>JAGFMF010011800.1:759708-802002 GCA_019455555.1 Galemys pyrenaicus | reverse complement strand
TCCCCTCAGCAGTGTACTTCTGTTGATCTGCCTGTTCTGATCCCTGCTCTGTCTGTGGTGAATCCTCTCACCCCCCACAACTCTGGCTTGTACCCCAGTACTTATATGCATAAATAAATAAATCTTTAAAAAAAAAAATCTCAAATCACTCTTACAGCAGGAGTATTTAAAATAGTTTCATCGCCACCCCCCAACTTGCCCCCATGGGTAAATCTCACATACATGAAAATGATTTTAAATGCACAGACTAAATTCGTTTGTTAACTCCTTTGACATAGTTTGGCCCTTTCAAAGAAAAAAGGTTTAATCATGCTGTCTTCAGGAAGGTCACTGCTTCTTGTAAATAAGGGTTTTTGTGTTTCTGGCTTCCTGTTCATGTAATTAACTCAGCTGCCTTCTCTGTCTGATGTTAGGAAGACAAGAGCTACTCTACACTTTCGTAGACCTTGGAATTTACAATATGATTAATTTGTGAACAAGGTTCAAATTCTGATACAGAAATCTACTGTGGTATAAGGCACCACAGGGGGGGGTTGACTGAATTTTGTCTGTGCCCTATAGATAGGCATGAGGGCAAGGTTAAAAACTCAGACAAAATGTTGAACAATAGACGTTTTTGTTTTGAGAGAAGCATCTGCATGTCCTAAATGGGGGTCAGACCTGGAATTAGATCAGCCTGGGTTCAATGGGGCCTCGCCTCGAGGGGGAACTAGAACCTCAAGAGGCAGCTTTGTCAGAGTCTGGATACGAGGTTCATTTATTTCGTAACATCGGGAAGGACTAAAGCCACACAGTGGAGCATGGCCCAGTCCCACGCTCAGTTCTCAGTAAATGACAGCCATGAATTGGTGGTGGGGGGCAGGATTGATGGGGCGTCTTTTCCTCTCCTTTGGTTTCCGGGTGACCCTACCTCTTCAGTCATTGTGAGAGCAAAAGAAACAGCGCAGATAAAGGTTCTTAAACATCTCTACAAATGAGGTGGTTGGTGAACAAGACTTTCTTTACCTGTTGATGGGGCGATGATGCTTCGGGTATGTGGTCATTGGTGGAGGCGGGGGTGGGGGGGAGGGTTGCCAGGTCACCACTGCTGACACTTTGGGCTGGGGGGCTGCCCTGGGCACCCCTACCCTCTACTCACCAGGCCCAGTGGGCCCAAGCATTGCAGGATCCCAGCTGAGAACTGCGGGCCCACTTGTACTGACGCAGGAATTTAAAGCTACCTGTGCTGCCGCCATCCGTGGTCCATGTGGTTGGTCTGGCCTCACCTCCTGCCCCCAGCTCCCACCCACACACCCCTGGCAGCCAGAGACCGCCTGAGTTTCTCTGCCAAGCAGGACTTGCTTCCTATTTGTTCCACAGTGTCCACTTTGAAAATACTGACAAAGATTTCTGCGACACACAGGGGAGGTACCTGGTTACTCTAGCTTCACACTGTAGAAATTCCTGGACTCTTTGGCCTGTAATTCTTAGAGTACTGGTGACTTGTCTGATTTGTGCCTGGCATCCCAGGGAGCTGGTGCTCCTGCAACAGGCCTCTGTGCTTGTTGAATCTGCATGTGGAGGGGGAAGGTGGAGCCTGAGGATGTTTGGTGGGGCTGACCTTGCCTCTCCCTCCCCCTCCTTCCTCAGTCTGCTTAGATCCTGTTGTTTCAGTGGCAGTTTTCTGTGCCTGAGCTGGGGAGGGGGTGAGGTTGAGTCTCAGCACTGACCAAGGGCAGGACCAGTACATGTCCAGCCTGCCTAGGGCCAAAGCCTGAAGCACTGACCACTTGGGATTCCGTCCACACGCTGCTGGGACTCAACCTCACTTCCACTTTGTGGGATTAAGAGAGGCAGAGTGCAGAGCCTTGTTTCACATCCTGTCTACACAAAAAGGACCTCAGTGCTTTGGACAGAGCAGTGGTATCCCCATCTCTGGGGAGGGGGCAGTGCCCCCCCACAGAGCACCCTCTCCTTCTGTCTCCCTTGGGCTCTCTGAACATGGCTTCCTGGCCTGGGCCCGCAGCTGTGAATCTGGGTAGATTGTTTCTGGGGCCGGGGAGGTGACTGCTCTTGGCCAGCTAAGTGTGTAGCAGGGGAGCCCTGCCCCAGCTTGCTCAGAGCGCCCCATCAGCCTGTGTCAAGGGTGCCATTGGGAGAGCTGCTGGTTTTATGGCGCCTTATCTTGCATTCCTCTTCTGTCCCTCCTAGTTAGGCAAAGGTCACTCAATCGTCCCAGGAAGCTGGACTGGCTCAGCCCTTCCCTGGGGCAGCTGTTCTTACAGCAGAGGGTTTTCTGTTAGAGCAATTGTGGGTCAATTGCCATTCCTGAGGGTTTTGTTTTTCATTCATTATTGCTAGAAAAAGGGATGTGAGAAGCAGAATATCAAGAAAATCGATTGGTGTAGAAGAGCCCAGTGCTCTGTTCAGTTCTTAGGCCAGAATGAAATGTTGTGCTGTTATGTACAGTTCTTTTTGTGTGTTTGGGTATGACAGTTTTGGACTGAGCCACATTTTCTTTCTCTGAAGTGAGGGTTTTCTTTTTAACCCTATGAAGATAACCAGTTGGTGAAGACTCAGAACAGAGCCAGCACCAGCAAGCAGAGGAGTCTCTAAGAATTAATGACTGATTGGGCGAGGGGACGTACCTTAAAACCGACTTTGGTTTTAAGGGTTTAAAATGGTCTAAAACTGAACCCAAACAATCAAGTACAATTTTTAAAAAATCAGATGACTTCTTAAAAAAATCGCTATCTTGAGCTATTGTTCTGTAGACCATACAGTTTAGCCATTTAAGACGGATAGGCTGATTTCTGGGATGGAAATACTTTTTTTTTGCTTTCTTTTTTTTGGGCAACAGTTCCACAGAATTCTAGGCAGGATTTGACAGAGGAACTTCCTGCCCTCTAAAGTGCTTAATTGTGGCCAGGTTGAGGTGGAGATGAGACAAACAATGGGTGACATTTCTTTAGAATTCAAGAAATGGGTTGGCAGCTTGGTTCCAGCTTGTCGCTGTTGTGATGCGTTCAGCCAAGTTGTGGGATGCATAATGGAACTGGTGATGGAAGGAGAAGAGCCAGCGATGGCATGTCCTTGACCCAGTTCAGTACACTGAGCCCGAGAGCCAGGCCCACAGGTGAGTGCGTGCCTGCCATGTATGTCCCTAACCTAACAGTTCAGGACTTTGGGGCGTGTTCATTCGGGAAAGAACATGAGCCCAAGTAAGCGGAAGGTGGTTCAAAGGTTATTCAACAAAAAGAAATGCCTGCAGTTGCCATGATAAGATTTATCAGAAACAGAAGTTGGTGCTGAGGGAAACCTCAGTCTGTCTAGCCTCTCTACAAAAAAAAAAAAATTAAAAGGAGCAAGAGTACTTACAATGTGTTCAATATTTGCAAAATGCTTCAATATTCAATACATACTCAATATTTGTGAAAAACAATAGGAGGTTTCTTCTTTTCACATAATTTTGCTCTTTGGGGTATAAAATAGGTACTTAGAGCATTTGACTTTGGCTTGCATGCTTCTTACCCTCTGACCACTGCTTGGAATGATGAGCTTGCAAATCGGGGTCTCAGCTAGTACAATGGCTTTTTATATGTGCAAGGACCGAAGGAAACATCTGATGAGAGGATTATTGAATTAAATCTGTTGTTTCTTTGGGTGCTGAAGTGGCAGTTGGAAAACATATTGCATTTCATCCATGTCTTCTTTTATGCGTTGACTATTTTGGGAGTGAATACAGTTGTTTTGAGAATGAGACGTGGTTTGAGGCTTGTGATTGGGCCTTCTTATGAGTTGCGAATAAGACACACATTATTTCCAAGAATCTACAGTTTCCTTGTTAAACAGATTCAAAAATAGGACTCCTACTCATGAAACTTACAGTTTTTCTAGAAAAACCTAAAGACTGGGTTGCAATGAATTCGAAAGTTGTAATTTTAATTTTGGGACTCAACAAAGCCTCCCTCCAGTCAATCCCTGGGCATGTGGATACAGTTCAGTACAGGTAGAGCATCAGTGCCTGTAATCTGCATGAGGCACCCTCCCCACACCGCCCACCCTGCCAAAGAAAAGGCACGGCCAACAAATCAGGTAGTGTTGATTTAGAAGCATTTGAAATATGAAAAGTCAGTTTTAAGGTGAGTCCCCAATCAGTCATTAATTCTTAGAGACTCCTCTGCTTGCTGGTGCTAGCTCTGTTCTGAGTCTTCACCCACTGGTTATCTTCAGAGGGTTAAAAAGAAAACCCTCACTTCAGAGAAAGAATATTGGCTCAGTCCTGGGAGGATTTCAGTCTTTGGTCCTTAAATCCTGATTTCTTTTCACTCCACCTTCACAATTTCAGAATCCTCTTCTTATTTCTCTACTCCTGGGTGTGGTTAGGTGACTCACCACAAGTCAAGGCTATTAAAGTTAGTCTCTCCCCTTCCCAGAGTTAAAGTTTGGTGTCCTTCCTCTTAAGCATTAGAGTTATGACTTAACTTAGGGTGGCACCATTATGTATTTACACTATTTTGCTGTGTTAAGCGAGACTGTCCATTTGACTGTGGGTGATCATCTGACACAAGCAAGTACTGAAGGTGAACCTGAGGGTCCGGCTCACTCTTCCTGGGTCTCCCACCAGCTCAGTGATGTGGTCACTCTCCTCATATGACCCACTTAGTTTTCACCTGCAAGATGCAGTCGTGCATGCAGGTGAGGCTCTTTAGGGTAAGGTTTGGGCCACACCAACAGAAATGCCCACCCAGTCCACCTGGAATCCCAGAGTAGATTCACACTGCTGTGGGCTGACACCAGGACAGAAGAGAAGTGGCCTTCTTCCCGCTAGGGGATGTGGAGGTGTATGTCTTCACAGCTGCTTTTATGAGACTATATATAGAAACAACAAGCCAGCAGGCACCCATGAGGAGGGAGCAAACACAGGTAAAAGGGCAGGAAAACTCAAAGGCATGGTCCTGGGCCCCACCTATGCGGGGCCCCACCTTTGTCATTTGGCTGGGGTCCACCCCTTTTGCTTGGGTCATTCATTTGGAACCAGCGTATTGAGCACCTACTAGGTGCCAGGCCTGGTTAAAGGTCTCCCTGCCAGCAAGGAGGCTGTCATCAGAGCAGAGACGTGAATGCAGGCAGACCCCAGCCCCCTGTGGTGTTTGGGGCAGGAAAGAGGGCGTGGGGGGAGAAGGTGAGAAGCCGTCCCTCCTGCAGAAACAGACGGGCAGTGGTGCTGGAGCTGGTCTGGCCACCTCAGTGTGTGCAGAGAGAGGAAGGGAGGGATGTGCAGGGCAGGGACAGAGGCACAGCTGGTCACTTCCTGAAGGCTGAATTACAGGAGAGGTGTATGGGAGGGACGCAGGGAAAAGTGGGGGAAACTTGACACGTGAGGACCACTCCTGAGACAGAATACCTCTTGCATGGGATTATAAATGAATATATTTAGTAAGGTAGAACCTTTCTTCTAGTACTTTGTTATGCCATCTAGTCTTCATAATGCTCTCAGAGGGACAGGCAGTCATGTGTCTGTAGACTAAGGAAGAGAAGTAGAGAAATCAAAGCAGGTCATTTGCTATGGATACATGTTATACAAGTGTGGCAGGTTCTGGATCTTTTTTACATTGAAAGTATCCACAGAGCTTAGAGGACTTATTTTCTCAGTGATTCCATGCTGAGGTGCCTGAGGCCCTCAGCCCTGGATACTGGGTGCATTGACTTTAAGAACAAGCATATCCCCCCTCCACGCTCCTGACACCCTCCTCGATGGTGGCATCTCGTCCTCAGGGCCGTCCACGTGACCCTGACTGCATCTTGGATGGCAGAACTGTCCAGAGGAGAACTACCCTGGGCCTCTCCCGTCCCATCTATGCAGTCTCCTGCAGTGGGGGCAGAGTCCTTGACATTTGTGATCTTGACACCTGCAAAGGCTGGAGGCTGTTTGTAGCATCCCCTTAACCCGGGTCTGTCTGAGGTCTGCCTCTAGCACCCAGGCCGGGCACCCGATGGGGAGGCCATACAGCGGACGCCCGTTTCTCTAACCACTGGGACTCCTGATGCTCTGTCTGCTGGGACCCTGCTCCCTCCAATCGGCTCTGCCAGACCTCCGCTGTGGAAGTTCTCTGTAACTGCAGAGTGCTTTATGGGGAAGGACCGTGAAACCTTGCAAGTCATCGCCTTTCTCTTCACTTTAAATTTATACCCACGTGTGCCCGTCTTCTCCTTGGAGTCACAGCCTGTGACTGAGTGGCTTCTGCTGTGTTCCCACACGTTCCTCGAGTCCCCTTGCAGAGCTGACAGGCTCGGGACTCACAGGCATCTTCTTCTCCCGCCTGGGCCCTGGATCAGCCCCTCTGTAGGGAGTCCTGCTGCGGGGTGTGCCTGCCCCAAGTCTGTCCGGTGGGGGGCTTGTACTACGGACACACATACCTGTGTCCTCCACCTGCTGGTCATGAGGCATCTGTACAGACTCGTGCAGTTCTGCTCTGGCCCCTCTGGACTCGCTCCCATTTCCCCCTTGTCCTGTGTGTGACTTTCTTTCCTGAAAGTGACAAAGCCGGCTCCCATCTCCCTTCATCTGACTTATCTCACTTGTGTGGGGAGTCCAGCGCCCGGTGCTGTCTCCCTGAATATGGGGGTCCCCCAACCCTGTGCCCCGACTCCCTGTGCCAGCGCACCACCCCACCCCCAACTTGGGCTTGATTCTCACGTCTGAAGGGCCCAGTCCCACTTCTCCTGTCTGGGTAAAGCTTTTTGGGGGGTCCTTGAGATCTTGGATTGTTTTCTTTTGTCATTTTTTTTTTTCATCTAATTAGGTGCCTTTTGTGTATTTCGCCTCCACTGGCAGCAGCAAGGATGTTTGTGCTGCTGGAGCCTGAGTCAGAGGCAGTTTCCATGCCCTCCCACAGCTTGTGGGCTACTGAATGTCAGATGTGATGGTGTGTTTTAGGGAGAAGGAGTAAAGTCCTGTGTTCGTTCAGCAACATAAGGTGCAAAGAAGTTGGACTGGCGCTGTCTTAAAAGCCCACATCTTTGCCGGTGTTCTAGTGTACCCTAGGACGCTGCAGCATTGTTGTGATTCTGGATGTTTGTGCTCTTCCTTGAGAAAATATCTCTTTTAATTTGGACCAGGCGTAAACAGGAAACCACTGATGAAGGTCCTGCTGATGTTCTGCAGATAATTGTAGCAGGCCCCTGTCTTCCTGAACCACATCCCTGGGCAGATCTTTCTCCACAAACCAGTGACTTTGTTGGGGAATAGAGCTTCCCGGACCGTTCTCTTTTCTGTGCGGATGCTGCACTGCCAATCAGGTAGTTCTGCTGCCTTTAATGTGCTTTCCACTTCATGTGTTTCATTACCTTTACTCATTTTTTATTGAGGAACGCAGGTTTATACCACTGTACTTGACTCAGGGGATGTAGGATCCCATGTGCATGTCAGCACACCCCCCTTCTCACACTGGGTTCTGTCCCTCCAAAACGGCAATTCCAGGAAGTCATCCTGCCTACCCATGACTTTCCAGTGATTTGGGGAGCAGCTTTGCTGGACAGGGGCTTGTACCATGCCTGCAGGATTTGGGACAGGAGTTCCTGCCCGGCCCCACTGAGATCCCAGCTGCTATGCCTGGGAGCTAGGTCATGCTTCACTTGTCCAGGAATGGAATGCTGTTGACCTGTGGGACACTGCTGGAGAGATTGTCCACTCAGGTGTGGCACCGTGTTGTCCAGGAGCACCAGCATGGCAAGGTGGCACAGCTGGCCAGGCTGGTCAGGCCCCGGAGGTGGCAGTCCTAAAGCAGAGAGCACAGAGCTCAGGGGGCTGGGCTGGACATCCTCGTGTGCTCATACACGCTTTTACAGAGTCTCTATTGTCTCTCTTGAGTTGTAAAGATGTTTGGAGAATTTTTCATAGAAACATGGATGGAGCTAGAAGGGATTATGCTCAGCAAAATAAGTCAGGAGGCAAACCAGATAGTTTCACTCCTAGGAGGAATATAAGGGAACCAAATAAGGGACCAAGGAAAAGAATAGTAACAATAGAAATACACACACACACAATACAACGAAAACAAAAAGACAAGGACAAATCAGAAACACTTTGTGTGTGTGGAGGGGGAGGGAATGGGATGAGGGCAGAAAGAGCACAAGGGACGGAGGTGATGGTGCACTGGTGAAATGGTGGTGAGAAATGGGGACCACAATTGATGTCAAATATATATAAAGAAAGAAAAAGAGAGAAAAAAGATGTTTGGAGAATTTTAATGAAATGGAATTTGTTTATAACTTTTCACCTGTACATTATCCTCAAGGATGAAGTAATTTGTGTGTAAGTCCTTCATATGTAAGCCTTGTCCGTCTGTATATAATACAGCAAAGGAGAAACTGGTTTCAGGTTCATTGTTACTTCCGGTAAAACTTATTCCCTCTATCCCTTTGTTTTATGAAATAATTAGCATTCCTTTCTGGAACGAACCTCACCCTAGACTTAAAACAACAGTGAGTAAAACAAACAAACAAAAATACCATACGAGTGATTGTAACTTACTGGAACAAATCAAAAGAGCACAAGGTGATGTTTTGCTGGATTTTCCCCCACCCAAGTTTCTGATGTTCTTCTCCGTTACTTCCCTGTCAGTTCCGCACATCCACAGAGAGCTTTCCTCTTTGTTAAAAACTGTGGTAGGGTACATGTAATGTCAATTTTACCATCTTAACCACTTCAAGGTATACACTTGATAGTGTTAAATGCAATGCAACACTGTTATGCACCCATAAAACTGTGCATAACATCACCTGTAAAACTATACCCATTAAACACTAACCCCCCCGACCTCCCTTCACCCTAACCCCTGGCAAACACCAGTGTCCTTTCGGTCTCAGTAGTTTTGTCGCCATACACTAGGAATAAGTGGAATCATACAGTATTTGTCTTTTTTCACTTAGAATAATATCTTTGGGGTCCATCCATGTTGTAACATATCACAGGACTTCCTTTTCAGGACCAAATACTATTTCGCTGTATTGTATATACCACATTTGGCTTCTTTATTCATCTGTCAGTGAGCACTTGGGTTGCCTCCACATTTTTGCCATCCTGAACATTGCTGCTGTGAGTGTAAATATACAAGGCTCTCTTTGCCATCTTGCTTTTCTATGCTTTAAATTATATACCCAGAAGTGGGATTGCTGGATCTTACAGTAGCTCAGTTTTTAAATTTTGAGGAGCCCCCATACTATTTTCCAAAGTGGCTATGCCATTTTACATCCCCATTAGCTGCATGAGGATTCTAACTTCTCCACAGCCTCACTAACACTGTTTTCATGTTTTTATTTAGTAGTAGCCTTCTGCATGGATGTGAGGTGGTATCTCATTGTAGTTTTGATTTACATTTCCCTAAAGGTTAGTGATGTTGAGCTTCTCACGTGTTTATTGTGCTTATCTTCAGAGAAGTGCTTTTGAATTAAGTTTTTTGGTGCTTGTTTTGGGAGTTACTTATATAAGCTGAATATTAAACTCTTATCAGATATCCAGCTAATAAATATTTTCTCCCTTTATGCGCATTGTCTTTCCCTCATGATGTGTGCATTGATGCCCGAAATTTTATAATTCACAAAGTCCAATTTTTCTGCCTTTTCTTTTGTTACTTAAGCCTTCAATGGTTTATCTTAGATATCATTACCAAATCCAATATTATGAATCTTCTGTCTGATGTTTTTGTTCTATATCGTGTAGTTAAGGTCTTGATCCATTTTGAATTAACTTTTGCACATGGTGTTAAGTAATCAGTATCCACCTTCATTCTTTTGCATATTGATGTCCAGTTTTGGCAGCACTGTTTGTTGGAAAGATTATCCTCTGGGGCCCTCTGTGTATGATTATCCTCTGGTGGCGCAGTGGATTAAATAAGGCACTATGAAGCAAACTATAGCCACTGCATCATGAGTTCGATCCCTGCTGCTGGCCAGAGCTGACCCACATGGCGCAGACAGACCACTCCTGCCTGGCCCACTGCTCCCCTCAGCAGTGTGTTTCAGTAGATCTGCCTGTTCTGTTCCCCACTCTGTCTGGTGGATTCTCTCACCCCCTGCACCTCTGACCTGTACCCCAGTGCTTGTATGCATAAATAAATAAATCTTTTTTTGAAAAAAGATTATCCTTTCCATCATTGTATGCTCTTGGCACCTTTGTCAAACATAATGTGACCGTATATACAAGGGTTTTCTGAGCTCTTCCCTCTAGTCCGCTGATCTAGATATCTATCTTTATGCTGGTATCTCTTTGTTTTTATTCATTCTCAATGTTTTCATTCCTGTAGCTCTGTCTTAAGCTTTGACATCAGGATACATGAGTCCTGCTCTAAGATTGGTTTTGGCTATTTGAGGTCCCTTCAGAGCCCGTATGAATTTTAGCATGGGTTTTCTATTTCTGCAAAAAACTGCACTGAGATGTCTATAGGAATTGCATTGAATCTGTAAATCACTTTGAGTAATGTTGACATTTTGACAGCGTTAAGTCATCTAAGCCATGACCATGGGCTGAATTTCCATGTGTTTATTTCACCTTTAGTTTCCCTCAGCTGCATTCTATGGTTTTTATCATGTAAATCTTTCACCTCATTGGTTACTTTAATTCCTAAGTATTTTATTATTTCCATCTTATTGTAAATGGCATTGTTTTCACAGTTCCCTTTTCAGATTATTAATTGTTTGTGTAAAAAACCCAGCTGAGTGTTGTGTATTGGCTTTGTGTCCTGCTGCACTGAATTCATTCATCAGTTTTAACAGTATTTAGTGTCTGTGTTTCCCTGTAACCTCTAGGATTTTCTACACAGCAGATCATGTCATCTGCAAACAGATAATTTCACTCTTCCTTTCTAATTTGGAGCCTTTCATTTCTTTTCCTGACCAACAGATCCTCCCCCGATCCTTGAATACTATGTTGGACAAAAGTGGGCAAATCAGTGCCCTTCCTTTGTTCTTCACCTTAGGGGAAAAGCTTTCAGTCTTTGAGTATGAGATTTGTGGTGAGTTTTTCCTATATGACTTTTATTAGGCGAGGGGATTTCCTTTTATTTCTAGTTTGTTGAGCATCTTTATCATGAAAGGTTAGGGCACTGAATTTTGTCAGGTGCCTTTTCTACACCAGCTGAGATGATCATGCACCGTTTCTCCTCCATTCTGTTGATGACTGTACATGACATCGATCCATTTTCCAGTGTTAAGCTATCCTGGCATTTTGGGAATCAATGTGATGTGGCCATCATGTATAATCCTTTTATTCTGCTGGGTTTTGTTGGGTTGTGTTTTCTGGGGGCTCTGCGCATCAGTGCTTACATGGAATACTGGCCTCTGGGCTTTTTTCTTATGTCTTTGTCTAACTTTGGCATTAGAATAATAGAAAGGGAGATGATAAATCTGATCACTGTGAGTGTTTAGCTGTTAATAAAAGGAGTCTATTATAAGCAATATGTGAAATATCTCCATTTCATATAGATTATTTCCTAGCCTGCCAGGCAGTTACTTAACTAGCCTTGAAGAGTGGTGAATAGCTTTGAGAGGTTACCAGAGCACCGATATCTGGAAGCCAGAGATAAGCTCCTCATATTCCAGAAGCAATGCGCTATCTATATTCTTTCCTCTTTTAATATGATTTACATGAATGAATGATAGATGGGGAATCAGCATGTGTTTCCCATAACATTTTACATACCTTGAAATGCAAAACTTTAGTTACTCAAAAAGCAGAGTGGAAAAAAGCAGCCTCCTTTGTTCCATGAAGAAGTCCTTTTTCTGCCCTTGGTCTTGTGCCATCTGCAATGGCTTCCCACTTCTCATTGTCATTTAAATTTTTATGTGTTCAGTTTTGCTGGTCTAAGAAGGCAGGAGATGGTTCAAAAGGCAGGGCTCATTGACCCGGGCTCAAAGAAAGCAGTTCAGGGAACATAGGTTAGGGCAGAATCCCAGAAAGTGTCCCAGGGTAGAACCTACAAGACAGGGGATTTTATGGAAATGAAAGATGAAAACAAGGTCGGCGATTTAAAAAGACAAGTAACTCTTGTCTGTACGTTGGTTATAGGCTCCATCCTTGGGCAAAAAAAGCTCAGTGATTAGTTCTTATGATCCAGATGATTCCTCAAACCACTGCTTGCTTCGTGGCTTCAAATAATTGCCCAGTGGCAGTTTGCAGGTCTCTGGCCCAGCCCTGAGGAGATAGGGCAGGCCATTTCTCTGTGCCTGGTGCCTCGGACTCCACTTGTAAAGTGGCTCCACTTATGTCAACATTTCTGCGTCAGAGGCACCTAGGATGGCCCTAGGTTCTGTCTGTCTTCACCTTGGAAGTTCATTGTTGGATTTAACCCAGTGTCTCACATATGGCCCTGAGTCAGGTGGTCCCTTGGGTTTTACTCCTTAACTGAATTAAATCAGCAAAATTCTTTCAAATCAGTTGTTTTATAAGAATATGTTTTGAACTTAAGAGAGAGAAACAAACATAAAACCTGATTGTTTGACCTAAGTGAATATATCGAAATAATAACATTTATTACCAATTCTGAAACTGATCTTGAATATTGGATGCTGTTGGGAAAGCAGAATGAACCCTAAATATATCTAGGATATGGGAATTTCTGTCCCTGGTAGGTTTGTGGGTGTCATTCCATTCAACCGTAGAAAATGCAGAATTTGTTCATATCCTCCTTTACGTGGATGTTTTAGATCTTCATGTATGGCTCTTCTCTGGATGTCTCCACTGCTCTTGTGTTTGGCTTGCTCCAGGATTGTTGGTGTGATGAAAAACCTAATGTGGTCACATGCAGTGATAGGTCGAGATGGAATCTCTCCCCTGCTGCTATTTTTATTGCATAAAATTTTAACATTTATTGTGTCTGTGTGCTGTTATCAGTGTTGGAGGTTTCCATGTTAATTTGTACCAATATGAGACTTAAGGGAATTGGAGAGTCTAGCTGAGGTCAGGAGGAAAAAGTGAATGTTGTTTGGTCACCTAAGACATTGACAGTGTAACAGGTAAAACCTAAGGAGAATGAGAGAGAATCAAATACGCAGAGAGCAGTGTACTTGCCATAACACATAAGTAGAAATAATTCCTAACGAAATTCCTGGGCTGGATTTTATCTTTGCCCTACTTGTTTCCAAAAGTAGATGTGCTGAGTCAAGTCAGTAATTGAACAATTTATCGAACATTGTAACCTACTTAAATGTGAAAAGGAGAAAAAGTTTTCAGGTACTTAAAGCAGTGTGAAAAATTGTGTTGATTGAAAACTGCTTTATCAGTTGAGGAAATGGTAAAATAAGACAATTGTTGGTTATTCCCTCTCATGTTTAAATCAAGAAGATATTTGTAAAACTAGACTTTGGAATTTTCACTGTTCTGGCAAGATTTCCTATCCATCTTTCTCCAGCCCTCCCTGCAGTCTCATTCACTCTAGTTCTGATGCACTGCAGTCCTGTTCTGGGTTGGGGGTGGGGTCTTTGGTTCTCCCACTCCTTACTCCCTGTGAACTCCTCATGGGCATCTGACTTCTCACCAGATTAACAGCCACAGGAGCACAGAAACCAGGTTTTCCTCAGTTATGTATCCTGAAGTTATGGTTATTAGATAGTCAGTAATCATCTCTTTAGCTGAATAAACCAGTAAATGTTGGACATAAACCAATGTGATGGCGTGAACCCAATGTGCTCATTTTCTGTGAGGAATCCATGCAGTGACCAAATTTCTTGGGATATCTGTTCATCAGCCTCTGAATTGCTTCTTTTCTCCCTCTCTTTTTAAAGGGTGGGTCTGATGTTCTCCGCCTCTGTCTAAGTCTACCCTCCCATCTAAAACCAAAAACAGTAATAGACAAAATACTTGGTATCACTGGAGGTGGTTGTGGTGACCTACATCTGAGGGGAGAGCCTATTCGCCTAAACCATATACTGTGTTGTAAAGCAGTGTCACCTCAATCAAAGAAAGGAAAAAAAAAAAAAAAGAATGAATAAGTAGAAATAGTCCATGTTAAATTAAATACAGCAACTTGACATCAGATCGCCAGGGACACGGATCCTGAGGAACAGTGTGGTTATCCCTGAGGGATGGGAGAGAAGTGAGGGGAGCCCTGAAATCCCCTTAGCTCCCTACCTGGAGAATGCTTACCCCCACAGCCCAGGGAGGGGAGATCCAGGAGGAGTCAGGTGCACTCTGGGAGTTGAGAATCAAGGTAGATGTTGGGGGGGAGGGGGACACTAGGCTTTGACAGAATATGAGAGGAGAGATAATCGCAGGGAAAAACCTTCAGAAGGGTCTGCTGCAGGGTACTAGTCATAGCCTGTGTCTAAGGCAGCTTGGAAGACAAGGCTGAACCTTTCCTATTGTCCCCTGCTCAAGGGGAACTGTGCCGGTTCTGAGCCCAGGACCTCCTGTGGAATACTTGACATAGTTTACCCTTATAGTGGGGGAGCAATTAGCCCCACAGTGAGTAATGCCTGGGACCTGTACCACACAATGTGAAAACAAGACCCAAAAGGCACCAACTACTTCCGAGTAATATCTACCTGCATCTCAGAACTCAAGAATATTTACAGGGGGCCCTCCCTGGTGGTGCAGTGGGTTAAGCAACGCACTATGAAGCAAACTGCAGCCACTGCAGCACAAGTTCGATCCCTGCTGCCGGCTGGGGAGGTGACCCACATGGCGCAGGCAGACATCTCCTGCTGTGCCCGCTGCTCCCCTCAGCAGTGTTTCAGTCCATCTGCCTGTTCTGCCCCCTGCTCTGTCTGGTGGACTCTCTCACCTCCCCACACCTCTGGCCTATACCCCAGTGCTTGTATATATAAATAAATAAATCTTTTTTTTTAAAAAAAGAATATTTACAGGAATATAATCCAACAAGTAAAATTTACAATGTCTGGCACCCAGTCAAAGATTACCCGGCATGCAACAAAACAGGAAAGCAGGGCCCTTGATGAGGAGAATAAACACTTGAAACAGATCCAGAAATAACACAGATGTTAAAATGCTCAGAGAAAGGCATCAAAAAAAACAATGTATAACTATTACACATTTAAAAGAAACTAAGTGAGACACAGAAGGCATAAGAAAGGGACTGGAATAGAACTGAGGTTGGAATGTTCAACATCTGAGATCAAAGATACAACAAAGTGGGGTGAATATTAGATTTAGATATTGCAGAATAAAAGATTACTACACTTTTGGAGATAATAGAATTGTGTGACCTGAAACTCAGGAGGAGGGGGATAAAAATAAGGAAATAATTGGGGCCTTGGTGGTGGCACAAGGGGTTAAGTCTCAGCACTATGAAGCTGTCTACAGCCACTGCAGCATGAGTTCAATCCCCAGCCTGGGAGCTGACCCACATGGCATAGCAGACCTCTCCTGTCTTGCCTGCTGCTCCCCTCAGCAGTGGATTTCAGTAGATCCACCTGTTATGCTAACCACTCTGTCTCTGGTGAATCCTCTCACCCCACCCCATACACCTCTGGTTTACACCACAGCTCTTATATACATAAAAAAAAAAAAAAATAAGGAAATAAGTGTGAAAAAATGACCAGTGGGCTGTAGGCAACTTTAAGTGAACTGATCTAGTGTATTTGTAGTCCTTGAAAAAAAGAGTGGGGAAGAAACAATAGTTTTAAATTTCTAAATTTCTTGAGAACAATGATACACTGATCCAAGAAGCTCAGTAAACCACAAGCTGAAGAAACACTAAGAAAGTTACATGGAAATACACCATGATCAGATGGCTCAAAACCAGTGATATAAGGTGAAAATCTTGAAAGAGTCAGAGGAATAAAGATGAGGAATAAACTCAAAAGAGGTTAAAATGAAAACAAAAGACAACATCAGAGTACTCAAAAATGCAAATCTAGAATTTTATTCCCACTGAAAATATCTATCAAAAATATCAGTGGGGTAAAGACACTGTAGGCATTTTCAGACTTAACAAAACCCATAGAATGTACTGCCAGATGGAAGAACTTTCAGATATTCTGTGGAGTCAGACACAGATTTGACCATG
The DNA here is from genome assembly GCA_019455555.1 of Galemys pyrenaicus. Taxonomy (NCBI): domain Eukaryota; kingdom Metazoa; phylum Chordata; class Mammalia; order Eulipotyphla; family Talpidae; genus Galemys; species Galemys pyrenaicus. Next base: position 785,998 of record JAGFMF010011800.1, on the reverse strand, counting down.
AATGGTTAGGCCAATCAGAATATTCTTCTAGGAAGGTGGGACATGGACTGATAACATCATATTAATATGTGGAACTGGAGTCCATGTCTGCTAGACTGGGGGATGAGTATAGAGAGGGTTGGGAGCAGAAACAGCCCAGATGATGAGATACCAGCAGCTAAGAGGCAGGCCCCCAGGTCTGGTCTTCACTGAAACTGGTTTTGTGACAAACCCGTCCATCATTAGAATAAACTCATCTTTGTCTTTTTTCTTTTTTTAATTTCAATTTTGATTGAGGTTTTGTTGGTTTACAACACTGGATGGGATTTAAGGGCAGAGGCTCACACCTTCAGATGTGTGTGATAACACATACATAGGCCAAAACTCCCACAGTTCCCACCACAGTCCATTGGGCCCCTCCCCCATCATCCCCACTCCCACCCTCCTCCTCTGGGAGCCTCAAATCTACTGTCAGATTTCTAGGATTTGTTTTGGTTTCAGTTTTGTCTTTGTTTCTTTCTATTTCACATGTCAGTGAAAACATCTGGTGTATGTTTCCTGACTTAGGTCACCCAGCATCATCCTCTCCAGATTCATTTATGTTGTCACAAATGGCAAAATTTCATCTTTTTTATAGCTGGGTAATATTCCATTTTAAACTCAGTTCTTTTAAAAATTAACCCCATGTATTCTTGGATCCTTGTCACCAAAAATAAAGGTTCTGTTCTACGTTTTCTTCCTTGTTTGTTAGAATGTCAGCAGTTCTGCTCTTCTTGTGGTTTAGACGTAAGAACAGAAGTGTTAGTGCCTTTTGAGAATTTAACATTTCCAGGCCCAACTTTTGTGTTTCCTTGGTGGATTTTAAGGCCTTGGGTTTCTGTTGAATCATGAAGAAAATAGGCAATAGCCTTTGAAGTTCACTCCCTCTCACTAGCATCTGGAGTACCTAAGTAGCCAGAAATTGTTGAAAGAATGAGGAAAACAGTAGCAAACACCTCTTGATGTTTAATAAGTCCAGGGGAAATTAGGACTTTTATATTTATATGCTTTTTACTTCCTTAGTCTTCTCTACCCGGTGCCCCTATGTTGTAGTAATTATTGGAGACATATTCCAGTTTGTCCTTTCCTTAATCATTGATCTCTTACAAGCCTTTTAAGATTTTTTTAGAATCACTCATGTCTTAAAAGCAATATCAGTGGCTCAGTGTGATGGGTATCAAATATCTTGATTCCTATTTGCTGGAGTATGTCTCACCTCATGGATTGGTTTGGTTTTCTTTACGTCAATAGGACCACAAGCACACTTTGGACCAAACATTTTGCTGATTATTATCTTCCATTAACATGACTCCCATTCAGTATCTCAGAAAATCTGCCAACATTTGCCCTTTAAGAAAAAAATCCTCTGGGCCTCCCTGGTAGTGCAGTGGGTTAAGCAACACACTGTGAAGCAAACCGCAGCCACTGCAGCACAAGTTCGATTCTTGCTGCTGGCCAGGGACAGGACCTACATGGTGTAGCAGACCTTTCCTGCTTCGCCCACTGCTCCCCTCAGCAGTGTCTTTCAGTTGATCTGCCAGTTCTGCTCCCCATTCTGTCTCTGGTGAATCCTCTCACCCCTTACAACTCTGGCCGGTACCCCAGTTCTTGTATGCATAAATAAATAAATCTTTAAAAAACCCTCGATATTCTGGTTAAAACGGGGACTGTTGTGATTCTTGGTCTTCCCTTCTGGGTGAAGCAATGGCCTGTTCCAAGTCCCAGAGGAAGGTTCTGGTGATCTCAATAGCACTCAGGCGCTGTGACCTACTTAGGTTGGTCCTTTGTGCCCCATAGTATGCCTGTCCCAGGGTGACTGCCCTTGCAGGCACTGAGACGTCCCCGCTGGCCAGATCTTTTATTACACAAGCACAACGAGCAGCCTACAGCCTAAAAGGGGAGGGACGGTTGCATTGTACTTGACTTCCACGAATTAAGACTCTTTATGCATCCCAGCGTTTCCTTGCAGACTCTTAACAATAACACAGGGGAGCAGTTTCACAGCCATGTCCTGGCTGGCACGCGTGTTCACGCTCACCCTGGCCATGCTGGGAAACACCTTTATGCCACTTGTTTAATAGGACATTTCACTTAAAAGTAAAATTTTGCTTTATATTTAGAGGGCTTTTTAAGGTGTATGACTCAGTGACTAAGTAAGTAGAGCAGCAGAACATTCTTAGACATTTAAAGAGAAACTGCCAGGGTTGTATTTCAACTTAGAGTGTATATTTTTAAATGTCTGCATTTGCTAATATTCCATTTTAGGGACTGTCGCTGCTCTTTTTCTTCAGGGTTGAGTCACATGCAATGAGTGTTTTAGGGTTTTTTTGTTTGTTTGTTTTATTTATTTATACATACAAGAACTGGGGTATAGGCCAGAGGGGCAGGGGGTCAGAGGATTTCCCAGAGACAGAGTGGGGAGCAGAAGAGGCAGACTGACTGAAACACACTGCTGAGGGGAGCAGCGGGCGAGGCAGGAGAGGTTTGCTGCGCCATGTGGGTCAGCTCCCTGGCGGGGATTGAACTCATGCCACAGTGGCTGGCGATAGCTTGATAGTGCTGAGACGTAACCTCTGCACCACCAGGGAGGCTCTAGCCCTTTATTTAATTTTTTAATGATGGCAGATTTTTACCTGGAAATTAGGGAAGGGAGCCACTGAAAATAATAAATTGAGCAAGCCACATTCTGTTTGGTCATTATGAAGACCTGCATTTGAGGTCACAGGGTGTTTGTTAAAATGGGGCTCAGGGTTGATGAAAAGGATGGTCTTGTGCCTTTGGCCCCTAGGAGGCACCATTGTCTAATGTGAAATTCCTGAAGGCTGAATGAGGAAATTGTTCCTTTATCATTTAAGGAACTTTCCTGCGTGAAAATATTTGCCTCTGCATTATAGAGTTAGCTTGGGAATGAATAAAATAATGGCGGAGAGTCAGTCACCAGTGGAGGGGCTTAGTGGCTGCGTCACTCTGGGAGTGCTTAAAGAGAGCGGGATGCGGGAGGGGCGGGCTGGCCGTCAGAGGGGTGCTGAGCTGCTCAGACCATCACTCTGGGTACCAGGGCGCTGGGACCAGTTCTGACATTGTAGGGTGTTGGCGAGTAAGAAAAGTTTATTTGGGGCTGGTTGCCAGGCGGGACTCCGTAGAGAGGGGAGCCACATGTGCTTGTGAGGCCTTGGGAGTTTATATAGGGCTTTGAGGTGCTGGGGTGAAGGTAGCTTGGAGGAACAGCCAGCTGGAATGCTGAAATGTACATATGAGGAAGTGAGAGTACCAGGGTCTTTTGTCTCCTGGATGCCATTGGAGAACATAGTGGTCAGGGCACCCCATGTCCCCCAGCCCAGGCTGACCCAGCAGACATCAGTGGTCATTTCTGGGCTCTGTCATTCTAGCTAGTGTTCTTGTTCACATGCTGTGTTATGTGTTGGTTTAAATTCAAGTCAGATAAAATCATTAGCAAAGGCTCGAACAAAATCATCAATAAATGTTGTAGTTCTCCTACAGCTATTCTTCAAAGCTCTTTGAAATGCAAGAGGCACATTAGGTATAGTCTTTCTTCATGACTGGATGGGTCCAGATGCTTCCGGGACCTGGAATGCTCCCAGCTCTGGGAGAGTGAGGCAAGTGAGTGTGTTGTAAGAAGACAGTGAATGAACAGCCTCCTTTCTGCCCCTTTCCTTTCTTTTTCTGTGTAAACATAGCGTGCAAATCTCTCGGAGCCCACCCTGGTCTGGCAGGCAACCAGCAAAAGCATCTCCACAAGCTGCGTCTTGTAAGCAAGAATCTGCTGCCCAAGGTGTGGGCCAGTCTCAGATGGGGACAGTAGCCGGGGCACCCAGACCCTGCTCCTGCAGCACCTTTTCCAAAAGGGCAGAGGACCCTACCCATGCTGCCTATCAGCGATATCAGCACAACCTGGAGCCCCACCTGGAGCCCCACATTCTCAGTGTCCGGGACTCCCGTTTCTGGCTCTCAGGACTGAATTCAAAGTCACTTACTTTTGGCTTTTGCAGAGTGAGGTCCCCTAGACCATGGGGCTTGGCCCTCACTCTGATTATCTCACAAATTCTTTGTCTGCTTGTTCTTGACACTGTTTTTCAGTTAACTCCTGTTTTCATAGCACCCAAATAGTTGCTATGGAGGAATAGTTGCCTGGGAAGTTGTGAAGAGGTATCTCAGTCCCTGCAACATGCAGCCGCCTTGGGCGGGTCCCCGGGAACTAGGGGCGGGGCGAGCGCCAGGTGGAGCCACATAACACGGAAGACAGGTGGCTTCTGGACTCACAGGAGGGAGACAGGTGGAGATATCTGTCTGCTCTTTCTTCGGACTCACACCAGGGACCCGGAAGAGACACGTGGGTGAGACACAAGAGGGGCTGGCAGTGGCAGCTGTTACCTGGATGTGCCCTTTGAGTTTGTGTCTTTTGTCCCAGATGTGCTGGCCCTTCCACCCCCTTCACTGTGGTCTCTGCCGGAAGGTACGTTGGGCTTGAGGCAAGATTTCAGGCCTCAGCAGCCTCCTTTGGGCCAACTCTGTTTGGGTTGGCATGTGGATGGCCCGACCTCTTTAGAGCATGCAAGTTTGGGGGTCCTGAGGTGCCCCTTGGTGGTGCTAACAATGAGAGTATCAAAGTAAAAGCATCATGCCCCTCAGTCCAGCCGGAACCACCTCTTTCGGGAGGACTCATTCCACTCAAAACTGAAGGCTGAGTTCCAAAGGCAGAGGACGGGTGGGAGGGCTTATTTATAGCTTTTCTTTATGGTTTGATTTTGTTGTCATTGTCACTTGTAATTTTCTATTTCAACCAAAGCCGGAGAAAGTTCAGGTCACGCTGGTTTACCTTCGAACACACTTAATGCAGAAAGAATTGGTGCCATCAAAAGTTCTACTGAAAGAACTGGCCCATGTCAAGGAGAAGGGAGGCCCGAGTGTCCTAGGAAGCTGGGGCCTCTCCACCCGGAACGTGCCCTTTAGCCCAGAGTCTCGGGAGGAATACTAGGCATTTCTTGGTGGAACGGCCGCACTTCCGCCTCCTTAAGGGCTGAGACACAGAGGTCTCCGGTCTCTGCAGCTTGGGGGCTGGGCTGCTTTATCTTTTTCTTTAATCAATGTGCTTTTAAATAGTCACTGTTTCTGCAAGGGCAGGGATCTGGGGCAGAGTGGAGACAGGAGCATGAGATGCACCGCCCCCACCAATCCCCGCCCCAGCGCTGTGCTTGGGGAAGGGACTAAGTTGCTCGGAAACCTTAACATTTTACAAAGCAAAGCTGGGCTTCTCTCGTCTCCCTTTCATTTTTCTGCACGATGTCATTGAATGTTACAGATAAATAGATGGTTTCTACCCAGGAAACAGTGTCTTATTTAAAAGGTGTTTTGTTTCAATGCTGTTCATGGCTCTTTTTCTGAAAACTAGAAATGAGCGTTACCTGACTGTGACACGGTGACATGTTCCTTGTTAGCCAGCCTGTGTCTAGGGTGTTTTCATCAGTCACTAAGTCCAGGACCACTGCACCCAAAGAGTAAGACCTAACTCCATCAGGCTCTCTTTTGGCTAGCCATGGTCCCAGCCCTCTCTCCTGACCATCTGGAGTATTGCCTGAGGCTGTCTTCTCGGAGCATTCCACATGCTTACATCACACGCGCTGTGTAGCTGGGAGCACCCCTCTTGGCTAGAGGGTTTGGCAAGAAAAGACAAGCTTTTCCTGGTTTGTGAAATGCATCAGGATTCTGTGGCCCATGACCCATTGCAGTGAGCGCCAAGGCCAGCTTCAGGGACCCCGGTGACCCCCGCCTCCGGGGCTGTGTGCATGCACATGTTCATGAGTGCACGCACATGTTCATGAGTGCATGTGTGTGCATGTGTGTGCATGTGTGTGTGCGTGCATGCCTGCTGGGCTGTTCCATGAGAAGTGCTCAGCTCCTTGGGCTCTATTAAAATAAGACATGGCTCTTTGTGCCCAGAGCAGCACATAGCATAGTCCAATAGCATGTGAGTTTCCATGGAAACCCAGGAGTTCCAGAGATGAGAAAGACCTTGGACTGTCTGGTGCGTATGTCCCCCAGAGATCTGCTGTGGAAATCAAACGATTAATAGTTAATCAGGATTTTCTCCCTTTCTGTTAATTAGGTAACGATGAGAAGTTTTTCCTTTAAAAATCTCTTTGCTCTATTTTTTAAAAAAATGACTGATCATTTCCTGCCATTTGTCTTTTGGGGAGTATTGACTTGAAAGTGAATTTCAATTTGTGTTTGCTATTCTGCGCCTATCCACATTGCCAAGGACCACCGAGGTGACTGCGATAATATGTATTATCATTACATGTAAATACCATCTCCTGCTCACTGGTGTTTTCAGTATCAGTTGCCTGAATTTAAAAAAAAAAAAATTTTTTTTTCCCCAGGACTTCTTTTTTACAACCAGGTCAGTTTTTCATGTCTCCCGTTGATTTCCTATGGCAATAAAAAGAAAAGGCATTGAAATATACACCCCCAAATGTGAAATTTAGACATGGTAGAAATGAACACAAATCAACAGAAAAAAACCAGGTCCGTTTTTGTGGCCTTATTGCCTGTGGCTGTGATTTTTATTTTTAGTAGTTATAACTTGGTCACTTTCTCTGCTGACAAGAGCCCCTGACATGATGCACCTGAACTCGGCGGTGAGTCCGCATTTTATTCTGGTCCTCACAGAAAGGTGTTCAGTGAAAAGCATCTTCTTTCAGTGGTCCAACATCCCAAAGGTTATCAGAACCAGCATTCCAGTCCCTGAGAGCCCCAGAGAGACCTGATGGCTGGATTAAGGCCACCCAGCAAGTCAGTGATAGGCCTCTGGATCTTTCCTGTGGCTTCTTCACATCCACTGTTTTAGGTGCACAGTGACAGGTCACAGGCGTAACTGAATTCAGAAGTGATTTTTGTTTACGAGACACTCCTTTTTTCTTCAGTAAATTAATGGCCATTTCTATAGGCTCACAGAGCTGAAGGCACTTGCCTGCAGTCTGCTAAAGCGACTGCACTCGTTACAGAGGCCCTCCTGCACTGGCGTCGTGGCCCTGTGACGTCCTCTAGGTAGGGTGGAAGTAACCTACAGCAGTGAGGACTCCTTTGAAATCTCTTACATCACCCTCACTAGTATTTACAATTTTCAGGGATTTTCTTGGCAGAAGGAGCTGGGCCAGCAAATTGTTACTTAAAAGAGGTTTGGTTTGTAAACTGTGGTTATGTGGGGGGTGCAATGGAGATTATAAAGATCCAAAAAAATAAATTTAAGCCCCTTAGCAGTTCTTCTTTATTTGGATTTAGCCTCTTCAACAAAAATATGGATTTGAAAACGCTTTCGTATTCATTTAAAAATCAAGCATATTCCAGAAAAATAGATTTGTTTCAGATAAATTAGGTCAATGAGAAACTAAAACTTTGATTATGCAACTGATTCCATTTAAAGTCTCTTATTTAGTCACAGAATATTCATCTGTTGTTTGAATTCTCACTTTGATATTTAAAAGTGTTTTGAGTTTTGAAAGAAGACCCAGTGGTTACAGGATGGTTTTTGCTGCCCTTGTGTCAGAGCGCAGATGGTTGACTGCTGGTCTCTTTTTAGCAAGTCCTAAAGATGAGTGTGTTTCCTATGTGAGAGCTCATTAGCACCATATGTGCGATTGTTCTGTATGTTATGCTTCTTTTCTTTTTTTAAGATTTATTTATTTATGCACACAAGAACTGGGATACAGGCCAGAGTTGCGGGAGGTGAGAGGATTCACCAGACAGAGCAGGGAGAAGAACAGGCATATGGACTGAAGTACACTGCTGAGGGGAGCAGCGGGCCAGGCAGGAGAGGTCTGCTTTGTCATGTGGGTCCCCTCCCCAGCCGGCAGCAGGGATCGAACTCGTGCTGCAGTGGCTGCGGTTTGCTTCATAGTGCGTTGCTTAACCCACTGCGCCACCAGGGAGGCCCTCTTTTATTTTCTTTTAAGATTTTATTTATCTATGCATACAAGAACTGGGGTACAGGCCAGAGGTGTGGGGGTGAGAGGATTTGCCAGAGACAGAGTGGGGAGCAGAACAGATGGATCGACTGAAATACACTGCTGAGGGGAGCAAGTGGCAAGTGGGCAAGGCAGGAGGGGTCTGCTACGTCATGGGGGTCACCTCCCCGGCAGGTGATCAGGGATCAAACTCATCTAGGTGCTCATCTAGGTGTGACTGATTAAGTCATCAGCCCCTAAGGGCCCCCTTCTTGGCCACCAGGATCGTTAAGGTTGGTTTGAAGAATTTCCTTAGCAAGGATGCACTTCATGAGCCTTGTGGGAGGCCAGGATGCAGTGAGAGGGTTCTCACTGGCTGAGTCTCACAGGCCCCATGCACCTGTGCTAACTGTGGGTGCCCCCCAGCCATGCCATCTTGTGGCCTGGAGCCTCCCAGGGCATTGGTTCTAAGAGGTCATGTTCCATTCTAACATGGGTGTCCTTAAAGTCCCATCTATATGTAACATTTCACCATTTTGTAAACATTGGTGAATATGTGGGTGCCTCTTGAAGTGAAGTTTCTAGTGCTGAAGATATCTGGCCACAGAGAAATCTCAGCGGGACTCCGGCTGCCCAGAGTGTCCCATCGCCTGGCTGCAGCCTGGCTCTAAGACTTCTTTCCATCCTGGAGCCCTGCAGCCTGCTGCCACTAGGTGGCGCCACCGAGCCACAAATGTCAACCACCTGCAGGCCCAGGAGCCCAGTGAACCACACCTGAGGGAGGGGGCAGGGGGCAGGGGGCGGAAGTGCCCCAAAGGGTAGTTGTACCTGTGGGGTTACTACTTATTTCAGTTCTTCCAAAAGGTGATGGAATGTATGATGCTGAGAAAGGCCTACATCATAAAATCTTAGCAGGCGATGTCCAGGCAGCTGGGCATGGAGAGGAGAGGTGCTATTGTGTCCTGCAGGAAGGGCAGGCAGGCCCGTGACTCTGGGCTCTCCAGGACCTCAGGCGGCCACAGCTGCTCTTGCTTTGCTCTCTGTGTTGCACTCTGTGGCTGATGCTGCTGTGATAGTGAGGTTTCCTTCTGGAACGGATTAGAGGTGGGAAGGTGCCCTGGGTCCTGGATGTGGTCTTAGCCCACACCCGGCTGTCAGCAGGGACAGCAACCAGACTCACCAGGCTGTGACCTTCACCAGCTCATCATCAGAATCAAAGCGACAGCATGACATGGCCCCAGGTCGTGTGGCCCAGGGAGGCCTGTGTGGGCCCAGGCCGGGACAGAGACCTCCCCTCTGCCCCCTGATGCCCCAGTGCATTTGTTCAGAGCTCTAGTCTCTCACCTGGAAAGTCTCTCATCAGTTCAGGAGCCGGAATAACTGTGAACGTGCTTTCTTCACCAGCAGCCTCCTAAGCTGTCTTCCTGTCCTTCCTCATGGCAGCGGATTTGTATAAAAGAGATGCTTCTCCCAAGCGAGCTGTCTATAGCCAGGCTCTCGAGCGGTGGCCCCTGCTGAGGCCAGCACCGTCCAGGGCAGTGCGGGCAGGCGGGCAGCCCATCCTCTCTGGACACTGATACCCTACCAAAGGGACAGACCACTGTTTCGGAAATCTCCTGCCTTAGAGAAAAGATGATGAGAATGTCTCCTTTGGTTTGGTTTTCTGTCCTAACCGAAGGCCTTTCAGGCCAGCAAGCCCAGGACCAGATTCAAAGGAGAAGGTTATTCCCTCAGGACACAGACAGCTGGATGCTGGGCGAGTTAGATGGTGCTGGATGGCACTCACGCTGTGACAATGGGACATGAGAGCAGAGAGAAGACACTGGGGAGGCACTGAGAAGCGCAATCAGCCACTGAGCCTTTTACTCACTCTGTATTTCTTTTGTGGATAGATTTTAACCTAATTTCTTGCAATTCTTGGATTGGTGGGCTGTTGAAAACTCACATCACCTATCAGATGCACTTGAGACAATGTCAGACATTAATTCTGAGCTGTTGGTTGGTACAGATGCCACCTTGGCCACCGCTGGACAGGGCAGCTGGGCGGTGCTTTCTGTACACAGGTTAGTGCAGAAAGTCTCGTCTGCACCTCATAAATAGGCCTGGTGGAATTGTCTTCTTCATTCCTAATAGCCACCAAAACTGAAGAACAAACAGGCCATCATACACAAGGCTTGTGCAGAGTCGTGTGCCAGGTGGGGGGAGAGCAAGGCTTCAAACAGCTCTGTTCATTACTGAAATCCTTGGTACTGCAACCCATTGTCCTATGTAGCTAAAAATGCCAGGGCCAAGAGTACCCTTGATATAGGTAAAATACTAATTAAATACTGATTCTTTGGGAGAGAAATTAAAGAGGATAGCACCAGCAAGTGTCTACAAAGAAAGCATACAACTCAACAAAAACAAAGAACCCCATTGTAGAAATGGGCAGAAGAGCTAGACAGACACCTCTCCCAAGCAGATCTAAATGCCATCAGAAAGTGCTCATCACCTCTTATCAGGGAAATGCAAGTCCAAACCACAAAGAGAGATCCCCTCACACTAGTGAGAGAGGCTCACAAGAAGACCAGAATCAAGAAGTGCTGGCAGGATGTGGTGAAAAAGGACCTCCGTCCCCTGCTGATGGGATGCAGACTGGTCTAGCCCCTACGGAAGCCTGTGGAGTTTCTCAAAACACTGAAAATAGATCTAGCATATGGTTTGGCAAGTCCTCTACTGGGTATCGGCCAGCAGGAAAAAGGAATTTGAAGGGCTGGCTGCTCTCCTGTGTTCCCTGGTGTGCTGTTGACAACAGCCAAGATACTGGGCCAACCAACACACCTGATGCAAACGAGGAAGGTGTCACACATAGGAATACTACTCAGCTATAAAAAAGATGAAAATTTGTTGCAACATTTATGGAACTGGAAGGGATTATGCTAAGCTAAGTAAGTAAGAAAGAGAAAGACAAACGCTGATGGTATCACTTAGATAGAACATAAAAAAACTTTGAAGGTACCGACAAAATTTACCACAAGAAACCCTAGAAATCTGACTATAGAACTGAGGCTCCCAGAGGGGAGGGTTGAGTGAGCCTTAAGGTGGGCTGGGGCCCGGTGGACTGCAGTAGAGAACTATTAGGGCCTTGCTGGTAGGTAATATACACTTGTGGACATTTGAACCTGTACCCCTAAATCACAGATAGTGCTGTAAACCAATGTCACCTGAATAAACCTAATAAAAGATGGAAAGAGTCAACCATCACTTAGAGGCAGTGATTATTCTCACCTTTCCATGTCAAGTGCTTTCAGGTGGGGGAATGGTGAAATAGTTCCCGCAGATTGTTCTTCTCTGCAGCACCCCGAAAGCTGTGGTACATGCCTGTGTTGTGCACTCCTTTTTACTGTTTTGTACTGAAAGCTGTGAAGTGGGGGCAGCTCTGTCCTTTGCTGGCCATGCTGAGGTCTGGCGCGGTTGTGTTAGAGTTTACAAGAGAACGTGGTCTCCTGCCCCCTTCTCTGCGGATGCACTGGCCCATGTGGGTGAGGGCCACCGGGGTGGAGAAAGTCGCCGCTGTTCCATCTTGCGGTCCCTGCAGGAAGCATTGAGTGGAGCTCTGCTCTTAGTGGTAATTTCAAGTCACCTGCTCACTGGACACAAAGACTCTCAGCTGTGATCTCCTTCGCATCTCAAGTTTTCTTGTCCAACGCTCTTTCGCATGGGACCCCATGAAGCCCACCATGCACATAGACTTCATATTAGCCTGATTGGTTTTTTTTATATTTATTTATTTATGCATACAAGAGCTGGGGTACATGCCTGAGATGTGGGGGGTGAGAGGATTCACCAGAGACAGAGTGGGGAGCAGAACAGGCAGACTGACTGAAACATACTGCTGAGGGGAGCAGCAGGCACAGCAGGAGAGGTCTGCTCTGTCATGTGGGTCCCCTCCCTGGCTGGCAGCAGGGATCGAACTCGTGCTGCAGTGGCTGCAGTTTGCTTCATAGTGCGCTGCTCAACCCACTGTGCCACCAGGGAGGGCCTAACCTGATTGTTAAGGGAGTTTGTCCTCACCCAACTGAACCCCGCGATTCTACCAGCTGTTAAAGGAAAAGACAAGCATGAGCAGGTGTTTGCATCATATAATCTTTGAAAGGATGTTTGAAGAAGAATAAGGAGAATGGGTGGAGTTTACTGAGCCCTCCCGTAGCCAACGTTCAAACCCTGTGCCATTTTCTCATGAAATCTCAAAACCCTGATGAAGTGGGATGCGATTATTAGTCTGGATTTCACAGATGTGGCCCCTCGTGTGATGGATGTGGAACTCAGAGCTGCTAGGAGGTGGGTCTCAGATGGCTTTACTGTTAGTGTAGTCTGACTTACCAGGTCCCTTCCTCTCTGCCTGTTTCCCCATCCCGGGATTGCACAGAGTGGCATACATCCTGCTCATAACCCTGCTTGCCACGGGGGTGGAAGCCGGGGAGGCACAGGGCAGGGGGAAGCTTCATCATGGACATGTGGGGCGAGGGGGGAGAGGTTGAGACGCTCAAAGGTGGTTGAAGGTACATTTTAAAATGCTTGTGTACGAGGAATACCTCAAAATGTCAATGTGGTAAGAGGAATTCAGGGTGAGTCCCTACTCATCAGGGCGGGTGGTGGGCACCGTTGTCCTGGGAAGAGTGGAGGGACCAGCAGAGCCTGGCGAGAGGGGTGGTGCTGTCAGTGATGAGAGAAAGGGGGTTGCCCTGTGGAGCCGCTGCTGGAGGCCAGATGTGCCCTAGAGCTGCAGGTGCAACGAGGCTGAGCTGATGGGGAGTGAGGCCACTTGCTTAAGCAGGCAAACAAAGGTTGGGTGAAGGGCTGAGGCCTGGACAGAGGCGTCCGGCAGCCATGGAGTCAGCCCCGGCTGTCCTGCTAGTGCTCCCCTCTGCATCACCGCACTGGCCCCTCCTGTCCTGATGTGCTATTGGGGCCTTCAGCTTTGCCCTGAGTATGTGCCTGCTGCTCTCGGGGCTCATGTGACTGAGATGCCCCAGCTGCTCCATTGGGGAGTATGCCGCGGCCCCTCGGCCCTCTCAGTGTCCTGAAGGCATGGGGCAGGAGGAGGGGGAGCCCACATCCCCCAGTGGATATGCAGGTGCTGGTAGCCAGTCTACCCTTCCAAAGGGGACCCTGTGGTAGCCAGCACCCCTGGGAGGAAGCAGCCTGAGGCTGAGGGGGCACATGGGTGTTTATGGTAAAGGTCGGCTCCTGGCTCGAGGGGCTGCATAGCTCAGGCTACACTCCCTTCCCGGAGGACACGGGAGCAGATGGAGGCCGAGGCTCACCAAGAGCACTTTTCCCTTGCTGGAGAGGCTCCACTCAGATTGGCTCTGCCTCTGGGGGGGAGGACTGCTCCCCAAGGTCCTGCTCTCACCCATAGAGGCACTCCCAGGTGATGGCACGGCCCCGGGGGTCAGGGGAGCAGGTGCGTGCAGCCCATGCGTAGCCCGTACTTCCCCAGAACCATTCCCAGGTGCCGGTGTGTGTCTGGGCCCAGCGCATGGAGAGGGTGGTCAGGCTTGTCAGCTGTGCCAGATGTAGGCGCGGGCGTGGAGAGCAGGGTGGAGGTGGGCGGCTCCTGTCCTCAGGGTGCCTGGGCACCACCCATAAGCCCTCCTTTGGGCTGGTGTCCGGGTGACCCTTAGAGCACGGGGCCTTCACTAAGGGCTCCAAGGAGCCCCCACTTGGTCTGCAGGAGGTGTGGACCCTGTGTCCTCACCCACCTGCTCCCCACTTTTCAGGCTGAAGGCTGGGGAACTGGGACGTGAGCTCCTCCCTAGCAGCTGTCTGGTAGAGTCTGGTAGAAACCTCGGGAGGGGTCCTGTTACCCTGGGGGCTAATCCCTCCCATCAGGCGGTCAGGCAAGGGCAGGGCTTCCACGCAGCTGGCCTGAGAATAAGTCCTGTCCTGCTTCTGTCCTTGCCTCTGACTTCCCTTTCCCTGTGGCTCACGTGGGACTGCTGGCTCAATGAAGAACCGTGTGTTCATTTTGAGGAGAAATTAGTACGATTTAGATTTGCTGCTTGAGGAATTCTTAACTGGGGCTCCTTCCCTCGGCATCAGACAGGACTTCAGTGTTCATGCCACACGAAAGGCCACGTGCCGCCCGACAGCTCTCCGCACACTGAGGTTTCCGTGGCGCTGATCTCCAATTTGTCTGCAGGGCGGCCTCTGGAGGGTACTTGCAGTAACAGTGGCGCTTTTCTTTCCCATGAACTCGCACACCAAAATGTTCATTAATTAAAAATAGCTGCCGGCACAGGAAGTCGCTCATGCAGTAGCTTCTAAAAGTGTTCTAAAAACAGACCAGGCCGCTGGGTGCTAAAGAAGGTGCGCCCGGTGTGTGAACACGTCAGGCTGTGGCATGCTCAGCCCTCGTGCCCTCTGCCTGCACTTACAGCTGAGGAGGGTCACGTGAGCCCAGTGCAGGCCCGGGCAGGACAGCAGCACCTTGCCCAGAGAATGAAATTCCCTCCCAGATGGTGCCTCTCTGCCTGCTGTTCTCTACCAGACTTCTTTCTACATTGATATGCAACAGTGGATTCTTCTTTATTTTTTTAAGCAAATCTCCCTTGACCTGCAGATTTTTATTTTTTTGCATAAAAAAACTGGGGTGTAGGCCAGAGGGAAGGAGGGTAAGAGCAAAAAGAGCAGGGAGCAGAACAGGCAGATCTACTGAAACACACTGCTGAGAAAAGCAGCGGGCAAGGCAGGAGAGGTCTGCTGCACCATGAGGGTCACCTCCCTGGCCGGGGATCGAACTCATGATGTAGAGGTGATAGCACTGAGACTTAATGCCTCGGCCGTCAGGGAGGCCCCTATTCTTATATTTAAAGTGGAATTAGAAGTGTTTTCTGTTTGGCTTTTGTGCATTAGAAAATTTCCAGATCAAATCTTTCAAAACCCCTCTTATATTGCTCTTAGGGCTGTACGTTATTTTGCCATAGAGCTGTACTCCAGCTTGGCTTAAACCAGCCCTATTGGTAGATATGAGTTGATGTTCTTTTTAAAATTTTTTTCCCATGAAAGTGGTGTTCTTCTAGGAGCAGGTATATTTGTAATTGAACAAATTTGCCAAATGAACATGTGGGTAGAGGCTGAAACTTTCCTATGCACTAGCCTGGGAAAATCAGAGCATTTCAACTGCCTTGGGAGGGATTTGCCTTTATTGTCCCTGTTCCTGAGATGTAGAATGGCTCCGGCCCCCACAGTCATCGTGGCCGTCCAGAGGACGGACAGAAGGACAGGCAGTCACAGAGGACTGGCAGGGCCCTTCCTGCCTGGAGCCCAGCAGCAGGGCGCAGCTGCACCAGCACAGGAGGGCAGAGCTCAGGGTTCTTGCTGGAGTTACTGGCTTGACTGACTTTGATGGTTGCCATGACGACAGCCACCTGGCTGTCACCATGGCTGGTTCTGTATCCCTGCTGCTACTGAATTCTTTTGTGAATTTGCCTGACAAGATGACCTCTCCTCTGGTGTCTCTGCACCCTGGGGAATCCTGCAGAGCACTTCTGAGTTGTCCTCTAGTGAGTGGCCCTGTCCTGCCCTCCCTCCCTGTGGCTGGGTGACTCTTGCTCATATCCACTGAAAACGCATCCTGAGGTTTTGTCAGGATGTGGCCTAGACTAGTGGCCTAGACGCTGAGATCTGTCTCTAAAACAAGTCTGTCTTAGAAGGTGCATTTCATTTACTTAAGTTCATGCTGGATCTAATACATTTTCAGGGGAAGGTTTCATCCACATTATATTTCTTCCTGATGCACTAGCCTCTCCAGACTAGAAGGCCAAAGTTCCAGGTGCCACCAAGAGGGAAGGATGTCTGGACTGCTTACTGCACACAACAAACGCCTCCAGTGACTGGAAGCGGCTTATTGGCTTCTGCCTCAGTGGGTTGGCTGGGTTCTCTCCTGCATAGGCTGCTTGGGCTGGGTGCTGGTCCCCTGAGGTGTGGATGGAAGCTAGCCAGTCTCTGGGTTTCTTAGGTCCCCTGTGGTGTTTTGGCTCCAAAGGGCAGGAGGTGGACACTGCCCTGCCAGAATCTGCCATCTTTTCTGCCCTGTCTGTGGAGCATGAGCAGTGACAGGCACAGCCCAGGAGCAGCAGGACATGGGCCCCCAGAAGCCAGTTCCTTGGGGTGACCTGCCCAGATGTGCACTCAGCCCGCGCACACACCAGCTGCCCTTGCCACGATGGCCCCACTGCCCCATCACTACCTCCATGTAGTTCTGCCCCCCCTCACCCACAGACCCGGGTGCAGGTGCGCCTTCGGGATGCAGTGAATTTCTCAAGCGGTTCCAATGAGCTAGAGTCACAGGTATGTACTCCCTGCCCCAACATAAAGAGTAGTGTAGGGACAGGAGGATGTTGGCGGACACTCCCTTCCAGAAGGTCATGGAGGCTGTGGAGAAATCAGCCCTGATAGGCTGCTGGGGGCATCAGTATCAGTCTGGTGGTTCCTGGTGAGGGGGGTACAGTCACCCCATGCCCAGTAGTTCTGTACCCAGAGATCACCAGGGAGAGGAGAACCTGTCCATGCAGAACGGGAGCATGAGCATGCACTGTGCATTACAGTGGCTGAAAGGCAAGGCTTCCCTGGTGTCCACCAGCTGGCAGACACAGAAGTCAAATCTGGCGGATCCACGTGATGGGCGTCACTTGGCCATGAGAAGGAAGGGGTTATGGTATATATGGCTGCTGGCTGAACCTGGGAACAGAGAGGCAGAGGCCAACCCCAAGAGCAGGGCGGTCTGGGAAACATCAGGACACGCAGGTCTCGGAGATAGAGAGGAGGCAGGTGGCCTCCAGGGATAGGGCAGAGTCTGGAGGGTGGACAGCGACGTCCAGAAGGTATAGATTTCTTTTTGAGAAGATAAATGTGTGTGGGAGTGGACAGGCTGTGTGTGCACACTAAAAAGCCATGAGCTGTACATCCAGGTGGGTGATGTACACACAGGTACACAGCTTTTACCTCAGCACGGTCGTCCCTGTGGAGATGGCCATGGCGGCAAGTGGCCGGCCACCTGGGTGGCTGCAGCCCTGGGCCTCCTCCCGTGATACCCCGGCTCCACGTCTCAATTCTCACTTACCAGCACAGCACGGAGCGCTTGCAGCTTCCTCTGAACAGGCCCTGGTAGTTCTCAACCTGAATGTCTGTTTTCCTAGCCCTAGTTCGTGACGCTTCTGCTGACATTTTTCTCAGTCTCCATGAGTTCCTCAAGGTCTCTTTGGGCTTTTCAGCATCAGCTAACATCCCTCCCTATGGTGGCTCCCCAAAGCCAAAGTCTCTGACCCAGGCTGTTTCTGCCTGGGTGCGTGCCGTGGTGCCTGCTGCGCTGTCTAGGTGATCCTGCGCCCTCACCCCTGTGCTTGGAGGCCGTCCTGCCTCGGCCCCGCGCCCCAGTGCATCCCTGTGCCCACAGCCCCAGCATCACCTGGAAGCCTGCTGCCTGGGAAAGCCTTTCTCCTTGACTCTGCCAGCTCCTGTTCAGGGCCTGGACCCAAAGCCGGTCCATGCTGTATGTTTCTGCAGCAGCTCAGTCCGGCTCTGGAACCCTGTTAGTCTGGGTTGTCTGTTACTGTATAACAGCTCGCCCAGGCTAGAGGCTGAGGCTCAGGATGGCAGGGTTTGTCCAGGGGGGCAAGGTGGCCTCTCCAGCCTATTGGTCGGTGGGGCCACTCCACAGGGCTCACAGGATTTATTTCCAAGCTCACTCATTTTTGAGACTGGTCAATCAGTACTGACCGCTGGCCAGCAGGGCCTCCACACTATCCCTGGGGACCTCCTTTGCATACACGTACACAGCTGCTGGGACCTTCTCATGTCTGGGGCCACATCCCAAATGGAAGAAGCAGACCTCTGCAGGCCTTGGAGGATGTTACCAGAGCTGGCACTGAGCCACAGCCCATCCACACCCAGTCCAGCCATGGAACTGGGGACACAGACCACCTCCTGGGGGCAGCAGAACAATTTTGTAGTGTCCCAAGGCCACACTAACATATTAGGCCCCCTTGGATCAAGTTATGAATTGGTGTAAAGTGATTTTTAGCCAGTGGACAAAGGTGTCAGTCTCTGGGAAGAGGTTAAAAGGAGATGTTCACCTATAAATTGCCCCTCAATGCTTGTCAGAGGAAGTTCCAGAGGTTACACTTGGCTGGTGCACAGGAGTGACGTGGGGTGGAGGCATCTCCCCACCTTGGCGAGGAATGCCTCTTCTACCCAGCCCACCACAGTCACATCCATGCTTGGGGGACAATGAGTTCTAAACACACCTGTGGGTCTAGTGTGGTCTGGGTACTGAGTGGTCTGTGTCCAGTAAAGGCTGCCTGGGATCTGACCAGACCCGGCAAGAGAGCCCCTCCTTACACCTTGGGATTTGAGGTGGTGCCGGCAGGATGGGGTGTGGCTCCTGCATGCTCTGCATTCCCTCAGCTGTCCAGCGGGAGCAGGTGGCAGGGGCAGCTGCCTCTGCTGATGCCCATGCCCTATCAGCTTCCCGGCCAGCCATAGGTCCCCTGAGGCTGAAGTGCTCAGCCTCGGTGAGTTCCTCCCGCCCCACTCAGAGCTCTGTTTTTAAGAACTCCATTGAGTATCCCTCGCAGTAGTGTCCAGATGGCCTTTAATCTTGCCACTTTGTCATTCACAGAATCTATCTGGTAGCAAATGTTAACACCTTTCACGTTAGCCCCCATTTTTGCTTATTATTGTAACTTTGATTGAAAGTTGCACGATTTCAATAGAACCTTCCAGTGGCTGCTCAACATTGAAATGCCTTGAATATTTTTTCTTTGCATCGCTGGACTCCTTTCTTGATTTTAATTTCCCCCACATTAGGGTAGCTGTCCTGGTGACAGAGCCAGGCTTCCTCCCTCTCTGTGTCGCTTTGGTTCTTCTCCTTTTTTTCCTACCTGCTATGCCGGTGACCTTCCAGCGTGAGCAGTGGATCTTGTGGACGAGTCGTGAGTTTATGGTTCTGTGGAGGTACCCCTACCCCGGCCCCTGGGGGGCCTCCCTGTGATGACATCATTGCCAGCAGTTGAGGAACAGAGGTGCCCACACTCTTGGTTTTCTAAAAATATTTTCTTCTTTTGTCCATAGATCACAATTCCATTTGCTTCGAGAAATCGTAGGTTTTCATGAATCAGGCTGGTGTGAACCAGTAAAGGCTCAGGGTGATGGGAAACTTTGGTCTCCAGTGCCTCTGTGCCCTCTCAGTTGGGTCGGGAGCCAAGTCTGGGATGATGCCCTTATGGGACGGGGTTTGGGAGGGGAGGGCTTGCCTGCCATCACCCCAAACCTCACTAATCCCAGTCAGACCTTCCTGCTGCAGCCTTGTGCAGCCCAGATCTTCTCACTGTCTTGAACCCAATTTTTAGGAATGTGCTCTCACGCGTATTTTAAATTTGTGTTGTATTCCCCTGGGTAGGTAGATAACTTCTTGCCTTCCAGGTATTTTCATGAAATTCTCATTTGGGGGCATCCCTCCTTTTAACCAAACCCTCAGATGTTCTCATATCCTGCTTCCCCCATAAATGCAGTGAACTGTTCGGAGGGTGACACATTTACTGTATTTTTACCACTCGATCTTCTCTCTGTAGATATCTAAGCTTCAAAATTCGTGAAATATTATTTTTCACCTTTTATTCTTTTTTTTTTTTAGATTTATTTATGCATACAATGCACTGGGGTACAGGCCAGAGGCACGGGAGTGAGAGGATTCACCAGAGACAGACTGGGGAGCACAACAGGCACATTGAAGTACACTGCTAAGGGGAGCAGCGGGCGGGGCAGGAGAGGTCTGCTGCACCATGTAGGTCCCCTTCTGTGCCAGGAATTGAACTAGTGCTGCCATGGTTGTGGATGCTTCATAGTCTACTGCTTAACCCCTTGTGCCACCAGGGAAGCACATGGCTTTTACTCTTTAAAAATGTAACTCATGAGGGCCTCCCTGGTGGCGCAGTGGGTTGGGCAATGCACTATGAAGCAAACCACAGCCACTGCAGCACGAGTTCGATCCCTGCCACTGGCCAGGGAGGGGACCCACATGGTGCAGCAGACCTCTCCTGCCTGGCCCTCCCACCGCTCCCCTCAGCAGTGTGTTTCAGTCAGTCTGCCTGTTCTGTTCCCGGCTCTGTCTGGTGAATCTTCTCACCTCCCTGGACTCTGGCCTGTACCCCAGCTCTTGTATGCATAAATAAATAAAATCTTTAAAAAAAAATGTAACTCATGAGATAATCAAATGCAGGTCTGAAAAACGGACCTGTGAAATGATGTCACTTAGAGTGTTCAGTGTGCACATGTAATATAGACAGCGTGGACATGGGATAAATGTAATGACCCCAAAAATGAAGGCAGATAGTGCCACGTGTCTTGCACTCATCTCTCCTTGCACCTCCCTTCTGTCCCAGCCACATTTTCCTACCAGAGCCTGTCATTTCTTTGTAAATGACACAGGACCCATCTTTCAGCAAAATCTGCTAATCTAGCTCAGGTGCATTTATTTCATTTTTGTGCTTTACCTTGATCTTTCAATTTAGTTAACCAAGATCATTTTGACTTCCAAACTTTTGGACTATTGCTTTGTTTTTATTTATTTGTTTATTTTAAAATTTTATTTATGTATACAATAACTGGGGTGTAGGCCAAAGGTACAGGGGTGAGAGGATTCACCAGAGACAGAATGGGGAGCAGAATAGGTGAAATACACTGCTGAGGGGAGCATCGGGTGAGACAGGAGAGGTCTGCTGCTCCATGTGGGTCAGCTCCCTGGACGGGGACTGAACTCGTGCTGCAGTGGCTGATGATAGCTTGATAGCGCTATGACATTAACCCCTGTGCCACCAGGGAGGCTCTGGACTACCAGTTTGATTTTGGCAAGATAATCATAGGTTTTTATTAATCAGACTGGTGTGAAGCTTCAATAGGGCAAGAAGGTGTATGATCTCAAGGGCATCCCACTGGGTAAAAAACACTGATCTTGAAACATCACATGTTGTGAGATCCCCCTCATACAGTACCCAGAGAACAGCCCCTGCGGGAAGGACAACTCTGTGACTGGCAGGGCCTGGGGCCCAGAGGCTTAGCGGAGAGGTCCCATCCATGGCGGTGACCCATCCAACTCTCAGTGGTGCGGTGCTTGTGAGGTCTGCAAGGTGACCCAACAGCCTAGAAGACGTGGCGCCAGCCCCAGTCCCCTGGCTTCAATGTCTTGCTCTCGTTCTCTGAGGTGAAGGAATGACTGGGGGAAGCCAGGCCTCTGCATGGCTTTTGCAACTTCCTATGACTCAATAATAGTTTCAAGTATTTCAAATAAAAGATGCTCCCCAACTTTGGACATGTGCTATCCACTAGCCACAACTTGCTTTTCAAATTTCCAACAGCCTAAATCAAATCAGTTTCCATTTCTTGCTCACAAATGCTGCATATCAGGGCCCTGCGGCTGCATCACCTCCCAGCACGATCCCAGTACCCCCATTCCCCATGCAGTGCACTTCTGGTGCCACATGTGTTGCCCCTACATGTTTCTGACATAGTGCTTTAATTTATACATCAAATGATAATGATCTATACCAATATAATATGATAGAATAAGTGGCTTTCATGTGACACTTTTTAAAAGTATATTTCAGGCAGCTTCCCATATTTTAATGAGAGAGAAATGAAACATTTGCACCATGTTCCGAATAGGAATGAGGATTTTCCCCCTTCTATGCTAAAGCAGTTACACTTTCCATGGTCACAATAAAAATCTATAGGGGTCGGGCAAAATAAGGTGGTAGACAGGTGGGGAAGCACCACGGCAGAAGCAGGCCCTCCACATCCATCCCGGCCTCTGTTACCTCCTGCCTCTCAGGACTGGCTCTGCGGGGTCCAGAGGATGCGTGATTTAGCAACCAGGCCTTATAAAACCAGAATTCTATTTGTAGCTCAAAGTGACCTTGAGGAAGTGTCAAATTTACTCTTCTCATTTTCAGAGCCAGTAAATAAATTAAGATAAAACAGGTTATCACTGATAGCTTCATTAGTCTAAAAAGATCCTACTGTTTCAGGTTACATGTAAAGTTTTTTGGTTATAAGCAGAACAGAGTTTTGAGGAATTTAGTTATAAAAAGTCACATGGGGTAGAAAGAAGAAGTATACCTTATCAGTACCACCAGTTTTTAGATTTTTGAGTCTGGAGTTAAACAATAAAACTGAGACACAGGGAGTTTTTCTTCTTCGGTTTCAGATTAATTTGAGAAAGCTTTGGGAGAAAAAGCAGGCATTTTGCATTTTACAGATCAGGGTTTGAAGTTAAACATCCCAGTTCTGTTGTTGAGTCCCTGGGAAGATTATTTAATGTAAGTCCTCAGTTCTTCCATCTGTAAAATGGGCATGACACCTTTTTGTTAGCATTGTTATGAGGGCACAAGAGTAGACAATTATTTCTACTAACAATGACACTAATTCTATCCAGAATGGAAACATCTACAGTGTGAGGGATGCTCAATGGCCTTGTTTACTCTCCTTTCACTAATTATTTTTAGCCCCTTAATGTGTTCAAGTGGGGAGGGATTTACTAATTTCAGTTTTGTACCAAAATTTGGTTGTTTCATGGCATTTGGCTAGTATCATGATTGCTAAAGTCATTCTGAAATTTAAATGTTTTTGACTAAGTCAAAAAAATGTCAGGCTTCATCTCATCTTTTAATAAGAGGAAAGGAAACATTGATGTAAAGCCAAAAGGGATACATCTGTTTTGATACAAGACTGCAGACCAAAATATATGTAGCAAATTTTCAAAACCAGCATGATTTCCGGAGAAGCATTGTATTTCCATAGAGTCCCTGAAACAGGTTTCTACAGCTGTGTCCACATAGTATCCCAACAAAGTGAAAAAGTTTAGTTGGTCATAAAGCACCACAAAAATTTACAACGTCCGTCAGATTGTCAGAAAATACCCCAGATGAACTTTCTCCATCTGTTAAGACACTGGCACAGCAGCTGAGACCCCCGTGCCCTGGCTCCCTTCCTGGTGTGGCCAGCAGTTCTTGGCGTGCGGTCAGTTTGAAGTTTCCTCTGTCCTCCTCTGCACCGGAGAGAGGGAAGCAGAAATGCTGACATCCTCCTTTGTGTCATTCACGCCTGCGCTTCCTGTGTGTGCCCCACGTTCCCCCTGCAGGACAGCCCAGCCACCCCCTGCCTCCGCTGGGGGACTTGGCCAGCATCAGCCCCAAACCAGGTACCTGCACCCTGAGAATGTGCCTGGGCTACTTGCTCCGCCTTCCACTTCCTAGACATCAGCTCCAAGGCTGAGGTGGCATCTGCACTGTGCTGGCCACACAGTCCTGTGCTCGCTCTCAGAATTGCCGCCCCAGGAATGTTCACTCTGGGCAGGGGCCCTTTAAGGGAAGAGCGGATTTAGAGAAGCAGAATCCACCAGGTTCTGAAAGGCAGCTGCTTGTCTCTCTCTGCCAGCCTGTCCCTGTATCAGTGGTAGCTGGTGGCATCTGCCCTCCCCTTGCCCCCGGGCCTCGCTTTCTTAGCTATTCCACAGCAGGATTTCTGAATTTCTAAGAATTTGTCATTCTAGTGTGTTCTGTGAGTTATTTTCTTCATACTTCTGCTTGTTGGTTCATAAACTCACTCAGTGTCTGTTGTGTGCTGCTTGCCCCATTAACTGTTAGGAGCTTGAGGTCGGATGGGAGCCCAGGGCACAGTCGCTGCCTTGTAGTCCTCAGGCTTGATCATGTGAGAGTGATACCTTTTCAGTGGGAGTCTGCACACGTTCTGCTTTTTACTTTCAGTGCTGCGTGGACGTTAGCAGGACTTCCCTCTCACCTTGGGGGTTGGGTCAGCCCCAGTGCAGCCTTCCCAGCCGGTCTGGGCGGGGCGTGATGGTCAGCGCTGGGGCGGGAAGGGCTGAGGCAGTGAGCAGTGGGTTGGACCAGGGCGGTCAGCGCTCAGGCGGCCTGGGCTGTCACGGTCACCACTTGAGCGGCCTAAGTGCCCGCTGACTCACCTGCATTTCCAGTTGACTGCCTGCGTATGTAACCGCGTCCCATGCCAAGGGTGGTCTGGCGTTTGAAGAAGTGAGACTGCAAAGTTGAACTGAGTCCAGAAATTCTCGTTTGATTCTAACTACAACATCGAGTGAAAGGGAAACCAGACTCTGGATCACTAGGTAATTGCTGAAGCTGCCTGACAATGAACCGTCAGGTATTTCCGGATGTCCCTTACGTGACGTGACGCGACGCATTCACGGCACAGACTCCAGTCAGTAATTTTATAAGTATGAGAACAGTGGAGCTTGCTCATAGGTGCCAGTCCTCCATTAAAATGCTCAGGTGTTTTTATGAAGCGGTGATCTGGGGTCGCTAGGGAGCCTGGAAGGAACCGGAGCCGTAATGCTCCGGGGAGAGGGCGAACAGGCCGGCATTTCTGCAACTTTCTAATGACCATGAAAAGAAATCTTAAGCTCCTTTAAGATTTTTAAACTCTAGTGTCTTAGAAACCCAAGGCTCTGACTCCACTAATGCCACGTGCGGGTTCTTTGCGGCCCACCCAGCGCAGAGTTCTGGAACCCTCTCTGTGGGGTCTCAGACACCGCCCTGGAGTTTTGAAATGGGCTTGCGTAGGTCCCGGAGGCGGCATCACCACTGGGAGGTTGTGAAACGGCCCTGAGCTTCCCCCTTCGCTGCTGCTTGGTTGAGCCCCACGGGAGGCGAGAAGCGTGTGCGTTGGGGCGGCAGTGAAGAATGTCCTGCTGGTTCCACCCGGGGTGCAGATCCGAATAATCTCGCCCCCAGCCATAGCTAATATGGTGGATGAGAAGCACCGAGACCACGCTGGATGTGGCTGGGAAGGCGTCCCCTATGGGAGGCTGTGAGTACTGCTGCTGCTTCTCGGGTTCTGAAAGACCGGGTTAAGAGTGCGCGGAGCTCCTGAGTGGAGCGCACGCATCTCCGAGGCTTGTCTCTGTGCTGACTAGTCTTCTGAGTCTTGTTTGAGAAACCACGTGGGCTCTAGTTCAGAACAGTTTCTGGCTGTGATTTCAACACAAAGGGCCCTCTTTCTCCCTCTCCTGGTTCACATGCGATGCCTCGAGATGACGGGCTTGTGTCTGCAGCAGAGAGGAGCCCTTCCTCAAGGCCAGGCTCTGGCGGTGGCCTCTGCCCATCTTCTCACCTGAGGTTTCTATAGGCCTCTGTCTTCCTGGTTCTGTCCCTCCTCCTTTCCTCTGTTGCTGATATAGAGAAACTGTGCTTCAGACCCCCTCTCAGAACTTATTTCTGCCCTTGATATTCTCTTGGTCTTCAAGTATTGGAGGATAAAATTCCCTATCCTTCTAAGACATCTGCGAGTACATCGATGGTGTTAAGGATTCCTTGTAATTACATGTGGTCATTAGAACCCAAAGGCATGTTGACTTGACTGGCTTTCTGTCATTGTGGCCTTGCTGTTCCCTGGTCTTTTATAATGTTAACCCAAAGACCATCTTAAATGAATGACTATTTAGGGGAAAAAAATTAAGCAGGTGTTTTTGCTGGGAAGTTGGAGAAAGAACAGAAATACTGGTATAGCTGCTAACATTTGGATGTGCTTTTCTTCTTTGCACCTTTTGTTTTGCAACGTCAAGGTCATATGTTATGTGGCTTTTGTAAATTATGCTTTCTCTTTCCTGCAAAACATTAAATTATTTCATGTGACTGAAGACTCTTGATAAAAATTCAATAGCTGGGCCTCCCTGGTGGTGTAGGGATTGATGTCTCAGTGCTATCAAGCTATTGGCAGCCACTGCAACATGAGTTCGATCCCCAGCCAGGGAGTTGACCCACATGGCACAGCAGACCTCTCCTGTCTTGTCTGCTGCTCTCCTCAGCAGTGGATTTCAGGAGATCTGCCTGTTTAGCTACCCACTCTGTCACTGGTGAATCTTCTCACCCCACCCTCCCACCCCCCACACCTCTGGCCTGCCTGCACTTCAGTTCTTGTATGCATAAATAAAAATAAATATTTTAAAAATTTAATAGCTATATAATGTTATATTACAAAGCTTTCATGAATGTATCCTCTGCTGTTCGATGTTTAAATTTTTTCAAGGTTTTGGGTTATAAGTAATTGTAAGACTATGTTGTCAGGGGCCTTGTAGAGAAAATCTCATTGTATATTCTCAATCAAGGTTATTAAAAATATCATGACTTAGAATTTTAAGGAGGGCCTCCCTGGTGGCGCAGTGGGTTAAGCAACGCACTATGAGGCAAACCGCAGCCACTGCAGCACAAGTTCGATCCCTGCTGCTGGCCAGGGAGGGG
>JAGFMF010011800.1:713104-759658 GCA_019455555.1 Galemys pyrenaicus | reverse complement strand
GCTCCCTGCTCTCTGTGGTGAATCTTCTCACCCCCAACACCTCTGGCCTGTCCCCCAGTGCTTGTATGCATAAATAAATAAATCTTTAAAAAAAAAAAAGAATTTTAAGGAAAAATTTTGAATTAGGCTCTGAAACAAGCACACTGGGTGCCATGTTGTGTTAAACATACGCGTCTTGCATTTTGTGGCCCTTATTTTTTGGAGGGCTGACCACCTGCCTGCTAACTGTTTATTAAACATGGAGCCCATTGCTCTCTTCATCGAGACCAACTGGCGTGGGTCTTTGGGACTTTCGCAAATAGCAGCATCCCTGAGGAGAATGGAGAGGAATTCCCTGGCCAGGCAGGTTCTCCCATGTCTACAGCTCTTGAAGGGAGGGTTAGAGCGTGCGTTTGAGACACATCACATCACACATAGGCTGCAGAAACCCAGCCCTGGGAAAGGAAAAAACTTTCATGAAACTTTGGCCCAAGTTTTCTTTGGTGCACTAAGCTAGGCCTTGAGATTTTCCCAAGAAGGCAGCCACAGAAGAAAAAGCCTTATCCTTCCTTTGCACTCTGAGAGCCCTTCATCACTCAGGCCTGGCAGCCCAGACAGCCCACTTGTGGGGCTGGCCTTCCTCCGGGGGTGGACCTGAGTCTGGACCTCATTGGGCTTCTTAAAGTGTATCTTCTGCTTAAAACCTTCACATCATCAAGCTTCATTTTAATAGCATAGAAGTGGCTAGGGTAATGTGAACATTTAATCAAAATATGGAAGTTTAGCGCTTCATTCTTCAAGTCATTTATTTTGGATCAGAAAATTTGATTTGAACATCTTAGGGGATTTATAGTTTCTTTTTTCTAATGCTGTTTTCCCCTTGCTGGTTTAAATGGTAATCCAAGTTAATATTCTGCTTTTTCTAATTTTATGAGTAAAATTTTATTGAATATGTACCATAAGTAAAGATAATCATTTCTCCTAATTTTTTTTGTGTGTAGAAGAACTGGGGTGCAGGCCAGAAGTTTGGGGGGTGGTGAGAGGACTCACTAAAGACAGAGCGGGGAGCAGAACAGGTGGATCTACTGAAATAAATACACTGCTGAGGGGAGCAGTGGGTGAAGACAGGAAAGATCTGCTGCGCCATGTGGGTCACCTCCCAGGCAGGAGATCAAACTCGGTGACAGTGTTGAGACTTAACCCCGAGGCCACCAGGAAGGCCCTATTTCTCCTAATTTTTATTGTGACTTTATAGTTTAGGTTCTGGTTGCTACTAAATGCCAGATATGTATATATATGTGTAGTGTGTAAATATATAATGTGTTATATGTAAATGTTTGATATTTGCATCTGACATGGAAAAGAAGCCAAGTGGTGCTTATTACAGCTGTCTTTTGGCAGAACTGCTGGACCGTGGGGCTGTGCTGCTCAGCCACAGGAATGGTCCCTGACAGTTCTCCATCCTGTTTCTAGTATGGGGCTATTTTGGTTCCACTCTTTGCCAGTACTTCCTGTTGGTTTTGTATGATTTTAGCCATGTGGCAGATCTCACTTTGTGATTTTCATCAGCACCTCTCTAGTAGTAAATACTCATATGTTCCTCATAGCTCTTCTCCTGTGACGTGCCCAATCCAGACCCTGCCCATGAAAGACGGGATCATCTCTTAGTTAAGTTCCTCATTCCCGGCACTAGGCCTTGGCCCATCTGGAGCATGCAGGTGTCCTTTCCACCTGGAAGGGTTTTCTTTTCATGTTCCATGGTGCTTTCATCAGTGGTCATGTCCACCTTCAGTCTTTACCTTTAAAGTTAGTTCTCTGTGTTCTTTTGAAAAAGAACTTTGCTTATCTGTAGGGCATAAAATTTTCCTGGGTATTTCTGGAAGCTTTATTTAAGTCTTTCACATTTATGTCTGTGACCCATTTGAAATAGCTGCACTAGGGGGTCAAGATTCATGTTTTGTCCCGTGTGGGGAATTGTGTGATTTAGCCCCACTCACTGGGAGGGCTGTGCTTTGCCCACCATAGCTAAGCGGCAACTTTGTCCTAGGTTTTGGTGAAGTGTTCTGACGTTTGACTTTTCCAGAATGCAAGCCATTTCAGATTCTTTCTGTAGTTTCACTGAAATCGCTTCAAATATACCAACCATGATACCTGTGTGCAGCCAACCGTGTTTTCTGATTCTTCTCATTTCCTGTGATACCTGTGTGCAGCCTAGAAGGAGGGGGAATTCACTGGTGACAGGCAGGACTGGAGTGGTGGCAGTGGCCGGGGTGTCTAACACTCTGGGGGAGGAAGAGCAGGGGCCCCCATGCCAGGTGGGGGCTCTGTGTGTGCTGGTTCCAGGCCAAGTCTTAATGGCTGCTTGTGGTCCACAAATTCCTTCCTCCTGGAAACTTCAGGGCATGGCTCGAGCGCCTCCCGCCAGGCTGAAGGCAGAGTGCAAGGACTTGCCTGTCCACACTGCAACTCTGTGGTACCCAGGCTCCTACTCTGCTCACCCTGTACCCCGAACAGCAGGGACCCTTCTCTTCCACTTGTTCCTGCCCTGTGGTTCTTCTCAATAAGCAACTAGATTTTTTAGTTTTGTTTAGCTTAGTTTTTAGGGCTCCATGAAAGACTTTGGGTTCTGGCCATGATGGAAAATGGATATTGAAATACCCACCTGCCACCAAAAAAAAAAAAAAAAGTAGAAAGATAGATGCAGGGGCCGCTGGCAGGCTCATAACCTTCACGTGCTTCCATCGGGGAGAGACACTTTAGGTCTGCGCCTCACTTTCCACCTGAAGACTCTAGAAAAAGAGCAACTAAACCCATAGTAAGTTTGAGAACTCAATGAACGTGGTTGGAGAAAATACACAGCGGAGAACTGACGCTAGAGGAGATAAACAAAAGTTGTCTCCCTGGAAAGCGAGTCTGCACAACCCTTCATGGCTGAGAGCGTGTGCGTGGCCGTCCCAGCACCGAACCCTGCAGCCCTGAGGGTGGTGGTTTCTAGGAACGACTTCATGCCCATCATGTCCACAATGCAGGAGAGATGTACAGATTTCTGTATTTTTATTTTAAACAAAGTGCCACTGTTTACATCCTGGTGAGTCTGTTGGCAGAACCATACCTCCCGGCAGCAGTCACCAGAGTCCATCCCCGGAGAGCTCACCCCCTGCCCAGCCCTCCCCTTCCACAGACAGATTTCTTAGCAAGATAAATTGAATCAGTCAAAACAAACCCTGAAGAAACAGAAATTTGAAAAGCTCTTCATCTACTAAAGAAGTGGAAAGCATCTGAAAATCCAAGGGGAACGCTGGGCAGCTGCTGGCCCAGGAGCTGTGCCATGGGCACTGCTGGGGCTGGCCAGGGCTCAGGGGCAGCATCCCTGCCTCATGTGTCATCTGCATCACCTTCCTGTTCAGTGGAATTGACTGGATGGCACGGTGCTGATGGAGCGCTCTTCTGAGATACCGAACAGCTCATCTAACTCCTTTCAGAGGGATTGTACACATGCTGAAGTGGGGAGAGGAGGAGGGGGAAGTGAGGAGGAGCTGAGGAGAAGGGGAAGGAGAAGGGGGAGGAGAAAGAAAAGGAGAAGGGGGAGGAGGGGTAAAGAGGAGGAGAAGGGGAAGGAAAAGGAGAGGGGGGAAAAAGGAAAAAGTAGGAAGAGAAGAGAGGGGAAGAAGAGAGAGCTGAGGAGAAGGGGAATGAGATGGCGAAGAGGAGGAGGAGCAGGCTGTGGCCAGCACTGGCAGATGCCCAGGAGGCAGGGCCCTGGTGGTGGTGGGGTCCCCACTGGCCCCGGGGGCAGCTTCAGAGGTGGGTGGAGGACAGAAGAATGAGCCTTCTGAGAGGTGTGACCAGTGAGCCTCAGGCAGCTTTCAGGCACAGAGTAGACCCTAATTGTTGGGGTTTTGTCTTTTTTGTGTGTGAATTCTTGATCTGGGGGGATGAGGCCTTGGGAGTGTCTGTAGGACAGGAACCTGTCCTCATCCTCTGCTCTTCTGGCTCACAGAGGAAATGGTTGTGCCCCCAGCATGTGCCAGCTCCTTCAGCTTTGCAGGGCCACAGCCCACCTGCGACCTCCCTCCCCTTGAGAGACCCTCAATCACACGCCTGTCTCTCAGGTGAAAGCCCCAGCACTGAGTGGGCGCAGCTAAGAGCAGGCCCCCCACCAACCCCTAGAGGGACATGTGTCGTGCATGTGTCCAGTCCCCTCATACTTGGGAGTCTCTTCGCAGCATTGACTACGACTTGTTCCGTATTCAACTGCTTGCCCTTGGCCACCCCAGAAAGGAACCAGAGGCGTTTAGACACCACTTACAAGGCAGCTAGAGCAGCTCTCAGAGGGCCCCGTATGTCCCCCTTTACATCTGCCTGGCTGCCCCCTGCCTGCCTGCCCACCTGACACACTGACACCAGCCTCCCTGTTACGGCACCTTCAGGCTTGGCCCGAGGCCCTACCTGCAGAGCTGCCCCTCACCGCTCTCCCCAAGGGGGTAGAAAGGTCAGGTGAAGTTAAAGTGCACTGACTCTGTGCAAGCCACTGAGAGACCCTCAGCACATCCTGTTTAAGTTCAGCTGCCCTCGAGGGGCAACACCTGCCCCCTCCTTGCAGGGAAGGCCCGTAGGGCTCTGGAGTGCAGTGTCCTGGCACCTCTCACCTGAGCCCCCTCTTGCCTGAGCCCTCGTTGAGAGACCCTCAATCACACGCCTGTGTCTCAGGTGAAAGCCCCAGCACTGAGTGGGCACAGTCAGCCTCCTTGGGAGGCTTTGAGTTCCCAGGACTAACTAGTGTACGTTGATTTTATGGGTGCAGAGCCAGGACTGGCAGGAAAAGATTCATCATGTGGACATTTGGTCTGGCGGGGGGCGGGGGCTGGCGCGGGCTGGTGGCCTGGGGGGCTTTTGATCACTCACCTACCTGCACACCTACCATGGTTTTACCTGTTAGCTCCCTCCTCCTCACTCTTAACAAGAGGTAAACGTTTTTGTATGTCAAGCATATTAAAAACTCAAAAAGAGGAAGAAACTCCTTCTTTAATCTACAGTGTTTTAGTCAGAACTCTGCAAATTGTGGAAGCCAAATAAGTCTTGTGTAGAGAACATTCTCTGTCCTTCCTCCCTCCTTCTCCCTCTTGTCACAGCCCCACCCCTACCCAGCACGAATACACTTAGCACTGTCATCAACATGCCGACCCAGTACATGCTGTTGCACACCTGTACTTCCTTCAGAGAACCTTCCCTTCTGTGCACTTCAGAGACTGTGTCCTTAGACAGCGGACAGTGATTGTACTATGTGCACGCCAGTTCAGTTGCATCACCTGGTGGAGCATGTGGAGAAGAGGGGAGCGCGTGGAAGGCGCAGTCAGGGGGCCAGATGTTGTAGTGCCTCTCCCGTTTTCATCCACAGTAAGGATTTGGAAGGCGAGGAGCCCAGCATCTCACTGGACCTGCAGCTTTGATTAAAACCTGTCCGTGGGGCAGCACCCGGCTTGTGGTCCTGATGGCAGTGACCTGATGACAAGGGAGTCCGGGGTGCCGTGACTTGGCAGTGGGGTGCCAGGTGGGGGGCTGGCCGGGAAGGCAGCCCTCTCTGCAATTCCACCCACTTCAGAGGGACAAAGGGTACCTCTGTCAAACCCTCCAGGTCCCTCGCAAACTGGGCAGAGACGTTCTCCCTGTGTGCGTTGTCTTTTGTTTAGAAGGCGTGCCTTACCTCACAAATGTACTCTTGTGCTAAGTCAGTTTATGAAGCATTGATTTCAAAAGCAAACTGGAAAATAATAGATGTCAACCAAAAGTGCACTGAAGCTGGTGGAGGGTGTGAGGGTGGTGCTGAGTCTCGGGCCATGGGGGCTGCGGCCGGCGGCCCGTCCTGTCCCCGAGCTGTCAGCCGGCTGCTGTGATGGCCGACCGCAGGTGGAATGGGCAGGTGGACAGTGCTCTGCCATGGTAGCCTGTGGTCCTGACCCTCCCGTGACTTGGTGACAGTTTCAGCAGGAGTAGAAGAGCTGGCAGAGGGGGTGCTGGCCACAGCGCCCTGCAGAGTGGTGTTTGTGCCGGCACCTCTGCCACCTGGCAGGTACCTGCTGCACACCGTGGTCTCTCACGGAGGGCTTGTGCTCGGCCATTTCCTTCTGGAAAATGAGAACTCTCTCCTTGCTCCTCTGGGCCTCCTAAGAAGTCCCCTTCCTACTGTTATCCTCTCAGAACTGAAGACACTCCAGTGACAGTCAACCATGTTCTGCGACAAAGGTGTGCAGACTGGAGGGGGCTGGTGGGCTCTGCCACATCAGACTAGACGCTGCACTGGGGTCAGGGACCAGGTTGCTGTGTCTCTCAGAGGATGTCTCTCAGCAGCACTCTGGGGTGCTGCTGCCAGCTCGCAGGTGCTTCCTGCCGTGAGTCACAAATGCCAGGGAGCTGGGTGAAGATGATGGACTCTGTGCAGTCCGGGCACTTGCTAGACTGTCTGTACGTGGTTTTGCAGTGCTGGGTCTGGGTGGGTTACTGTTGTATCAACCAAGGACAGGGAGAGACGAGAATGGTAATGGCAGATATAATCCTATAGGATGAGAGATTGTACAGGCCAGCTGGCACCCCACCTCTTTACTAAGTACTAGCAGTGATTCAAGAATGGAATGGAAACATTCATTTTTCTTGCAGTTGTATTTTCAAATGATACTAAGTTGCTAGGTCAAAGGGGTTATTGTTGCTACATAACTCCTTAATGTCTACAGCTGTCCATTTCTCTTGCTTGGGTGCCAGGAAAAAAGCTACTCAGATGCTAAGGGCTGTGCTTCCAAGAAGATTGGGAACCTCTGACTTCCAGTGTTTTGGTGGGTAAAGCTTCTTACCAAAGGAAAGAGAAAGGTGGGGTGAGGGTGAAGGCAAAGGGGGTACTGAGGAGTCAGAGGAGGGGAGCAGTGCCCCCAGGTTTTTGGATGACCCACAGCTACCAGCTGCTGCCTATCTTGGAGGAAGATAAAGCCCCAGTGTGCTCTGTGCTGCACACCTTTTTATCCTGGGGACCGTTGTGGCTCCTGTGTCCTGAAGCTGACCTCTGGGGAGCCCTGCTATTCCAGGCAGATGTCACAACCTCCAGAAGGGGAGAGGAGAGGACCGTGTGCCTGGGGTCCTTCTTAGATCTGCCATTATTTTTCCTATTTGAGTAATTCCTGTAGAATCAATTTTCTAGAAACTGAGCTAAGTTCTTTTACTTTTCTATTGTTTCTTATTAGTTAGTAGGCCCACAATGGAGAGAACACTAAGACGCCTGTGTAGGGGGATAAATATTTTTAAAAAGTTGTCGTTTATGACATTAACATTTCTGAGGGATAGAGTGAAGGAAGATATCACTGGGGTTTCTTCCCTTAAAAAGTTGTCGTTTATGACATTAACATTTCTGAGGGATAGAGTGAAGGAAGGTATCACTGGGGTTTCTTCCCTTAAAAAGTTGTAGTTTATGACATTAACATTTCTGAGGGATAGAGTGAAGGAAGGTATCACTGGGGTTTCTTCCCCTAACAACCCCTCCTACCACTTCAGGTAGGCAAGCCCAGCTCTGGTACCTGAGAACTCTCTTTATGGAGTTGCGCTTACTGTGTCTTCAGCTTCATACTTTCCTTCCAGAAGGTGGAATAGCAACCAGACCCCAGTGAGTGTCTCCTCCCCTGGGGACGCCGAGGGTAAAGGGCTGTATCTCCCAGTCTCGGTCTCCACACCTAAAATTTGAGGCTAAACCTGCTTCTGAGTCCCTGGACATTAAAATGAAGTATTTGTAAAATGCTTATGGTAGTGTCTCCCACGCAGTAGGACTCCAGGAAATAGTACACAGTTGCCGAGCAATGCACCAGCCACAGTTCCCCACCACAGTTTCCATGGCTACATTTTATACAGCTGCGTGATATTCTCTCAAGTCATATGCATTATTTGCAGAACCAATCCTCATCAGTAGATTCTTGGCTTGCCTCTGAGTTTGTACTAGAATGAGCAATTCTGCAGCAGTCCTCATTCTTCCTATTCAGCACATGTATCACTCCCTGGACCAAGGACCTTGGCTAGCACTGAGAGAACAGAGCCCCCAGCCCCTGCACTGGAAGGGCCTCCTGTCTGCACAAGAAACCAGCACCTGCCAGCCTCTGGGGCAGTGTGGTAGAGACAACAAAGAGTCAGACCCTTCTGCCGAGCTCAGGGCAGGCAGGAGCAGCCTGAAGGAGCCACAGAAAGTGAGACTGCGGGGCTGCAGGAGCCAGCATTGGGGTGCAGTGGGAAAGCCAGTTAGAAAGCTGTGAATCCATAACTTCCGCCAGTTAGAGGTGGTGCCGAGCGGCCAGGCTGAGAGAACTGGCCTATCCGAGGTGTTGTCCTAGGTGATCAAAAGGATGCAGTTGCCACTTCCTAACACAGGCACGAGATGAAGGACAAGAGGTCTGGGGAGAAGTGGAAGTTGAGTTTTGGAATATCTTCTCTGAGATAAAACATCTGGCAGAGCTGTTCACTGCATGGCCGATGCAGGAGCCTGGATGTACAGGGAAAGGCTCCTCCTGGGTCTGCACACTGAAGTTGTCTGTATTTTCTAGGTTTTTTTTAACCCATGGTTACTCCTCTCATGGAGACTTTTTAAAATAGTTTCACCTTTTTAAAAATTGGGATGAACTTCTGAGTCATTTTGTTAAACTTGCTTTCTAAAGCATGCAGAAAATTTTATGGGATAACAAAGGTGCGTGTTTGCCATAAGGCTCTCCGGTAAATCGGGAGACCTGGCACCTTGCAGTAGTCTTTGGCACAAGCCAGTGTGGTGTCTTTCCAGTTTGTTTGTTGGTCTGTTTCTACGCATTCTTTCCTTTTCTGTTGATAGTTCACACTCATCTTGATAATGTTATTGCAACGTGGTGTGTCATTTTTGTTGTTATTGTTACTAGATCCCATTTTGAGGTATTCTCATCATTTTGCTCCTAGAAAGGAATTACTTGATATATTTGATGGTGTCACTAAATTATAAATAATCCTGATTTGGGTTTTTTTTAAATGTAGGAATAAAAATATTATCTGCAAGTAATAATTTTACTTTTTTCCTTTCAAAATTGTGTTTTAGTTCAGCTCACGCCAGGAAACATACTTCTAGATTTAAGGGAAACTTCCTACAGAGCAAGGAGGCAGGTGATACTGCAGAGTCTGATCACAATTTAGGGTTTTGTCTTATTTTCACCTTAGGTCTATCTGAATTTAGTTTATTGGTTCCAGGTCTGCGTCTGATCTGTGCTAGTTGGGTTTGGTCTGTTACGTTGGGGTTTTGTCTGTTTCGCTCTTCCTGGGCCTGCCTCCTTGACCACCACAGGGCGGGAGAAGCTGCTGTCTGCAGAATTCAGTGTCTCACTTTCACAAATGCAGGAACAAATTAAACCCAGCAGAGAGCAGGTACCCAGATATTCACCCTGCGAGAAGGCTCTAGATAAAAATTTCAATTCAGCAGTATCCGTCACACCAAGATTGGTAAACAGTTGAAATAAATCTGTGCAAGATTTCTTCGAAAAAGTGTACACTTACCGTTGATCTTGAAAACGTGTCTTTTCCATCGGCACTCAGATGATATCCGTAAATCTGAAACTATTTTGTTCAGAAAATCTTTCCCATGATCAACCCAGTTTCCCTTCTGAGGTGCTTTGCAAATCAGAAAACTTGCTGATGCAGCTTCCCAGTCTGGAATTTTCAAGTTCACTTTCAAGTTTTATTTTCTGTTTGTCAAGTTAAGCCTCCCAGGACCTTCCTTCCTGCCTGGGCAGCGGCCACTGTGACTGGCAGGACTTTGTACCCAAGGCTTGGTGCCTGGAAAGCCTTTCACTGGCCGCACAGCCTGGTTTAAATAGCCCGACACCTGCCAGGCAAGCCCCACGCATGTGAGCAGCCGAGGCTCCTTCCTTAGGATTTGTGGCTGGAGCACAAAGGCTGCGATTGTTACCCAATAAGCAGACTCACACTCGTCCACCAATCGCCTTAGGAGAGGTGGTTACCATGGCACCCACCATCTGTTCACTCCCCTCCGGAATGTGATTAGCAGGCTGGGAACTGGGGAGCAGGGAGCGTGTGCCCTGTGGATTGTCTGCAATGGGCTGGGGGACGTGGAGGCTGGCTGGGCTCACTGGGAGGACAAGTGAGGAGAGCTGTGCTTGAACCGTCTGCCACCGACCTACCAAGAGGACACCCAGCTCTCTAAGGTGAGTAAGTGCTGAGCCCACCTCTTGTGTGAGTTCCCCTCCATGTGGCCAGGAAAGGAGGCGTGAGCCCCCTGGAGGAAGCCCCAGGGCACACATGCCTGTTGTGGCCGCAGCTCCTCTGTCAGCAAACACCGGGGACATTCAGTGTTTCTGTAATGGTCCTGTGACCCTCAAAATGCAAAAGGGGACAGCATTTGGGCAGTTTTTCGGAGTGCTTTAGACCGGTGTTCTTTCTGAGCTCCGCCCTTGGCCACAGAACGTTTCATGTCTATTCTTCCAATAAGGAAGTGTTCAGGTCAGGGACATTTGTAGGTTAGGATTGAATGAAGGATGGTCCTGGCTCACAGGACGGACCGACAGTTCCTTGCCCACGTTTTGAAATGTGACATCTGCAGCTGAACCTTCATGCTTAGGCACAAGTTTCAAGGGCCAGGGCGGCTGTGAGCTGCTGTGCACCGCACAACAGGGCAGGGCAGAGCAGGACCAAAGGGCTTCCTTTGTTTTTCTGTCTCAACAGCCCCTTAAAATGTGTGCTGCATATTGTGAGCCTCAGCAGGAGACTTGGGCGCTCAGAAACGGATGACTGACATTCTTCTGTGTGGCCAGGAGCTTGGGAGTTCAAACAAGGGCCGCCTGTGTCCTTTGTAAGGCAGCATTGTGCCCCTTACCCCAAAACTGTGCCCTAAAATATAAAAGTGAAAAACAAAAAGGGCGCTGTCTCTGCTCTGCGTACTTCTTTTGTGTGAGTTTCCCCTTCCTTTAAGCCACGGCGCCCGCCCGGGGAGCCTGGCCAGGCTGCCATTTTTGTCTGCTGTAGGAGGCTCTGCTGGTGGGTCTCCCTCAGCTTCATTACCTGCCCCCTTGCTCCTGCCTCTCACCTGGTGGGTCCGTGGGGCCCAGAGGGCTGCAGAAGGGGGATGCTCTAGGCTGTGCCTGCTTGGTTTTTTTATCTAGCAAGAGTATAAAACTCTATCACCTTGTGTTTGGTCAAGGACTCGTGTTCCTGCTCAGGAACAGGCTTTAGACCTGCCGGCTCATCGTGGGGTCTTGACATTGACAGTAGTTGACATGAAAATTCTTACCCTTCTGTATACTCACTGGCCTGTTATTATTTTTTGATGTGCAGAATTAGGTGCCTTTTTGTACAATGAAGCCTCCTTTTCTGTAGTAGTAGATGATGTTTGCCTGAAAAATGGTACCATGGGTAAGAGATGGTTAAGCTAATTCTGTTTACTGGGGTGACATTTTCACCTGTGAAAATCAATTGTTCTTAAGCAGTGCGAGTTCAGGAGGAAACGAGGTCATTGGAAAGCATGCACGTGTAGGTCAGTCATGCTGCTTTAATTACCTGGGACCTTCACTGGGGAGGCCTGGGAGTGGGTGGGTGAGAGGGCGTGCATGCTGAGCCTGGGTGTGGTTGCTCGGGCAGTGGGGCAGCTGGGTGAGCTGTGCTGTTCGGGTCCTCCGGGGCAGCTTCCTCACTCTATCTGTCATTACTGAGTTCAGGTCATGAGACTGGTTTTTTTGGTGTGTATTTCTGTCCAAATTCATGTTTTTATGGGTGTTGGCAAGTGCTGGGTTGCTTGTTGTCCTGGGTCCAGCATTTATTGATCCGTCCTTGATGGAGTTTTCCAAATGATGAATAATAAAGCGCTGGGGTATTCAAATTGTCTTGATAAAACTTTGTTCCGTGCACCACTGGCGAGAAGCCCAGGGGACAGGGTCTGTGTTGTGGAGAGGAGTGGGCAGTGGGGACAGCCCCTGAGCCATCTGGGGCCTGGGCACCCTGGGATGGGCAACGAAGGGGCCCGTGGGCACCATCACAGCTGTCCCACTGTGCTCACCTCTCCTGGGTGCTGGCACCGTCTACTTGACTTTTAAAGACAGATGTCTGAAACTTGTGTACTTCTGCCTTTTCTCACCATAAAACAGCGTCACGGCATCAATGCAGTGACTCGGGGTGCTAGGAGGAAGGAGGTGTCTCTAAACCGCAGGTGAAGTAGGAGGCTCCCAGGTTGTGACACCCTATGGAGCTCCCCTGTGCACTGACCCCGCCAGGCTGCCTTCTGTTTCTACTTCTGCTCCTGTGTGTCAGTACAGGAAAGGCGGGGGCCTTCCATAATGGGGCACTTGGAATGCACTGTGACCCCCCGCAACTGGGTGGCACGTCTGGCCCCTTGTGCAGCTGCTCTGCTTGTGGTTTCATGACCACTGTGGGGAGCACTGACTTCCCATGAATGTTCCTTCTTGTCTTCCTCTCCTCTAATGTGGCTGATGCTGAGGGTGCTGGGCAGGGCTCACTTAAGCTGAAGTGTGGCCATAGGAAGCTGCTGGGATCTGATGGAGAAGGGTGAGCTGTTACTCTCATGTCCCCAGGTGGGCGCCGCGGGCATCTGCCTCAGTGTCCATTTGCTCCATGATCACTGTCTGCCACCCTGCACAGGTCTCTGCTTCTCCACGACCTCCTCCTTCAGCTGACCCCGACCCCGAGTGCACAGTCAGTCCACACACGTGCTCTCTTCTGATTGTTCTTACTGTCATCTCATTTCCACCAATTTTTTATTCTCAGTTATGCTCAGACACGTGCTCTTCTTCTAGGAGGGCTTGACTTACTTTGCAACTCCAATTTATGCTGTAGTTTGGTTGGACACACAGGTGCAGAGCTCAGTTGAATATGTCTTTTATTTATTTATATACCTTTTTCCCCAATGGTGGTAGCTGATTTACGACCCTATGTGTCAGCTGTACAACTTCACACATCACCAACTGCATCCACCACATCCCGCCCACCACAGAGGTCTAGTTGGATCTGCCCTGACCAAGCGCCCCTGCACATCCTACCTCTGGCATCCACTCAGAGTCACAGATGAGGCCCATGGTAGCGGGGCTCACACCTTCAGGCAAAGTTCAGTGTCATCTGAAGCACACGTGAGCACCAAAATAGAGCATGAAAAAGCAAAGACAGTCCCTGATCGTCTCCTGTTGTCAGAATGTGAGGGGTTGTTTCTGGTTTTGTTCCCTTTATTCCTTTGTTTTGTTTCATTATATTCCATACTGGGGTGAAATCATCTGTCCTCTGTCTTTCTCCTTATGACTTATTTCACTCAGCATCATCCACTCAAGATCTGTCCGCATTGTCACCAACGGTGAGATTTCTTTTTCATAGCCAAGTAGTGTTCCATTCTGTATATAGGCCACATCTTCTGATTCAGGTCCTCTGCTTTAGAGCACATTTAGGTTGTTTCCATATTGTGGCCCTTGTGGATAGTGGGGCAGGGAATGTTCATGGCCTCTGATGCCACAGTCCCAGTTTTAGAAATCTACCACTAGTAAGTTTTCCTGAGGGATCCGGAGAAGGACTTTTCAGCTATTCATGAGATTGGTGTTTGTGAAAATAATAAAATCTTTTTTACATAGCGGAAAAGACAATGAAATGTACATGTTGCATATGCTGTGCTGTTAAATTTTATATGATAAAGAAATTAAAGGGAATTCTAAACATAAATTATGACCAGTTTTTAGAATCACCTTTGTTTTCTTCTTTATAGTTTTTCTGAAGATTTTAAATGATTAATATTGGCCTTACAGTACGTTATAAATGTCAAGAATAAACTAATATAAAAATATTACAAAACAGCAAATTACCTGGCAAGGAAGATGGATCTATTCTAAGTCAAGGTCTTCCTAAATAAAGGTCGGTAGGAACTACTACAGGTCACATGTATCTGTGTGACAAAAATTAAGGGTGGGTTTCCCAGCAGACATTTTTAAAGTGAACTGCTATATTCAAAAACTATTTTCCTGTCACTGGTGGCCTTCAAACAGAAATTAGATGAGTCCTTTTCTAAGAAATTCTCTAGAGAGGATCATGCCTGTTGAACTGGAGTATCACTACTGTCTTTTTTAACCCCACTGTTCTATCTGGAAAATGCTTTATTTTGGAGTTATTGTTAAAAAAATAAAAAAGACAAAACTTGATATGATGCTAAGGGGAAGGTACACTGCCAAGGACCTTTTGTGAAGGAAGGATGAAATCTTATATTAGCAACATGAGGGTGTGTGGGATTAAGCAGATGGAGCTCTTCAGTCAGATCGTCACAGAGGCCCAAGCAGGGCAGGGAGCTGGTGATCATGCTTATTTTCCATGCTGAGGTAGAGCTAGGAGTCAGCTGTGTATTGGCAAGGAGAGCATCCAGGTGGGCTGGCCTAACAGGAGAGATGTCACCCCCAGAGACAGGCACAGTGACATACAGATTGCCACCTGGACGGGAATTTGCTTATTCCCTCTCTTCTAGTAAGGAGCCATGATTTTTAGATTTTCATGGTTCTATTAAATTTTGGTAGTATAGAGCAAACCTTGACAGCTATGCTATAAATTTAACCTGCTTGTTTAACTCTCACATACCAGAATTCTTTGAAACTACACAGAAGTACATAGAAACCAAGGACCTTTAATCTTGTGTGCTTGTGTGTGCACATGCATTTGTGTGGGCCTGCAGCTTGTGTGTGTTTGTATGCATGTGTGTGCATGTATGCATGTCTCTGTTTGTCAGAGTCAAGTCAAACTACGGCTGCACTCTTGTGTTCATTAGGAAAGGCCTAGCTCCTTCAGAGAGCAAGGTTTTGAAACTTAGTGTAGCAGTAGCACTTTCTAAACTCTTAAAAATTGGAGTAGATGTAAAATTATTATTAAAAAAGATCAATCGTACAGTTCTTCCTTGGCTTATTTTTCTGTTGATTGTGTATACTGAGTCTCTTCTGTGATGGTTAGAGGAAGAAGATAAACTGGAATCTGGTTAAATTAATGCTATTTTGAGAGGTGCAGTCAAATGAGCTTTCAACAAAAAAAATCTTAGTGAAGAAGTCTAATCAGCGACTTGGTTTCAACGAATCATTAATATATATTTATTAATAATACAATAAAACAATATATTATATATTATTTAATAATATATAATTAATAAATTGTGTTATAATACTTTGCATTATATAATAATTTTATTATGATATAAACTGTTAATGGTAAATAATTAAATTATGTGATAAATAATACATAATTTAAAAAATACTCCCTAATTGGTATATGATGTCATAACTAAGGTTGTCAACACCAACACTTAAGCTCTTCTGGAAAAAAAAAAAAAACTACAATAGCAATCAGAGGAAACAAGACCCTTTTGAAGTTATCTGATAGAATTGGGCAGCAAATGAACAAACTTCCCTTTTTAAGTTGTGGTTTAGCATCAACAGCACTTTCTGCTTCGCTGAGTGTGCATGGTCTTTTAAACACCACCCTGGTGAGGGCCTCCCTGGTGGCGCAGTGGGTTAAGCAATGCACAATGAAGCAAAACACAGCCACTGCAGCACGAGCTCAATCCCTGCTGATGGCCGGGGAGGGGACCCACATGGTGCAGGCAGACCTCTCCTGCCTCATCCATTGCTCCCCTCAGCAGTGTGTTTCAGTCGATCTGCCTGCTCTGTTTCCCACTCTGTCTCTGGTGAATCCTCTTACCCCTCACACCTCTGTTCTGCACCCCAGTTCTTGTATGCATAAATAAAATAAATCTTTTAAAAAAACCCAAAACCATCCTGGTGAATGGTGATGCATGCTTACAGTCACTCACACCGCCAACTACAAACTGTGCCAGTTACAAAACGGCGATCGTGATCATAACTGGTATCCCAGAATCAATGAGTTTGTAGCACAAACTCATATGTTTAAATTAGAATAAAGCCTACTTAATAAACATTATAAGAATAAAAATCTCAAGGGAACATGGGGGGGGGCAGAGGGAAGGGAGGGCAAAGACGGGGAGGAGGGTATAAAGAGCACAAGGGTCTGATGTGATGGTGCTCGGGTGAAATGGTGGCGGGAACTCCCTGGGGACTACAAATGTTGTCAAATACAATTAAATCTAATAAAAAAAAGAATAAAAATCTCATTTCTGATCTCAGGGTTGTGATCAGATGGCTTATGTATAAATGATAACAGTAAAAAAAAAAAAAACTTCTCTGGTAAAATGTCTCTGACCTATAGATGTTCCAAAACCTTGCTTCATTTTTTAAATGGAGAAAGGCTGGGGAACTTAGTACTCGTGTGAGGTGGGAAAAGTGTCTGTGACATGTCAGGCATGTTTCTGTGTAAAACTGCATTGGATCTGGGAAGAGCATAATTTAAACTGGGTGATGTCAGGTGCCCTATGTTTTCAGCGAGTCCCTCAAAAATTGTCTAGCGGTTTAATAGAGCATCTTCACTAACTTACTCAAATTAGCAAATAATCGTGTCTTCTCTGTACTTTGAATTGACATTCTCCTGGGTATAGTTATAAAATGTTGCTTTAAACTGTTAGCTGGCTCTTGCTTTTCCCTGTTGGAAGCAGTGTTACTTTGTTTCCTTCATCTTGGGTCAGTGACTTGGTTTAGGGACCCACCCAGAGCAGCGGAGCTGGGAGGT
This sequence comes from Galemys pyrenaicus, assembly GCA_019455555.1. Lineage (NCBI taxonomy): Eukaryota > Metazoa > Chordata > Mammalia > Eulipotyphla > Talpidae > Galemys > Galemys pyrenaicus. Next base: position 743,020 of record JAGFMF010011800.1, on the reverse strand, counting down.
GCAGTTTGTGGTTCTGATTTGGACTGTGTTTCCATCCTCTGTGGCTCTTTCAAGTTACCTGCCACAGGGGTGTTTGAGATGACAGTTTCCTCCAGGCTAGATCTTATAATTTAAAGGCATTTATTCTGCCCCAAGGCTAAAAAATGATAGTGAACTTCGCCTTTAGGGATGGCATGCTTTTTCAAGTGTTTATTTGCTGATACCATTCGCAGTTAAACATTTTAGATGAGGATGTAACAGCATCCTTAATTTCATGAAATTGACTTCATTCTTCATGTTCATAACTGATACCCCAGGATAAAGGCAGAGGGTAGTTAGTCTCCATAGAATCTACACTGGTCCAGGGAATATGATCCAATTTTTAGAAAAATTCAATTTAAAAATTTCCTAGGGATATTTTTTTCAAATTAGTGGAGTTTTTTGGGCATTAAATGTACCATTTGCTGTCTGTATTGTTGATTGTCTAGCGGGCCTAATTTTAACAGGGGTACGGTAGCACTCCATCAACTTTATGACTTAATTTCAGAAACTTCTTTAAGATCGGAGGATCATTAGGAAAAATATACAAGATCCTTGTGAAAAACCACCTATACCATAAATGCTGCTTGCCACTTGTCTGGGAAGGGGGTGGCATAAAGGTCATATGCTGGGGGAGGGGGTGGGGCAGCACTTTGCCTAAGAAGTGAAAAACCACCATGGTTTTTCTAACTTTTATGGAGACACTTGGACCTCCCTTCAGTCTGGGAATCGGGAGTGCCAGTGTAGGAAAGGGGTGAGCAGCAGTGAGCTCCAAGTCCCTCTCCTGGCCTTCACTGCTCAGGTAGCATAGGCTGAGATTCCATGGGCTAAGCTGGTGGAGCCTGGTGGTTCTGGGCCACAGGCTCAGAGGGGTGATGGGTGGTGCGTAGGGGCACAGAGACAGAGCCGCTTCCTCCATACCTCTGCTAACTGCTCCCGTGAAGCCAGTGCCCGCAGGTGCCCCATTAGCAGGTTCATACCTAGCAGATACATTTGAGGTACCAGTGACATTTGAATGAGGGAGAATATGACCACAGTCTGGAGCAGGGGACAGGTAGAGCAGAGGAAAGGTTCTTCTCTGCACTGAGCACTTTTGAAATGACTGTTGAAAATGTTTCTATTGTTTTGTCATTCCATCATCACAATTGATACCATAGCTTTTATTTTTTGTTAAATTATTCAAAGAACATTTGTGTTCAGCACATACCTCTGAACTCAAAGACCAATCTTTTTTAAGCTTGTTTAAAAATCTTTGAGCTAGTTTTAGTCGGCGTTAAACCAAAATTTCAAAAATAAAAAGGATGACGTCTTGTAAGATACCAAGGCAGGTAGAAATTTCCTGGAAGAATTGCAAGGGAAAGCTTCGCAGAATTGCTAGATGGAGTTTGAGGGCCAAGTTGTAGTAGGCACAGCCAGAGACGAGCTGCTCTCTTGCATAGAGACCCTCTCCGGGTAGCCCTTTAAGCACAGGACCTGAAGAGGGTGGTGAGGCTGATGTTTGAAAGTGAGCATAGAGGAAAAGTGCTGGTCAGCACTTTCTGAAAAGCAGAGTGTCCTGTCTTTGAGGCCTCTTGGGTGCCCAGCAGCTCCTTGTAGACAAATGGGCAAAACCATTTTGGAAGGGATTGCAAATCGCTGGGTCAGACTTGTTTTCTTGGGCCCACATGGGGTTGATAAAGTGTAGATTTTTTCATTGCTACCATTGACCCAGGTGTACTTGGGGCTAGTTTGACTTCTTACCTCCAGTAAAGTAAGTTCAGGTCACATATCTTACCACAAAGAGTTAACAAGCCTTTTGTTTTGTAATCGGATCAAAATTTGTAAGATTACTCTCAGCAGCTTTCAAGTGCATGATACACTGTTACCTAGTGTCACTCTGCACATTTAATCCCTAGGCCTTGACTGATTATAATTACAAGTTTGTATTTTTGACCATTCTCAACCATTTTGCCCAACCCCCAGTTTAAAACTTAAAATCTGAGGGGAAAAAACGTATCCTCCAGTTTACCACCAGTAAGTCTAATGCAAACACGCTGGAGTGTCACCCACTTGTGCTTCTCTCTGGGCTCAGTATTTGCCTTCCTGCCTGTGCAGGAGGCAAAGATCAGCCCACTGCCTGTGCAGGAACTGCTGGCTAGTCAAGATTATGTGTCTTGGGTTCTACTAGTGATTTGTGTGCCAACTAAAGTGTTAGGTAATCTATGGAGGTTTTATAATCCATAGTGTAATATCAGAAACTTTTAGCTTATTGAAAAATTCATAATCTATACATTGCTAGGGTAATAATTTGAATTTTCAAGCAAATAAATAATTTACCAAGTACCATTTATCAGTTAAGCCCCATGTAATAGAAAAAAAATTTTTAATGCATTCCCTTTTTAACTTGATCTTATTTCCCTACCACAAAGACAGTCATTTAGAAAAAGTGCTCTAAATGCTTACTGAAAGCTGAATTGACTAATGTTCCTATCTTCTGTCTCTGGAATTTTCTTTATTCCTGTATTGTACTCCTGAGATTGCATCAAAAAGGAAACTGCATGTTTTCAAGTGTGTCATTTTCTGTGGGACAAAAGTGAAGAAATATTTAGAGTGGGTGATTTGCAAAGATAGGCTGATGTTGGTTATATTTAGGATAGCTCTTCTTTCTACATTCTGAGTTTGTCCTTTAAGAGTTTGGGGCCAACACAAAAGGCCTGAACAGCTGTGAGCCGCCAGCAAGCTGTGTGCTGGGGTCCCAAGGAAAGGAAGGGCATCATTAAAAGAAACCCGAATGAGCAGCCGATCAAAAGCAGAGAAATGAAAGGCCTCCCTCTTCTCTCCCCAGTCAGTAGCAAGTAACTGGCTGTACTTTACCCTTTATCTGACCTGGCAAGGGCACAGCCCGAGTTTTATTTTCTTAAAGTCTCAGAGGAGCCTTTTCTGGAAACTGCATAGCTATTTCAAAGTTGGAAAAAATAATAGTTTAGTTCCTGTGGAAATTTATGAAAAGAAAACATTTTTCTTGACTTCCTTCTCAAAACTGGTGATTGAGGAACATGGCTTTGGGAGCACGAAAGTAAAGTAGCTTGAGATGAGGCCAGAAAGGTAAGCAGGTGACAGAGCCTCTAGACCATACATGGACTTCAGGTTTCATTCAAGAGCAGTAAGTGGCCATCAGGATTTGGGCTGGCAGCAGGGGCAGAGCTGCAAGCCACGGAAGGATGCAAACCCACTATAGATTTCCTCCTGTGAGCCTGAAATGGAGTCCTTCCCCCTTTGCTGCCTAATGAAGTTTCACTTGCATTTTAAGATAAAGTTCATATTTAGGAGGTAGCTGCCTGGCAGATGGAAATGACAGCATGAATCTGAAAAGACATGGTGTTGACCATCTAGATCCTTCTGCTTAGTGGATCACTGAGTGGTTCTTTTGCACAGTGTCGATATGAAGGCAGAGGACATTAGGAACAGAACAGGTAGTTGAGTCTGCGGTAGAGAATCCACAAGCATGAACAAACAGCTGGGGTTCAGCAGAGAAGCCAACTGAGGTGGGTAGTGCCCACCAACAGTGGACCATATTTTGGTTGCAGCACGCTTTCTATTGTGGCAGAATATGCATAGCATAAAATATACCATTTTAGCCACAGGTTGGTGGCAGTAGTGATTCAGGTTGTTAAACCACCCTCACTACCACCCAACACTGGAGTTGTTTTCATCATCCCTAGCTGAAATTCTCTGCCCATTAGGTTGCTGACAATAATACATGGCAGCTCAGCACCAACGCTACAGGTGGACTTTGTCATGGAAGGAATGGATGACAGAGGTGCAGTAAAGGACACTGAACTGCTAGAGAAGGCATGTAGAGAGTGGCTTTGTGGGATGGCGGGCCAGGCAGGACCATGATAGAGAGACAGGGCAGAGACAAGAAATGGACACCTGTTCTATACCTTGCTTTGTATGGTTTGTAATGAATGAGAGTGAAGAATGCATTCATAGGGTAAGAAAGGTAGAAACCAGCTGGTGACAGGATGGGAATGCTAGAACTTGATGGTGCTGATGTGATTTATGGGAGATACCAACATCTTCCAGTGCAGGGAGTTACTTGGCACTAATCTGCTGGAATGCAAAGTGACTTTATAAAATACAACTATGCCTTGACCTATGTTGGGGTTATGTCCCTGTAAACTCCAACATAAATTAAAACATGCTGCCAGGAACTGTGACTGCACCATATTGAATGTCTGTAATTTTGACACCAACCTCCAGTCAAAAAGGCTGAGTGGCTATTGCAGACTCTCAACGTCCTTCACACAGTGGGCATCGTAAGTCGGGGGCCATCTGTAATGTCAAAAGTAGAAGAAACACCATGGTTATCAAATACTTTTGTTTCTGCTTTGACTTTATATATACCCTGGGATTGGTTAAAAAAAAATTACAACAAATTAGGTTAAAAAGAATAAACTGTGATGGAAGGAAATGCTGAAAGGGAAGAATGATCACCAGTTTGCACTGTGCCTCTGCTGGGCTGTGTGAGCAGTGGAGTGAGTGGTGGGAGTGATGTGGGCTGTGCTCCCAGAGCCCACCCGACCCAGGAGAGCTGGTTCTTCATGGTACCAGATTCAGTTGCATTAAAGCAATGGGATTACAGCCAGTGTTGGGGCAGAAGTGTTAAAATGTGCCTGTTTCAAGCAGCTGTGTTATGGCTCTTGTTTTACCACCGAGTATTACAGCATTACGGCAGACATGTCCAGCTCCAGAATTACAGCAGTTACTAGGGCTTCAGGACTGGGGTCAACTGGATACAGCAGCTGTCAGGAGCTCTGCAGGGAGCTACTTATAAAGGTGAAAGGGGCGGGGCTAGGTTCTTTTCATGCAAATGAGGTTTCCAGTTGGCACAGTTCTGATTGGTGGAGAGTTTGTCATGGGGTGGATTCCAGGTGTGACTTACAGGTGTGGTTCCATTTTCATTGCCTCCCAGTTAAATAACACTGGGGAATCAACTTGAGGATTTTACTCCTTAGTTGATAACTGAAAAGTAGAAGTAGTACTTCAGATATTTTTTCCTACTCCATGTTCCATCTGAAAAAAGTTAAAAACTAACTTTGGCTTTGCATAACCATCCCATTTTTGCTAAAATATCTTTATCAGTAAACAATTATTAAAGCCGACTTTGCCACTAGTACAGGGAAGTTTTCAATTATGTGACAGTGTGTGTACCAGCTTTAAATAAAAGTGCTGGAGCAGGCAACTTAGTTCCACCATTTTTTAAAAATGTAAGTTAATACATTTTACTTCACAAAACATAGGTTTCAGGGTATGGTTGTGTTATACAGCATTGCCATTAGAAAAGATCAACCATTGAAAATAACATAGGTAACCTTTAAAAAATAAACTAAGTTCATTATAATGAAAAAAGTCCAGTGGTTGTGAAACTCCAGGCAACTGCTTGACAAACTTTCTGAGTACCTTGTTCAATGAGATTTGTACAGAAGGGACCTCTCTGAGAAGAGCAGGTGACAGCCTGTTTCCAGGGCACCAGGATTAGTGAATGGTGGGAGTTATTTGACATGAATTTGAGCTAGTTTTCAGAGCTGATCCCAGTGACAAATCTTTGTAACAATGAAATTATCTGGGCCTTCCTGGTGGCACAGTGGTTGAGTACCTCACTGTGAAGCATCCGCTGCACAGCAGTGTGAGTTCGATCCCTGGCCAGGGAGGGGACCCACAGGGCCCAGAAGACCTCTCCTGCATTGCCCGCTGCTTCCCTCAGCAGTGTGTTTCAGTTGATCTGCCTGTTCTGCTCCTCACTCTGTCTCTGGTGAATCTTCTCACCTTCTGTGAATCTAGCCTGTACCTCAGCTCTTGTATGCATAAATAATCTTTTTTTAAAAAAGAAATGATCTAAATATTTCTTTGAAAGGTACTCTTTACTGCCATAAAGTTTAAGGTTTACACATAGATTTTATATGGCCAGCTTATTAGCGTACTTTTGAATTAAAAAAAATCACAGCAACTATTTTTATTATTGATTTTGAGTTTACACTATTTTTATTTATTATTTTGAGTTTACACTATCCATCTCATAGCCTCTAGTGTTGTGGGGTTTTTTTTGTTTTTTTGTGGTTTGGTTTTTGTAGTTTGGTTTTTTTTTTAGAGAATAAACTACTTTTATTTTCTTCTTAATATTTTAAAGTTAAGGGACAATTTCTATGCAAAGTTCACCCTCTGTAGGGTACAGTTCTAACAAAGGTATGAAGTCACCACCACCCTAGGGAGATACAGAGCAGCCCCACCCCTTAGAATGATCTGTCATGACCCCTCATCATCCAGCCATCCCTCCCCACCCTACCAGCCCCTGCCACCTTGGGTCTGTTTTCTGTCCCTATACTTTGCCCTTCCTAGAGTGTCCTATGGACTTGTATGTGTCCATAAGTGAGCTGCCTTCTAATACGCAAGTGTCCTGGGCTCATTCCTGGTTATTGCTGAATGTAACACCTTGCGTGGACTTATCACTTTGCTTATCCATTCCCCAAGGAGGACCCATTGGGTGTTTCCAACATTAGGGGGTCATGAGTCGAGGCTCGGTAAACATGCACATGTGTGTTTTTGTGTGAATACAGGTATTCATTTCCTTTGGGTAAGTCCCTGGGAGTGTGATTGCTGCATACACGGAAGTACTTTTTAAACATAAGAGACTGCCGTGGTCAGCCCTGTGAAGCTAAGAATTTAGTTTTATATTCATGGTAAGTGTTGAATACAATTGAGGGGTATCCACTTGTGCACTGTTGATATTCATGTTTTAATAATCACACCCAAGTTACAAACTATGATTTCTTTTTTGAACTGGCCTCTATGTTCAAAAGTAGATTGTATTAAATCTTAACTATTATACAAAATGAATTCAATATGTTAAAGGTCATCATTTTACTAGGGTGCATGGTCAAGACTGTTGATGTCTGAAACCTAGTTTCTGCCTATAGAAAATAGTGATAAATTAGTATCCTTACAGAGGGGTTCTTTTCTGTAAATGAAAGAGAAATTGCTTATCCACTCCCCAGGGAGGATCCATTGGGTGTTTCCAACATCAGGGGGTTATGAGTCTAGGCTCAGTAAACATGCACATGTGTGTTTTTACCTTACCTTACAGTAAGGGCATAATGAAATGCTGCCTGCAGAGTGCTTAGCATAGCGCCTCCCACCAGGTAGAAGTCCGAAGGTTTGTGTTTGCAAAGCAAACCTGAGATGCTAATTCAGACATGCCACGGCTCCGGAAGCACTGCCCTGGGGACAACAGGGAGGCCTCTGGTTTTCACATTACTGACATTTGCCAAGCCCAAGCGGTCTTGGCATCAAATATAAAATTTTCCTGCCATGGTGAAATTTAAGCCCCCGGGTGGAGTTTGCAAAGAAAATAAGACAGATTGGGTCTCTTCTCTTCTTTGACTGCTCTGTGTCCTTATGGCCTCTTTCTAGCATTCTTGTGGCCATCTTCTAAATCATTCCTACAACCTGTCACCCACAATGTGCAAGCCAGTCTTGAGGCTCACCAAGGTGGTGACTGCCCCTCCCTGAGGAGCAGGTGTGTGCCCCTGGGAGAACTTGAAGCAACAGACCCCCACTTCTCACCTGCCCTGACCCAGAGCAGGTCCTATATGGGCCATGCCGAGTGAGTCCAGGCTGCACCCTTAGCTCCCTGACAGGTGACTTTAGCTCTGGGAAGGGTCCCGGCCAGCTCTGCATGCAGAATGCATGGGCAGGCTGCGGAGGAGATAGAGAGAGCGGGCTTTTGGCCTGGAGGTGATGTCTACAGCCCACTACTGTGAGTGGTCGTGTAAATCCTTTAGTTGCATTTTCTAATTTTTCAGAGCTGTGAGAAATGTTGCTACTGATGAGACGATAGAAACTTATAAAAATATAAAAACAAATAATAATAATACCAGTTAAATGGTATTCTGAAATGACACAAACTTGGTTTCCCTCAGAAATTGATGGCTCTGCACTGTTTACTCACCGGCATCAAGGAGCTGTGCTGAAATGGAGTCTTTAGCACATTCAAAATGACACTGTCAGATCTGTGACTTCTGATTCTGTCACCTCTTTGGTTCAAGGCAGTTTAACTCAGTTAAACTGGAAACAGACTGTTTTCACGTTGTTTTTTTTTTTAAAGCATTACTAATAGTTGTGGAATTAGTTTATAAACCATCCTATTCCTGCACCAACTTCCAGTGCATCTGAAGCTTCCATGCACCCCTACTGTTATTTATTTTGCTGGCATAAATAGAAGCCTCCCCAGCCATTAGTTCTTGGTCTTGAGCAGAGCCCAACAGCGGCTGTGGCTGGGAGGTGTGGTGTCCTGGACGAGGTTTGCTTTAACCTACGTGCTGAGAATGCCCAGAAGGAAGCAGTTCCCCCTCAGAGCCTGGCTGGTCCTTGAGCTCCAGCTTATCACATGAACTTTTCAAGACCACAGCGGGGTCTTTTCTTATCACCGAGAGTTGGCTAATTCTCAGTAATTGTGCAGTTATGTCCACTGATCAAGGTAAGTGGTTTCATTTTCTAATATATCTTTGTGGTGTCTTTTTTTTAGTGTGTGTGGGTCAGTTTATAAATACAGTATGCCGAGAGACGTGAAAGAAGCAGAGTTCAGTCTTTTCAAAGATGAGAATAAGGTTCACTTTTTTTTTTTAACCTTAAAACATGTGCTATATTTGTGACTTTTGGCTCTTTCAGGAAGTTTCTCCTGGGTTTGCAAAATACAAATTTAATAGTTCCGTTTCTCTGACTCACTTCTTACTCACATTAGAAAAGCTTTAAAAATCAGTCATTGAGGGGAAGGGAGGAATGCAGAGAAAGAAAGCAAAAGTTTCCTCTTTTTCTGCCTTTCCTGGCATGAGCAGAGCTGGGAAATGTTCACTTCGAGTGCTTTTCCTGGTGCTGCCAGGGAGAGCATGGCACTTTTCTGCATGGTATGCAAACACACACCCAAGTCCCACAGTCCCAACAGAAGAGCTCTGGGGCAGAGGTGTCACTTTGTTTTCCCATAGAAGGTGACATTGCAAAGGTGGCATGGATTTGTTTTCATAATTGTTGCTGATATTAAGCTACTCCAGTATCCTAGTGAGCAATGAGAAATTGAATCAAATAGGAATGAAGTTCTACTGCATGGGAGAAATTTTATCATGAAATATAGGAAATTTCTGCTAAAAATATTTTTTAAGCCATGGTGCATGCACTCTGTGTAGCTCAGGCAGAGCATCTTTGCCGTCAAGGGGAGTCTCTCCCTGTGGCTCCAACTTTGCTTCTTTTGGCTTCAGGCAGCTTTGCTCTGCATGTGGAAGCTCAGGGTGAGGTTGATCTGAGGTGGGTAATGAGGAGGAGCCACCCCCCTGGTTGCACAACCAGAATCAGGCTGACCCCTCTCCAGGTTCCAATAGCTGCTGGAGACTAAGTAGTCTCTCCATGCTGGCCTCTTCCTCCATCACCAAGATGGAAACCTGGACCCTTCTGCATAAGTTCATGGTGTGTGTGGTCTCTTTGGGGTTTACCATTATACTTGAAATAGGATGTTTTTTCAAGGTGGCTCAAGGAAGTATTTTCTTTCTCCATTAGTGTGTGTGTGTGTGTGGGGGGGGTACTTCCTCCCCACACTGCTGGTCTATTTTATTGTTAGAACGTTGCCTAAGAACAATTTTTAAGACGCACATTTAATGTGCATGTGGTTTGCAAAAGTTTTCTTTTTTTGATAACTTGAAGAAAACTTTACTTTTTTAAACTTAGGCTTGTAGGCAAATGCATGTGAAATCTGCAAAGTAAGACTAGGGTGTAATGAATGACTTGGAGTGTCCTCCAGCTGGTGGGAAGACAGCTGGGTCCTCCTGTGGATGTGCATTCATGGCCTGAGGCTTCACTTGCCTCCCTGGACCAAGATTCCCAAGCAGCTTACTCCACAAAACCCTCACCGAGTTCAGCCCCAAAAACTCAGCCACTTCCCAGGTGCCCTGCCCCTCTCTGACCCACCCTTGTCCTCATCTTTACTCTCTGAGCCTTTTTCATAAATAGGAAGTTCGTTTTTATTGGTCTGATACACATTTTCAAAGGCCTTATTCCCGCCCCCATGCAGCTGCGTGCCCTGACGGATACCCCCACTGGGCCCAGTGAGCTCACACCCCCACCTCCCTGGCTTTTCTGTTCATTGAGCCCTATCCTGGCTGGGTGCTGCCGGAGGAAGTCTCCTCGGAGAAGAAAAGTGGTGTTAGTCCTGGAGGTGGAGGCCGGGAAACCACTCTTCCCTCTCTTAGAAAATGAATGCAGATAAGACTTTCTTTTTAGTTTAAAAAGAACTCTACAAGCGCTTCTGTCATCACAGCCCCACCTCTCTTTATGGAGTGCCCCAGCCCTGGCTCTTTCTGGGGGCTCCCTCCTCTGTGCATTCAGTGTGTGTGGATGCCCTCCCCCTGCTGGGTCCTGAGCCCCTCTTCAGGCCTCCCTCTGCTTTTCCTCTGGTTAGTCCAGTAGTTTCCTCTCTACCCACGGGCCCCTGAAGTCTCTTCTCCACTGAGCAGCTGCCTGAGCCTTTACAAGGGGAAGCATCATCTCTTTCACAGTTCGTTGAAGGGGCTCCTATCTCCATGGGGGACTCCCATATCTGCCCCTCATCTCCCAGGGGCTAAGACCTCTTTCCTGATGTGCCAGGGCCAATCTGCTCTAACAGGACATCCGCCCTGTCCAGCTGTGATCCTGCATGGGTCCAGATGTGCCCCGTGGAGTCTCACCTGTGTCGTCATCATGTTCTTCACTTCTGCCCCTCAGTTCTCTCAGAGTTAAGATTCTGTTTACTGGTTTCTAGTCTCTGGTTGGGTGGGATCTAAACAGTGAACTCATTGGCTTGGAAGTCAGAGTGGCCAAGCTGGCCAGATGTAAGGAATTGAGGGTGGGTATTGAGACCCAAGCTTACAGTGGTTCAGCGGATAAGTTCTGAGCTCTGTTGGAAGGAAGAAAAGAGATGGGGAAGGTTTTGGGGTGAGAGACCAAAATTGTAGGGAAATAGTTTGCATGGAGAAGGTTATAGCAAAATGAAGAGAAGATACCCATGATGTTATACTGTGTGCTAAGGGCGTACTTTTCCCTTTTTTTGCTTTTTTTTTCCACTTAAGACATTTAACTTTACCTTGAAACATTCTTATAGGAGGGAGATAGGAAAAGAAAGGTTAAACAAAACATAGTAATTTAGAAATGTTTTCTGTTATTAGTTCTTATAAAGCTAGATTTAAAGGTATAGAATTCCAGTGCATGAACTGTAGTCTGAGAGTCATATAAATTCATCTGGTTAGCTTAGAAATGGACCTGAATTTTTTTTTAAAGATTTTATTTATTTATGGGGCCTCCCTGGTGGTGCAGCGGGTTGAGCACTGCACTATGATGCATTCACAGCACAGCAGTGTGAGTTCAGTTCCCAGCCAGGAAGGGGATCCACATGGCAGAGCGGACCTCTCCTGCCTTGCCCACTGCTCCCCTCAGCAGTGTATTTCAGTCCATCTGCCTGTTCTGCTCCTCACTCTGTCTCTGGTGAATCTTCTCATCTCCTGTGACTCTGGCATACAAGAGCTGGTATACAGGCCAGAGGTGCGGGGCGGGGGTGAGAGGATTCAGCAGAGACAGTGCGGGGAGCAGAACAGGCAGATCAACTGAAATACACTGCTGAGGGGAACAGAGGGTGGGACAGAAGAGGTCTACTGCACCATGTGGGTCCCCTCCCTTGAGGGGATCAAACTCGCACTGCAGTGGCTACAGAAGCCCCACAGTGCAGTGCTCAACCCCTTGTACCACCAGGGAGGCCCTAAATTTTAAAATCTATAACCAACAGTTAATTTTGTGAACTATTGTTTGCCATGTGATCATATAATAATATTATGTTGATATGAATACCTATTAGATCATACAAATTTTTAGAAATATGAAACATTTTGAAATTTTTAGAAATATGAAATATTTTAGAATATTTAGAAATATGAAATATTTTGAAAATATAGTTTAAAATACAAAACTTGCAAATGGTGATTTTTGTAATACTTGTAAGTATAGGCTCCCTAGTGACTGTTGAACTGGGGGGAGGTAACCCTTTTACGTGGCCAAGCATCAATTTTAACAATGCCTGTTATACTTTTCCTTGATCTACTGCCAACAGAGCTGCTAATTTAGAGTGTAAAGTATTAAAAAAGTGACTAAAAATATTGAAAAGAGAAGGTATTTCTTACACTTCTTCAGTTCAAAATGAAGCTACTCACCTGCAGGGATGTGACCCCACACCGTCCTCCTCCTGCATCGCGGCCCCAGCAGCAGAGCCTGCTTGGCAGAGCCTTGTGCACGATACGTGACTTGAGAAGGGGAGAGTGAACTTTTGAGAATTCCTTGAAAGAAGTGACATTAGAACTGGGTGAAGGGGAGACCCTGGAGCTAAGGGACACCATGTGCAAACACCACAGAGATCCAGAGGAGGAGTGTAATATGTCTAGCAATGGAGAACTGGGGGAGGGCTGCAGGAGAGTGGCTGAGGAGGCAGGGTGGAGCCTTGCCAGCTAGGTTGATGGCCACCATATAGGGTCTTTTATGCAAATCAGAGTTTTCTTCCAATGTCCTGCCATCTCATTATAGGCCTTTCAGTAATGGAGCAGTAAGATTGATTGAAGAACTCTTTCTCTATAAGGGCAAACGTATTGGACATACGCAGTCGTAAAATTCAGAATTAGAAAAGTGGTTATCTCTGAAGAATGGTGGTTTTTTCTCTTTACATTCTTCTATCAGCCTGAAAAAATATCTAGGGAATAACAGTAAGATTCGATTTTTAAGTTTTGCGTGACTGAGACAGTCCCCTGCAGTGCTGAGAGCTGAATGTACAACACTGTTGTGCCCTGCTCTGGAATCATCCCAGCGGGGAAGGTCAAGGCCAATTGGTCGATGACACCACAGGGGTGAGGGAAGCCAGCGTCTACCCTGGCTACTCTTAAATGTCAAGGTTTTGGTAAAAGAGCATTTGTGTCCATTTGTCTTAGTGGAGAGAGTGTCAGGCTGTCCCCAAGCCCTTTGGAGAAAGCCACCCAGTGGTCAGGTAGGATTTCCAAGCATCCCCCAGTGGCGGGGGAGTAACATGTGCACAGTAACATGTGTGAGACTGCACCCCCAAATCATATCGTGTAAATAGTCAGCAAAATTTGAGAAAGAAAAATTTTAATTTAACTTGTGAACAAAAATAAAATGTCCACCAACCAGAGAGAAACACATTAAGGTCTACTTCTCCCCACCGGTGACCTGTGCCTAAGCTGTGGCCCCAGAAGAGTGAAATGGTTCATTTTAAGGAAGTTGAGTTACTTTCTCATGGTCACAAAATAAATAAACAAGCATATCTAAATGTGGACCTTTCCAACCTCTCCTCCATACTGTTTTTGCCTAAGGAAATAAATGCACTTCCCAAATATAAGCTTGCTGCTCAAGGCAAATGAGTTGATACTGACCTTGAACTTGTGATAGTATTGGTGCATTTAAACTGAATTTTTGGGGTAAAGGACTGGCTGGCCCTAAGCCACTTTTCCTTGTTGGTCAAGTTTACTGTATCTGTGATCACCATGAAGCCAAATTCTGTTTGAAAACAGAAGCAACAGGGTCCACCACTGGGAAATGAAGCCCTGCAGAGAGGAGACCCATGGGAAGCCCCGGAGGGGCAGGATTGACATGGACAGGCAGGAAGCTCAGAAAGGAGCCCATGGATATAGCGTCAACCTGAGAATCAGGCTTAGAGGAGTGAAGCTCTGAAAAATAAATCAGAAAAGCAGGTTCAAAGCTAGGAATAAATCAGCATGCTCAGGAAGGATTTCCTGATGAGAAGGTTGTATATTCCTCTTTGTTAGGAAGACAGAGATCTCTCAGTCTCTAGTGACAGAGATCATTAAAACAACTCTCTTTGGTTTTAGCAACATCCTTGTCAGACGTGTGAAACATGTTTGATTTCCTTCTTCTCTCTGGACTTGCAGATAAATTTGATGTGAATAAATGGAAACTAGTGGGGCAATGGGCAGAAGGCAGAGAAAGAGTCCAGGCTCTGGTTAATTTATAAACCAGACATTGTGAATAAATGAGTCAGCTACCTTCTTTTGCCCTTCACGATCTTTTCTTACAGCTGTTTTTATTTCTCCCTGAGTTTATTTTTATTTTTTTAAAAAGTTATTTATACATACAAGGAGAACAGGCCAGAGGTGCTGGGGTACAGGCCAGAGGTGCTGGGGGTGGAGGGTGGTGGGAGGATCCACCAGACAGAGCAGGGAACAGAACAGGCAGATAGACTGAAACACACTGCTGAGGGGAGCAACGGGTGAGGCAGGAGAGGTCTGCCGTGCCATGTGGGTCAGCTCTGGCCAGCAGCAGGGATCGAACTCATGCTGCAGTGGCTGCGGTTTGCTTCATAGTGTGTTGCTTAACCCACTGCGCCACCAGGGAGGCTCCTCTCCAAGTTTATGAAATCACTAAAATTTCAATTTGATTGCTTAGAAGTTTCTCCTTTAAAGCAGCGCCTACCTTGTTCTCCACTGGCTAGGAATAATCCCCCTCTTGTGACTTGTCAGGGCTACTGGTAGATTTTCATCTAGGGGATATCTAGGTGTTTGCCAGTAGTGGATAATCACACTTTACCTGCCACCTGGTGAGGAGAGCCTGCCATTTGTCATGGGACATCCACTGAGACTTCAGTTGGCATCAAGGTTAGGCTGTAAACTTCAGTCATTTCTACTATCATTTCACCAAGTCTTTATGGTGTCCCCATCTTATAATTGTGGTAGAGCTTGAACATGACTTAAAAATCCTAAAATTTATTTCATACAGCTCCCGCTGCAGTTACCAAATGCACTCACGCCTATTAGGCCACTAGAATCAAGATCCTCAGCCTCAAGTGTACATGGGGATCACCCAGATCATTTTTAAACCCTAGAGGCTGTGAAGAGGGGCAAATCTGGTGGGGGGGCGGGCAGTTAGAAAGAGGGCGATCCAGTGGGAGGTCTCATGGTGCACTTGAGAATGCCAGACGCACAGAGAAACAAGAGCAGGATATATTTACACAGGAATGGGAAAGGGGAGAGTGGAGAGAGTATTCACAGGTCATGCTGTGGGACCCACCCCAGAGAGCATCCTAACACGTGGACCCACGCAGGGCAAGGCAGAGGGCATGCAGGAGAGGAGCCGCATACACTTCCTGTAACAGTTGTGGTTTCACTGGTTTGGGCTACACCCCCAGGTTGCAGTTTTAGTTTTTAGAGCTCCTCAGGTGATGCGTGGCTAAGAACCAATCACAAAGCATTACCTGCTGGCTTATTGGCTCAGGTGTAGCAGATGCAAAGGAAGCTAATGTGTTAAAATCGCAGACAGCGACTGAATCAGCGGCACGCTGGTCATGCAGGATTCAGACCACGGATAAATCATACTTGATAACTGTTGATTTCATGCACGCACCAGGGCATCTGTAGGCTAGACGTGCAAAGTCACCCTTGTGGCGATGGTGCCATCGAGGGCGCTCAGGCCCAGAGGCTGCCTCTGCCCCAAGGTCATACTGCCAATTCAGGGCAGGACCAAGGCTGGAAAGTGACAGTACTAACCCAAGGCTTGTCACCTTGATGATTAAGTTGATGCCTGCAGGTTTTTTCTACAAAGGGATAGACTGGAGTTTTTCAGTGTCTGGGCTGAATGGTTCTGTCGTGAGAGTCAGCCCTGCCCACGGCACAAGCAGCCTCAGAGGCAGCAGGTGCAGGGACGGGTATGGCTGGGTATGGCTGGGTCTCGTAAACTTCATTCTCAAGGGCAAGTGGTGGTCCAGACTTGGATGTGAGCTGCAGGTTGCAGACCACTCTCCCCCACTCCTGCTTCAGGGGTGTGACAAACAGTTTGAAGTTTAGACAAACAGAAATGAAAGGTGTAAAATGACAACTGCTATTACATTGTCTCAGCGTCCAATATAAGTGATGAAATAAGAAGACTGTTTAGCCTCTAAAGCACAATATTTTTGCTTTCAAATTAAAACTAGTTCACTTTCCTTGACATATGTGATTGACTAAATGTCAGTTAGTTGACGATTCCTCCAGGGGGACTCATGGACTGTGGTCTGCAGCCCTGATGGACCCAGGGGGCGAGAATCTCGCTGACCTGCACGGCACCTGCCAAGTGCTGACTGTATGTCCACCTTCAGTGGCCACACAGGGAATTTTTGTACATGTGTGTCTTTGGCCCATTCTCTGCTGCCTCCCGTACCCTGTGTCCAGTCGTCATAGGGAAAAATCTGGCCCATATTCAGATGCAGAGAACTGACCTTCAGTTCTTTGAAGTCAGGGCAGAGTGTGATGACTGGGTCGTGGGACTCTGCTCAGCAAAACTGAGCAAACACAGAGGGTCACATGGCCCCAGAAACTCCAGGTATGCAACCCCCATCGCAAGCCACCCTCAGTGTGAAGCACAGTGGGCCTGGGCTCTGGCTGTGGTGGGGAGAGCTCTGGCCTTGCCTCCCCTACCTCTCGCAACCTTCCCAGACCACTCTTCTACCTCTTCGCTCATTGTCTTCACCTCCACCGAGCAGTGTCCGCCTTCTACGCCTTTTGTGGGTGTTAACAGTAACACGTGGGTGCTGACACCACAGACCTTGAGGGGTCTCTTCTGACCGATCCCCACAGAAGCACAAGCCGGCCCAGAGATGAGCAGGACAGGACTGGATGGGAGCAAGCCCCCTGCCCCGGAAAGAATGAGTGAGTCTCTAACGGACAGAGCCAGACAGGACTCAGGACCCAGTGTGAAGGCAGGAAAGAGGCACAGGGTTGGGTCTGTATGGGTGTCCAGGTTGGGGTTATGTCACCTTGGCTTGTGTTTCTGGAGCCCGAGGGCTTAGTGCTGGCATGTGAAGGGCCTGGCTACACACTATCAGCTAAGATAGGCACAGGGTCCCAGCAAATGGCAGTGCCGGACAGAGCAGGTGTGATCAGGTTACCTGCAGAGGGAAAGCCAGAGTGAGGTGAGCTGGAGGCCTGACCGCTGGTGCTTCCATACTTCAGGAGGCGTGGAGTGTCAGCTGAGGCACCCAGCAGCCCTTGGACCAATGGCCTTTACAGGTGGATGCGAAACAGCCTGCCTCCTTTTATTTCATGGAGTCCTTAAGCGGAGGTGACATCACACCTAGAAAGGACTCCAGATAGTGCACCCTGGGCTCAGAAAAGACAAGTTGTGTCCTGAGGCTTTGTTGCTACTGTTAGTAACAATAGCAAGAAAAAATAACAATAGTGTTTAAGAGCAGTGCTGTTTGCAAGCAAGTTATAAACTATATTGAAACATGGTGGCGCCCCATTAATGATGAATGTGTTCGGGATGGGAGGATGAACATTTTGACAGGTATCTCGCCTGAGGGCACCCTCTGGGTGCCCAGTGGCCCTGTCCCCAGGTGTGTGTGACTCTGCATTTGTGCAAACTCCTTCTGGGGCCCCGGCCGAATTCACTTAGGGAAAGGTCACTTTCAGAGTCTGCGCCGCTCTTTAGGAAGACCCCATGCCTGGTCTTGGGGTTCTACCCACAAGCAGGTGACAGGGAAGAGAAGCACTTTTGTGGGTGCTCAGCAGAACAAGAGGCGGCATGTGCTCATACAGGGTATCTTGCGGTCCTTGCCACTCGGTAAACCTGCCTGCGTTTTCTGCACCTCGCTGCATCATTAGTTATTATGGTGCTTTGCATCCTGATGTACAGCCACTTGAAGAAGTGCCTGTGGGGATTCTCTGTTAGCTGAGTTGTGGCCTCCATGTCTGCTTAGCTGTGGGTTCTGCAGGCGAGGGGAAGCTGGAGAGGATATAGGTGGCAGAACCCCCATGTGCTTCCCAAAGTCCATCAGTTGGGGGAGGGCCATTCCACATGGGCTCCCTGGCCAGCCCTGCCCTTGTGGCCAGTGTGTCCTGGGACTGTGCCACCTGCAAGGTTGGAGGCAGCAGGGTCACGTCCAAGCTTGGAGAGCTGGTCCTAATTTGAGTCGGGCAGGTGACCGAGGTCATTATTGGAAGTCAGGCATCGGCCACGCCTGGAGCCGAGAGGTTGGGAAATAGTCACAGCCACAACTGTCAGCAAAGCAGAAGGTGCTTCCCCTGGTGTGTTCCCAGCACACTTGCTCCCTGGCATGAGCACTTGTATGTTGTGGGACGTTCTCCTAGACACACCTGGGCCTTTCTACTATGCCTCATGTGCCTATTGGCAAGAGGAGTACGTGCAGGATGAGCTGTGAATCGTTTTCAGACCACCTGGGATTCGCGTAGAATCCGGGCAGCAGGAGGTTGGTGGTGGGTGTCTCAGGGAACACGCTTGGGGAAGATGCCTGGTGCAGGGCATGCTAGACACCGTGATGTTTTCTCCTGGCTCTTCCTGGAGAACACAAGGAACAGCCATCTGATGGCTCAGCAAACACCCCCGTGTGTCCTCGGGGCTCCCATTACTGCTTTTTGCTTCCTCCAGCCTGCTCAGTGGACTGTTATTTGTTCCTGCCATTAATAATGTTAAGGAAATTGGTTCTTAGAGAAAGAACGAGTGATTTGACCCGTAACTTTGAGGCCCAAAACAACAACAGCAGAGTAAGTTGTTCACGTCTCTGCAGAGCCAGGCCACAAACAGCCTCGCCCGCCACTCAAAGGCAAGCGAAGTGACATTGTAAAGAAAGTAGCAAAGGGAGCACATTAGACAAAGAGACTTTTTTATTCAAGATTTATTTATTTATGCATACAAGAGCTGGGGTACAGCCTAGAGGTGTGGGAAGTGAGAGGATTCACCAGAGACAGAGTGGGGAGCAGAACAGACAGATCAACTGAAATACACTGCTGAGGGGAGCAGCGGGTGAGGCAGGAGAGGTCTGCTGTGCCATGTGGGTCCCCTCCCTGGCCAGGGATCAAATTCACGCCGCTGTGCTATGGATGCTTCACAGTGCAGCACTCAACCCACTGCGCCACCAGGGAGGCCTGACAATGAGACTTTAAACGAGGCAGACTGCGTGTTCGGGTGGCTGCACCTGCTGAATGTCAGGGCAGAGTCTGTCTTGCATCTCACTGGCTCGGATGAGGCCATACACACTAGCGGTTTCCCTGCTGGCTGGCCCAGGGCACTCCTCAGCCTCCTCCCTACTCCTCTCTGCCTCTCCTGCCTGCCCCCGCCAACATCCTTCCATCAGCCCATGCCAGCCAGCCCTGTCCTCCTGTCTCACTCCTGCGCCCTGGGCCGCTGTACTTGCCTCCACCTGCCTGGTGAGCAAGGGGTTGTCAGTAGGGGTGTTGCAGCTGCCTCTGGGACACTCTGCACATCTCTTTGCCCTTAGAGCCATGGATGCCTGGGGGTAAGGATTCTGGCTCCTTTGTCCTCTGGTCCTCAGTAATCAGAGTTTCTGCCACTTTCATCAAGGAGTTATCAGGGAAAGTCAGTCACCCAGCAAGGGGAGGGTAAAGTCAGGACATGAGCCTGCCTGGGATAGTTATCTGCCTGGGAGCGTGGGCCCAGCTGTGAGGGGATGCTTGGCACTCAGTAGTAGACGGCACCATCACTGACCCCTGGTCCTGGAGACAGCCGCTGCCTGCCAAGGGGTCCCTGGGAGGCTGTTAGGGTGCACAGGGCTCACACCTGTTCCCCTGGGGGCTCCATGGAACCCCTTGTGGAAACCAACATCAGGTCTCGGCCATCTGTGCCCTCATCACTGCTCTGGACTCAGCATTGGGACAGATTTGACTGTGAGCTGTGGCTGCAGACCACAGTGTAAACTCGGGTGTCATAGCGTGAAACTGGCAGAAAACTGACCTTCTGGGACTCAGCTCTCCCTGTCCTGGGGAGATGCACCAGCACAGCCTGGCTTTGAGCAGAGGGAGGGGGTGGTTGCATAGCACCCAGCTCCAACCTCTGTTATACAGAGGGAAGGAGAGGGAAGGAGGAACCCAGAAATGGCCGTTCTTAACAACTGGAACAATTTATCAGATAAAGCTGTGACCCTCCTCCCCCTTCAAATGGTGTCAGGGAGAGGGCCCTTTGCAAACAGGCAGAAAGAACATCAGTAATTGGTTGTGGTTTCTTTCCACTCCCACCTTCCGCTCCAGTCACTGCCTCAGTCACAGTCATTAGTATGCTGTAAATAGCCAGCTCTCTGCTCTTGACCAGCACCCTGAACTGAATGTTGCTTAAAGGGGAACCTTTATCAGCCCAGGGAGGAGGGGGAGGACCACCTCCAGCTCCCTCCCCGCTGCAGGGTCTCCAAGGACAATGAAAGCAGGCATGGGGAGAATACCCCCCAGCCAGCCCCTACCAGCCCAGATACTAGCACTTCTGTGTGAGGGTTACTGCCCCTAAAAGTGGGGCTCTCGGCCAGAGTGGGGGTGAGTGTGGTCAGCTGTGTAGCAGGTGCTGGCCAGACACACACTGGTCTGTGTGCTCCAGTCGGACATGAAGGCTTTGACAAGCCTCATGAGACATGTTGGCTCATCTAACAGAATTCTGACCTGACATCCTTTAAATTTTTACCCTTTCTAGTAAACAAACAAAAAGATCATCCAATAAATAATTTACATACTCATTCAGTCAATCATGTATTTCAAGGAAAGTGAATTATTCCTAGTTTGAAAGCAAAAATATTGTGCTTTAGAGGCTAAACAGTCCTCTTATTTCATTGCCTCTATTGGTCTCTGAGACAATACGATAGCAGCAGTTGTCATTTTACACCTTTCATTTCTGTTTGTCTAAACTTCAAACAAATTAAATGTCTAGTCAGCTACATCAAGGTTCATCCAGTGCTATTGTCTGCCTTCTCTTATTAGTGACATTTTAAAATGTAAACACAAACACAGATATAATAAACATGACCATTTTGTCAATTGCAGGGATTTTTTTTCCTCCCACAGCTGCTGTTTTCATCAAGACAAACATCTGGTTGATTCCATAGTTCCAGATGCTTAGAATCTTCTGGGTTGTAAAGATGACTCAGGCACAAGTTTTTTCCCCCCTAGACTTTTAGAATACATAGAGAAATAACCTTATGTGTCTCAAACGTAGCTAAGAATGAAAATGTCTGAAATTTTCTACAGATTGAGCTTCGAAGGAATCTTGCATTTCCTTATTCCAGACTTCAGAAAACATCTCTCCTGATACACTAAGAATCTAGGAAATGGGGGCTTCCCTGGTGACCTAGGAGTTGAGTCTCAGCGCCATCACTGCCATGAGCTGAGTTCAATCCCCGGCCAGGGAGGTGACCCACACAGCGCAGCAGACCTTTCCTGTCTCTCCCGCTGCTCCCCTTGGCGGTGGATTTCTGGATTTCAGTAGATCTGCCTGTTCTGTTCCCCACTCTGTCTCTGGGGAATCCTCTCACCTCCCCCCAATATCTGGGCTATACCCCAGTTCTTCTGTGCATAAATAGAACACATCTTTTTTTAAAAAAAGAATCTAGCAAATGAAGAGAAGCTGGCCTTCATGTCTGTAGGATTTCTGAGG
This sequence comes from Galemys pyrenaicus, assembly GCA_019455555.1. Taxonomy (NCBI): domain Eukaryota; kingdom Metazoa; phylum Chordata; class Mammalia; order Eulipotyphla; family Talpidae; genus Galemys; species Galemys pyrenaicus. The sequence goes on along the minus strand of JAGFMF010011800.1, from coordinate 721,513 downwards.
TCACAGATGCTTACTGCGCATGTATGTGTGACCTGGGGCTGTGGGGCCATGTGAGAGCAGAGATCTGCCTTCCCAGAGCTCACTTGCCAATTGGGGAAATATATCTATTAATGAGAGAGATATATATGTAGATATAGATATACACATATGGACATGCATACATATATTATGTATTAATATGTGTTTGGTGACTGGTAGATTCTTTTCTTTTACAGGAAGCACAGTAAACCTGTGTCTGCTGGAAGTTGGTAAATGCTCTGGGGAAAAGAGCAGCTGTGTGTGTGGGGGGAGGGGGAAACATTGGCCTGCACAGGGGGTCCCTGGGGGCTCTGGCGGTGGGTGTGGTATGGTCACAGTCATCTGAAGAGGGGGTGCATCTATAGCCTAAATCACATACAGTGATATAAAGTGATAGAAACCAGCATTACCTCAGTAAAAAAAAAAAATTTTTAAATAAAGTAAAACCAGAGGCAAAATAGACACTGTGATACACAGTGGGGTTATCCTAGTGTGTGATCAGGCTGTGGCCATGTTGACATGATAGGATTGGCAGAGCTAGACCAGAGGGCACCCCCCACCCCCCGGGGTCAGATCAGCAGGGGATCGGTGAGCCAGGGGTGGGGGGCAGCATGGTAATTGTGGGAGGCACAGGGGACAGTCACAGGGAGCCCGTGAGCCTGCAGGCCTGAAGGTGTCCTCTGAGTGAAATGTGGAGCCAGTCACGAACTTGGAGCACAGAAATCACATGGCTTCTGTTGGGGCTTAGAAAGGCTCTCAGATCCGGGTTGAAAATATAGATTGTGCTGAGGGCAAGGGAGGGAGAAGGAAGGGGCACTGGTAGAAGGCCAGACCATGGTCCGGGTAAAGATGGTGGTGGTTTAGAGTAGCAGCTGCTGCAGGGGTGCTGTGCAAGATAGGGAGGTGACAGTGTCTCTTTGTGGGTGGGAGGTAGAGGAGGAGAGAAAGAACTTTAGGGTGCTCCCCAGCCCTCTGGCCTGAGCCTAGAGGACACTGGCATTAGCTGAGAGGCTGGAGGCTGTAAGGGCAGTTGGTGTGGGCTGAGAGTCGGGAGATGAGGGGATCAGATTGGTGGGTGCTAGGTGTGAGAGAGCACTTAGAGCACCTGGTGGAGATGCTCAGTGGATGACTGAATGTATTGACATTTCCGGACTTCCCTGGGGAATGTTCCAATAAAAAAATTGTCCAATGACGTGTGACATGACCTTGACCATCTTAGCCATTTTAACTGCCCTCTTGCCCGCTCTCCATTCCAAGGATGCTCTCTGCCTTGTAATTGGACACTCTGCCCACCAAGGCCCACCTCCTGCTCTCTACCCAGCCCAGGCCCTCTGTCCTCCACTCTGCTCACATGCTCTAGTCCTGATAACCCTCAGGCCTCACAGAAGTGAGATCAGATAGTGTTTGCATGTTCCCACGTACACGCTCAGTATGGTGTCCCCAAGGCCCCTCCAGCAGGTAGAACTGCCCTCCCTGTGATACTCGTCCAGTCCCCAGGTCCACACTGCAATGCTTCCGCATCTTACAGCTGCAAATAGCGTACTGGGAGGGGTGCAGTTGTGAGAGGTCCGTGTTTTCTAACCTCTAATATATATGGTTATTGATTGGTAGTTTTTCTTATTTGTAACTATCATTTTTAGTATTTTTACATAGCATTTTATATAGATATATTTTCATTATTAGAGGGCTAAAGATATGCTGTCAAGATGGCAAAACATTCAAGTTCCCACTTACCCTCTCCCACCCCACCCCCAGGGCACCTGGCACAGCACCCCCATCCCTTTATTGTGTTTATACACATCCACATAGCTTGTATTTCTCTAAGAGCAAAGAACCGTACTGTGCATACTGTTCTATAGTTTTCTTTGGTTTTCTAAAATAATGTCTTGCAGTTCTCCATCTTCTTTGTGTTTCTCTACTTACTGTGTTATGCAGTGTTGCGTTGACTCACACATGTACTTTCACACACACGTACAGGACTCATTCTGGAAGCTCATTTCCTAGACGGGCAGTTCCTTGTTCCAAGGAAATTCCTTCAACTGTTCATCTTATTTGCCTCTCTAAGGTCCTGTGCATTTTGCTTCTTTTTCTGGAAAATTTATGACTGTGCTCTAGAAGTTTGGGACACCGAGATTGTATTCCGAGATAAATTTCCTTGTGTGATTTGTTTCCCTGGGAAAAAAGAGCCATAAACTATCAGTTTTATAGTGCTAATCATTTTATTTGAGAAAGCAAAATGTGGCTGATCTCTTGATGTGGGCATTTTAGAGCGTATGTGAGAGACAGGGCCCTTATCCAGGGTCTAGGGATCAAATGGGCAAGCTTTTGAAGAGATAATAAGGAAAAGACTGTTCAAAAAATATCTTCTAACAAGTCAGAAATTTTCCAGTGGAAAAACCTGGCAGATTCCACCTTACCTGGGGCCCAAGGTCAGCCTCATGTGATAATTAGGTTCATCTCCTGCAATGATATAACCCAGTGATGGGCCCCTCCTTGGGCTGTTCTCTCTCCACACCCTGAAACCTTATCCCACCATGAGAAAATAGCAGAGAAATTTAATAGAAGGGACAGTCTGCAAAATTCAAGAGTGTGAATTCACGCAAGACAAACCCTAATAAACTTTCATGACAGGGGCATACTCAGATGAGAACTAAATGCCTCATGTTGGTTGGCTCCCATGGCAGAGAAAGCATTTCTGTGGGAAGACTGGTAGGAACTACTGTATCAATATTAAATTTTTCTTGTGATAAACACACCTTGGTTATAGATGATGGTAGCCTGTGGGAACCTGGGTGTGACTGTTCTGTGACTCCACAATTTTCCATTGTCAACTGAGTCATTGTAAGTTCTATGAATGTCAATTTTATGTCTCTTACAATAATATAAATTGGAATAATGTGAGTTTGTAAATGTCTCTTGACTTCTAGACATGTGCACCTAAAAAGACTGTCTCCCCTAGAAAATGACTTTTTTTTAAATCCAGTAGGTCTTAAATCCAGTAGATTTTATCCTAGAGAGTTGAGACCATCATGACCTGCTAGACTGAACTGTGGTGTGGTGGGAGAGAGGATGCAATCGGGTGAGGCAGTGTAGTCCTGGCCAACAGCCAGACCAGAAAGAAGTGAGTTGAGGTCATGGACACCCAGGCAGCAATGAGGGAGCAGAATCAGGGAGCTGAGAGGACTGTGCTTGAGGCTGGTCAGAGAGCAAGCCCAGCCTTAACACACCAATAGCCGGTCAAGAATGATTCAGTCAAATCCTTCTCAACACACGTTTTTGCAAGTAGGGGCCAGAAGTCACCCTAATCAGTCAGAGGGCTCCTCTCCCTCCCAGTGACATGACAGATGAGCAAACACGGAGCTCTAAGTCCTCCCTAGCAGGAGCAGTGAGCAGCCCTTGAGCAAAGACACACTGGGAGAATGGAGATATCTGGGGAGTCCCCAGAGTTAGCCTGTATCTAGACCTTGGTTATAGGAGACATGGCCCCCAAGTTTAAGGCAGCCACTCTAAAACATGCAGAGTGGTTGGACCAGCAGCTAAAAAGATGTCCGGTCCCCAGAAGGCAATGGCATTAAAATAGGACAACCCAGTGCAGACATGAGGAGATTAGTCAAATCTGTGCCCGAGACAACTGTGAATCACTCCTGCCAGTGCTTGGTAAACTGGGATCTGAAAACCTCCTTAGTTAATAGAACATTTCCTGAATGGATGGACCATCTGGTTATACTCTTGGTTTCCACTCCCTGTTATGCAATCAGCACCCAAACAGGGACTGTGTCCAAATCGCCTGCTGCAAACCGAGCAGGTCACAAACAAGCAGAAATCTGGCTGTGACTGCCAGCATCCATTCACTGGTAGATCATGTGCTTGCGGGGACATGCTGCTTTTGGGCACACATCCTCTACACAGCTCTTCTGCCCTCGAGCTGTGGGCAGGGGAGCAAATGCCTTTGGCTTTGGAGCCACAGACTGGCTCTGGCAAATGCTTGTCATTGCTTTTTCTCCTTCAACAACTCTTTGAAATTGTGTTTCCTGTGTCTTCCCCCATATTGTCATAGTTTGTGATAGAAGTTTAAAGACTGAAGTTTAAAAACTCACTTTCAACACTAATGTGGAAGTACATTCCTGGTTATGGACTTAGTGCTGCTGGTAAATTAATAACCCCAGCTTTAATTACTGTTTTATAAGAAAGTGGGTGTGTGTTGATCTAACACTGGTAGCATTTGAGCACATCCACATAGAGATTCCCGGTAAATCTGACTCTGGTAAGAGCCCCACAGACCCTGAAAATTTCCCAGAAATCAAGTACCTAGGTTTTGGGATTTTTTTGAAAATTTATTTATTTTTGCATACAAGAACTGGGGGCCAGGCCAGAGGTGCTGGGGGTTAGAGGATTCACCAGAGACAGAGTGAGGAGCAGAACAGGCAGATCGACTGAAACACACAGCTGAGGGGAGAGCAGGCGAGGCAGGAGAGGTCTGCTATGCCTTGTGGGCCACCTCCCACATGGTGGGAGATAGAACTTGTGCTGCAGTGGCTGGGGACAGCTTCATAGAGCTACAGCTTAACCCCTTGTGCTACCAGGGAGGACCCGGCAATCTATTTTTAAAAGGTTCATTTTAATTTGTATTCTCTTTGAACCCTTCAGCCAACATCTCCCTCTCCCCTTTTATATTAATAGTTTTATTGCTGTCAATTGACTAAAGGTACATTGTTGTTTGTTTGGTTTTGTTATGACTTCCCCTGGCTGTGACTTCTCAGGTTCTGTCACAAGGTTGTCATCCTTCACTAGCCCCAGGAGATGGCCTTCAGGATACTCAGCCATCTTTGGGGTCACTGGAGAACAAATATCCTAATATCCCCAAGAGGCTGAGTGAAGGATATGCTGTGGATTTTAGGGATATATTTTGCCTATTTAATGCAGTGGTCTCTAGTAAATTCTCCAGTGATACTTGGAACTGTTATAATCTTCTGATTTTTATTTTGCCTAGATACATTTAAGGGATGCACAGAAAACAAAAGCAGTAATGTGGTTTTTAAATCAATCCTTTATAATAATCAAATAAAAGAAAATACTTTTTTCACTAAATAAGGAGTTGATTGGTTTTTATTAGCTTTTCCTGATTTGAGTCATGGTTCTTTTTCTAGATACCTTTTTGTTTGTAATAGTTCTATTCTAGCTATTTGGATTCCCTAAGAATGAATATCTTTGTTTCTGTACCATGGTTTTTTTAAATGGCATACACTTTTTAGTGACAATGAACTCCCCGGAAGAAGTTTTTTTCTCCTAAGCAGAGTCTAGTCTGTTGTTAATATCACCATGTCAGCTAGAAGAAAGAGAAATTTAATATGAGTATAAAGAACATTGGTATATGATTTCTTAAAATGAAATTCAACTTTCTTAGATCAGAATTCTAATGAAAATTGACCTAATCTCCACCTCTGCATCACATGATGGATTTTAGTGCCTTAAAGAGGATTGGGGGGGTTTGAGTTGTAAATAAGTGTGCCCGCTATATAATATCATTCTTTGGGGAGAATGTGGGTCTCCTCAGCTTATATGTGTTGGCGTGGAATCTGAGTAAACTGGTGAGTGGGGGCTGGGGCGGTTATTTGTCCACTTCTGAGCCATCCACCCTCTAGATTCTTCATGTCAGCTGTCACATTGATGCTCGCCTCTTTGTTCTTTGAGTCATACACTGACTAGCGAGTTGCTGGAGGCTGGAAGGAAGCTTTTAACAGATTAGTGCCAGGCCCATCCTCTGCGCCACTGGGGTCACAGCAGCTGAGTGCTGCCCTTTCCGAGGCCCAGCCCAAGAAGAAGGGTGTGTTGTGTGTGTGTGTGTATGTGTGTGCACGTACGCACCTCCCATCAGCCTGCATTATAAGGTTTCTTAAGCACGTGAGACTAGGTCTTTCCCAGAAACCCTCGTCATAAAAGCCAGCACGCATGGGAAAGCAGTTCTGTGCTTCATGTTGTAACTGTGACTGTTTCAGTTTTATGAGGTTAAGAGAAAGGGAAGACACAAGACCAGTTGTCCTCTGCCCTTGGACTCACCTGCCCTTTCACTTTGTGCTCCCCAGGCAGCAGTACCTGTCCAAAGATCTCCATAGACCCACCTTGTCTGAGCAACAGCACGACCACACTGGTGGATCAGAATGTATCTGAGGAAGAGGCTCAGGGAATAAATGGAAACACGCCAGCAAAACACCCAGCTGCAAGTCCAAAGCCACAAGGTACAGGGGTGGGGAGTTGTGGGGAGGTGTGCGGGGTTGTGGGCGGTGGTTTTGCTTTGTGTGTGTGTTATCAGGTTGGGTGCTTTGTTCATTGAGGGAGGCTCCCTGGGAGAAAGATGACTTCCAAGGGTTCCAACTATAAATTGAAAGAACTGGGCGTGTTTATCTTCTCAGGAGGAGAGTCAGTCTGGGCTCAGCAGTGTCAGCCATTCACTCTGTCTGTGGCATTCACCAAGTGTGTGGCTCAGGGATAGCTGCTAACCCATGGCTGCAGTTGCTCATGTGGCCCTCATGGAAAGTGTGGGCCCTTCCTGCTGGGCGTCCAGCCAGTGAGGGTCACAAGGCCTGTTAGAAAGTCCTCTGACTTGCTAGGTGTCGCAGGACCTGGGAACAGAATTCTGAAATGGCGCTTAGTGAGCAAGATTGTGAGTCTAAGATACTAAGTAACTGTGACTTGAAGAGGCCCCTTGGTGAGTGACCCAAGCCCTCCCTCCCTTCAGGAAACAGTTACCAGGGGCAAATACTGTGCTGGTGAAATCCCAGATGGCTTCTTCAGTGACCATTTCTTCTTACAAATTAATTTCTGGTTAACTGGGGTTAACTCTGAGAAGCACAGTCACAGTATTGATGACAGAGCCCTTGAAAATTCAACCAGAGCCACACCAGGGGGCTGTTCCTTCCCAGAGACTTCCCTTCTGACCAAATGCTGACAGCCAAGAAATGATACTGGGCATTTTCAGATTTACTGTTCTCTGGAACATCCATTTCTAGTTGCTTTATTTTGTATTTTATTTGCCTTAGTCTCTTTCCTGTTCCTGTAGAGAAAAAAAAAGTTATACAGAATGATTATCAGAGAGATGTCATTATTCTTGCTTTAAAATGGAACATTCCAGAATTTGGGACCCTTTGGCTCTCACTGCTAGTTCTGTGGGTGTCATCGGGGCATGGCCATCAAGCAAAGTCAGGTCACTGGTCATTCGAATGAATACCTCATTTGGAATGCATCACCTTTTCTCTTATAACCTATTCCTCCCTATACCAGTGACGTCACTATAAACAGAAAATTTTTTTTTCTGATTTAGCCCTTCTGTTTGTAAAGTACGAAATTTCCATCTTGTTCTAAGTTGCCAAAGATCAAGTATGAGGTAAGAGCATAAAAAACAAATACAGTTCCATTTTAATTAATTGCCTGGATCAAAAGCAAGAATTTCATTATTGAAAAAGCCTTTATATTTTTTTTTATTTTTTTTGGCAAAGTTGTGTTGTCATCTCACCATTTCCCATGGCTAATAGGGATAAATCCTAGCAGTGTCCTTCCTGAGCTACTGTGTGCCAGAATATTTGGAATTTTCAGGAAAACAACACTTGACCTCACTTGTGCTTTTTGGTAGTTAAGGCAAAAGTCAACATATTGTTAGTTGAATACATATTTCTTCCTGTCTTAAAGAGGGATTAATACATAGTTTTACGTAATTTCAGGAAATGTTTCCAGATAAGAGGTGCTCACACAGAGTGCTTTATAATTACTTTATTTTTAAAAAAGATTTATTTATTCATGCATACAAGAACAGGGTACAGGCCAGAGGTATGGTGGTGAGAGGATTCTCCAGAAACAGAGTGGGGAACAGAACAGGCAGAGTGACTGAAATCCACTGCTGAGGGGTGGAGAGGTCTGCTGCACCATGTGGGTCAGCAACCTGGCTAGGGATTGAACTTGTGCTGCAGTGGCTGTGGATGCTTCATAGTGTGGTGATTAACCCCTTATGCCACCAGGAAGACTCTATACTTATTTTACAGTTTAAAATCTAAAGCATTAACCTCCCTCTCAAGCCTGACCCTGCCACTCCCCAGCCCCACTGCCCACTACCTCCTGGGTGTCCCTGCTTCGAGCACCCTGCCTCTCCATACAGCTCATGTCAGGACAGGCCTTGGGAATCCTGTTGAATGAGGGCTCCAGCACCTCATTGCCTCTATTTCCTTTTCACCATTCTCCTTTTTTTTTTTTTTTACTAGCTGGGAAAATCAACCCAGTGTGATTTTTTTTTTTTTTGGTATATAAATATTTTTATTCTATTTTTTCCCTTTAATTTATATATATTTGACATCAATTGTAATCCCCATGTATTCCCCATCACCATATCACCAGTGCACCATC
>JAGFMF010011800.1:692352-712803 GCA_019455555.1 Galemys pyrenaicus | reverse complement strand
TCTGTTTTTGGGCATTTAGGTTGTTTCCAGGTCTTACCTATTGTAAAGAGTGCTGCTATAAACACAGGGGTGCAGGTATTCTTTTGAATCAGTGTATTTATGTCTTTTGGGTATATTCCTAGGAGTGGGATTGCTGGATCATATGGAATCACCATTCTCCTTTTATAACCTGGCATGGGTGCCCTGATGACCAGTGTCCCTGAAATGGAGCCGCATCTCAGCGGCCATATAGATAGAGCCCTGCTTACTGACCCATCGTAAGTGTCACACTGGCATAAACTCTGGGGTGAGAAGCTACATTTAATCTCTCCAGTCCCATAAGAGGTCAAGAAGAAAGGGGATGTCCCCAGGGACTTCCTGTGCAGAGCAAGGGACTGTCCCCCAAACACCCTTGCCCCACTCATTGCAAACCCCTTCCAAGTGTTGGGGGTGAGGCATCCAAGGCTTCCAAATCCATTACTGTATGGTTGTAATTTAATGAAGACTCTATTCTAGCTTAGTGGTTCTGGAGACAGTCACTGCCCTCTCCCCCTTGGCCCTCCATATGCACATACTGGCATTATCTGGAGACTTCTTGCTTGGCACAACTTGCAGGAGCTGCTGCTGGTCTCAGGGGGTAAGAGGCTTGGGACACAGCTCAGCAGCCTGCAGTTCCCAGGTCAGGCCCTCCCCAAGACAGAATTATCCAGCTTGAAATGTCAATAGTTTGAGAGTTCTGATCTGATCCTTAGAGGTACTATAGTTAAGTCTTCTTTGTTTTTTCTCCTGTGGAGAGCTAATAAAATCATAGCTACAATTTATTTGGATGGGTTTATGTAGCAGCGGGAAAGGTGGCACACTGGGCAGGTTCGGGTTGGTTCTGGGCAGATGGGTCAGGGAAGGAGAGTCTTGGGGCCCTCGGTGGCTTTTCATGCTTTTTATTGTCAGAGGTGGCCAGGTACATGGTAGGCATGGGGCCAGAGTGCCAGAAGGCTGGTCCGCCTCCCAGCCCCCGGCGCATCTCACTCTCTCGGCTGCTGCTTCTCTCTCTCTCTCTGCTGCTCGCGTAGGTCAGTACTGTCGGTCCTGTTGGTCGATCAGTTCTAGCGTCCTTGTGATGCCGCCCATTTAAGCCCTGTCCAACTCAGGTGCGCCCACTTGCGCATGCCCACCCTGGAATGCTCGCAGCACCGCAGGTGTCCATCATCACAGTGGTGGGAGGGTGGAAAGACCTGATAGTTCTCTGACCCTACAGTTTAAAAGGAGAGAGAATATACCTTTGCTGGTGGTGATTACCTAATGATGTTTCTAGAGTAATAACAGGTTTATGTTGGCATTTATTATTGACCATGAAAAAATTTTGAAGAACTGCGCTTTTTAAAAGGCTAAGAGAGTTGTACTTTAGATGAGTGATTATCAGATAATCTTGCATTTGAATCTAAATTGGAGCCTGTTGATTTTTGAAATGTTTCCTTCAATAGCTGGGGCTTGTTTGGCCTCAGAAAATACCCTAAGGCCTTGGGAAACAATGGTTTATTCACTTCATACCCGTCCTTCCAGTCGAACACATCACTGAACAGCCCCTACGCAGCTTCCTTCTTGTTCACTGCTTTCCCCGCCTCGTTCCTCTCATACTGGACACGACTCAGAATAACTTCCTCAGCTACCACAGCCCATCCTCCTGTTTGTCTTGGGAGCTTTTCTTCACGACAGTCTCCATTTTGGTTAATTTCCAGTAAAGCTCCCTTCTTGCCACTGAACATAAATGTCGACAAAAGTTACTTGATCTTGGAAAGTCACTTTATCAGTAAATGTATTTAAACTTCTTTCACCTGCCACCACAGCGAAGCAGCTGTGTGTGCGTGCCATTGGCACAGTGTAGTTATAGATGAAGCTAGTATTGCTCATGGTAAGCAAAATGAGTGATAAAAATCTGCTGCTAATCCTCAGACTTCAGCCAGAAATTAGTTCCTCTTTTCATTCTCAGTTATTTGCACATCCTATTTGAGAGACTCACTAATGATTAAAACATAGTCATTTTAAAGTGATAAACCAGAGGCCCCATGGGATGCCCTGGGCATTGCTGCTCTGTCAACCACTCTTGCCCTCTGTGCCTGAAACTCTCAAATTCTTGTTGACACAACAGTAGATGAGCATTTGCATTTTCCATCTCTTAGTGAAAGTGACAAGACACTCATACATGCAGCTGGTGTCATCCCCTTCGCAAGTACACAGCCTCACGTACCCTGCATGTATCTGCTATGGGCACAGAGGTTCGCACCAAGGCATGGGGGTCAAGGACCTGAGAGACTAGGGCACAGAGGGGTTGTAGAGAGGAGGGGCTGAGGTCCACAGTGTCATATCACCCTAAGTAGCTCTCAATGGTCACATGAAGGAAGGTAACAGCAGAGTGAAGGAGCTGCATGCATGAGAACAGGGATACGTGACTTGGGGCACATGACAGGTGGGCATTGAGTGTGTGCTGAATGGGGTGGTGGCACCCCCTAGGCTCTCTGTCCTCATGCTCCTTGTTCTTGTTACCAGAACCCAGCTGCTTCAGCTATGGGAGCCAGCAGGAGCAGTGGTGTTTTTTCACCCTGCTGCACCACCACAAGTCAATTGTGGCAGTTGCTCCTTAGAGACCTTTTATGTCAGGGTGTATTTCCTGGATCATGGAATAGACCAATCAGATGCTATGGGCTGATTGGTAAATGGTCTAATCAGCCACAGGATTGAAAAATGGTCCAATCAGACTTGTGGGTTCTCAACACCGTAGCCAGAGCAGGCTGTCTAACATGGTCATGTGAAACAACCCCAATGCCTCCATCACTCATGATCCCAAGCCTGAAAGTGCCTTGCTCCTGCTTCCCTCTTCCTGGTGGGATGCTGGTCCTCACAACACACAACGTCTGGTCCCATTCACATCTGAGCTGCTCAGAGACCTCAGAGCACACTGCTTAATGCCCCTCCTGCCCTTCCCTCCTCTGACCTCCAGGTCTGCAGACCCACCCTCTGGTTCTCATGGCCCCTCCCCACTGCTTTCCCCAGCACCCACCCCTTCTGCAACCCAGGTGCCCCAGTGTGTGCTTTCTGTGATCCAGCATGGAGGGCACAGTAAGAGCTCGGTCTATATCCCCCATGTAGATGTGTGGATTTCCAAGAATTCTAAGAATTGCTCTAGGGTGATATTCTGCAATCTTCCATTGTCAGTGGCCATATGAATTTATACTCTCTCTCAGGATGCCTGAGGCTTCATGTGACGTGTGGCTTTACTGGCACGCATCTCAGATTTCATCTTGCTGGTGAGTCTAACAGGGCTGAGGCGGCACCATACAGCCTTGCTGACTCTCTGTGGGTGAAACATGGTTCCTCCCATTTCTACCTCCCAGTGGTGGGCCACTGGGTCAGCTACATGCACATCTTCATGCTGGTTGTCACTCCCTTCAGGGCCGTACAGAACATGACATCATCCTGGCTTCAGCACCTGCTCCTGGGAGGTGAGGGAGGCTGAGGGCTAGGCCATGCAATGGTCCTTGTTTGGAAGCTTCACATCCTGCACCCAGGGGTGTTATACTTTTTCTCAGGTGTCATTTCTGTTGTTCTCTGTTGTGATTTCAAGAATCATAACAGCCTGGAGACTTTGATCGAGGAAAACACAAACTCACTGTTTCCACTTACAAAGGGAGGTGTCCTGTGTGACTCTGGGTATCAGGGCTGCTCCCCTAATGTTTATGGGATAAAGAACAAGAGGAGGTGGTACAATCCTGCTTTTCAAATGTTTCCAACCTGGTGAAAGAAACAGACTTGAAAGGTTCTACTGTTGATAGAAGTTGGAGACTTGTGGGGCAAGCAGGCATGGGGGTGGCCATAAGCAGGCACTAGTGCCCTGGTAAATATCCGAATCATCCAGAAAGGATGTGGGACTGTTGGCTGCATAAAGAGGGGGGCCTTTTCAGTCCTTAAGCTTTATTCTTTGAGCAAAGTATTGTTCTAACACCTATAAATGATGATGAAAGGAACAGAATTTTCCCAGGACAGTGCTCCTGGAGGTCAGCTGTTTATAACCCACTTGGGGTCCCACTGTGACAATGTGCTCTACACCCTCTTAACATGAACATGACCCCCACTGCTTCCCAGGATGTCAGGAGCCTCCTCTGTGCTCCTGGAGTGTCTGTGCCCAACCGGACATGGCATCATTAACTAGACCATCACCTTTCTAGAACATTCCTTTATGAAAGCAACAGATTTGTCCACTCTGTGCAGGTAAACATTGTCATGATCAGAGCGAACCTGTATACAGAGCTCCAGCCCATGTGGCCGATGTGCTGTTTAACGTTGCTTATTCCACATCAGCCATTGATGCTTTCTCAACAGCACTCTAGAGAGAAGGCACACCTGGTGCATAAGAGTCGGTGAGGCAGGCAGGACGGGGGCGAGGGCAGGCAAGTCATGTGAGAACTGGCCGAGCTGCGTCATTTTATTTGAGGCTGTCGACCTCCCATCAGTGTCTGGCACACAATAAAGAAGGAATATTCACTGCTTGTGCAAAGTGCGAGGGCAAGTTATTTTATGACCATCTTGCCACACTATCACAAAGAACAGATTCATCATTGAAAGTGTTGATGTTAACCCAGTTACTGAGACTTTTTTCTTGACGTGGGTTTGCTATTTTGGTACATGTTTGCTCTACACAGAAAATTTTCCCTTAAAATGACCAAGTAACAGAGTTTGATAAGTTTCTTCCTTCATGATGGTTTTAAGCATCCCTCACCCCATTTTCCTGTTTTGAAAGGGCATGAGGTGAATTAATCATTACACCTGTAGGTTATTGTGACCTGTGTTTTTCTCTGTAAGAGCAGATAACTGGACAGGAGCGGTGAGGCCAGTGGGCAGCACACAGCCATCAGCTCCTGGGTTTATAAAGAGCTGAGATCGCTGAGATCCAGGGTACCTGTTGGAGGGATGGGGCATGTAATCAGGAGACAGGATTCCCAATTCCAGAAGAGAAAGGTCTAAACAAAGAAGAAAGGGGATGTGGTTCTACTTGATGTGTTAAAATTACTTATAGAAAAACACATGTACACTGTTACGTTTCAGTGTCATCTGTAGGAAAAAATGATGGAGTAATCCCGAACCGATGACGCGCTTATGACGTGAGAGATACACCCATCCACAGAATTTTATCTCTTAGGAAAATTCCGTAGAGGTTTTAAATTTGGGTAAATGATCTGTTCCTTTCCTATTAATTGAGTGAAGGAATTGTAAGTCAGCCAGTGACCTCTGGGGCGCTTTGATGCTGGTCAGTTGCTGAGGTGGGAAACGGGGACTCACATGGTCCCCTTTGTGGCTTCATGGCCAGGAGCAGTGCCCGCGACAGATGCGGCCAAGCCTGGAGTCTGTCCTAAGGTCAGGTGAGTCTCCTTAGCCCGGGCTGACCACTTGAGTCTCTAAGAAGTGAGAGATGGCATTGCTACCTACCTCACTGGACTGTGCGTACACAGCTTTCACCCAGGCTTAGGTGGGATGGGGTGTTTTTGTTAAGTGGAAAGCTGTCCTGTTAGCACATCAATGTGTGTGCTTGTTGTTTGGTTGATGTCCACATTTGACTCACCAGCTCTGGATCCTGCTGTATCAAGGTTACTCTTTTATTACAAAACCTATTTTGCAGCAAGCAGTGTGTCCTTGGGAATTCTGTCAAGGGCTGTGCTTTCTTTCCTTTATTGAGGAAGTGACTGTGTCACCTCTCAGAGTTTCAGAGTCACAGTGCTGTGTCGATCCCTCCATGCTCAGTATTGATGATCTTAAATGACTTCACATTAAAAGAACCACTGGGATCTTGGGGATGGGGTTTCCACTGGACCCAGAGCGAATGCCCAGGAAAGAAAGAGACATGAGCCCCTTGGCCAAGTCCAGTATGAATTTGACAGGTCCCATTACAAAGGTTGATAGTGTTGAAGGTTCTTATACCCAGGACACCAGAGTTTTATTGGTAAAGATCAGACTATCATGAAATGCTGAATCCGATCATTCTTTTCCTACAGTGCCTCCAAAGCCATTACATCTGCAGAATTCACCTTTGGCCGATAGCTGCCAGCCCCCCAGGCCCAAAGCTTCATCTGGAGCCAAACCAAGGATGGAGGGAGTACAAGCTGCCGCGGCTTCTCGCATCTCGAAGGAAAAGCCCAGCAAGGTGTCTGACCTCATCAGCCGCTTCGAGGGGGGCAGGTGAGTGTCCCCTTCCTGCCAGGAGGCGGAGAGTGGAGAGTGGGCTTCTGAGCGAGATGATCGTGTCATGGATTTTCTAGATCCAAAATACCGTGTTTGTGCTGGTTGGGAAGAGTGGGTTGTGGACATCTGATCTCGTCCTGACATGAGTAGTCACTCTGCGCTTTACCTGTGCTCAGCACTGGGCCCACATGGTGTCCCCAGGGCCCAACTATTTACTCTGTGTATGCAAATAGCTGGGGGTGCTCCTGGGCCATGCTGCTGGCTGCAAGCAGGAAGCCACCTCTCCTTGTTTCTCACTGTGTGTATGTCTGTGGTGTGGTGTATATGTGTGTGGTGTGTAATGTGTGTGTGTGGGTATGTATCTCTGTAGCATGTGTGGGCTGTGTTTGGTATGTGCGGTGTATGTAACATGTATGCATGTGACATGCATCTGTATGGTGTGTATGGTGAGTGTGCACCTGTGTGTGCGGCACTCACACACACTGGTTGGATGACGTGTCAGGTCTGCAGTGCACACGCAGGCCTCCAACACTCCACCCACCCGCTAAACTATTGCTGTGACGGTTTTGCCAGAGCAAAACTCATTCCAATTTTCAGCTTATTAGTCGTAATTTTATATTCCTTAGTCCTGGCATTTCACAAAAAGGTTCAATATTGTATCTTTCCCAATTAGGGGAACAATCCCCCTAAATTAGAGGTCCCTTTGTTGTTTTTTCTTACACTTCCCATCTTTCAAATAAAATATAAGAGTTTTTTCTCAGAAGGATTTTATGTCACAAAAAATTGTATATGACTAAACAGATTCCCACTTGTTAAATATCAGTTTTATTTTACTTACTCACTTTGCAGATTCAAGGTAATTTTTTTAAACTGTGTTTATTACATCACATTTTGTATTTGTACAATATACTTATTTACCCTCGAAGCCAACTGTTTCCATTGCCTCCAGTCTAATATCAGGGAATAGTTTTCTTCTCAGGTGATTTTATTATTTATCGGGGGGATTTTTTTATTCATATAGCAGGCCAAAGTACTTTCAGAATCTTCTGGAACTTGTGCCCAAACACTGACCTGCAGTGTTTCTGGTTTAAAATGAATCTCTATTTAGTAATGTCCTGGGGGAAAGTCTTGCAGACACCTGTCTTCATTTTTCATTCCCAATTAATTTTGGGAACTTGACTCATAAATATTTATTCCATGTCTCCTCTGAAGTAAGGTTTTTAATACCTTTGTTATCTTAAGTGATAGTAACCTTTACTCAAATGATCTAATTCTGCTTAAGGCTGACTCCACAGCACAGAAAGCCTCCCTCCTTTTGCCAAGTCCCAGGGCCCGGTTCTGGGCCCACCTGATGCCTGGAGGAGGTGGGCCTGCTCCTGCAGCGCCAGCTGGAGCCCAGGCCCACAGCAGGTCTGCAGTACCAGGTTCCTCACAGTTTGGAAACCCACTCCCTGCCATCCTCTGCATACACAAAATGTGCACAGATTCCCACTTGTTAAATATCAGTTTTATTTTACTTACTCACTTTGCAGATTCAAGGTAATTTTTTTAAACTGTGTTTATTACATCACATTTTGTATTTGTGCAATGTATGATTTCCCCATAAAATTCCCACCACCTGTTCAGCCCTGCTCTTCCATTCACCCTCGTGCTCTTCCCACCCCTGTCCTGATCCTTCTCCCTCCTCCTCCCCTATGGAATGTCTCTGATTTGTAGTTGCCTGATGATTTTGATTTTTACTTAATTATGGTTACTTTTTTTCCACCTGATCCCTTATTTGGAGTGGAATTGTTGGGTCATATGGAAGCTCCATTTTTAGTAGTTTGAGGAACCTCCATACAGCTTTCGATAGTGGTTGGAACAGCTTGCATTCCCACCAGCAGTGTAGGAGAGTTCCTTTTTCTCCACATCCTCACCAACATTTGTTGTTGCTAGTATTTTTAACATGTGCCATTCTCACTGGGGTGAGGTGGTATCTCATTGCGGTTTTGATTTGCATTTCCTTAATTACAAGTATGTTGAGCATTTTTTCATATACCTGTTGGCCATTTGCATTTCTTCTTTGGAAAAGTGTCTTATTAGCTCTTCTGCCCATTTTTTGACTGGGTTGTTTACTTTGTTTTTGTGGAATCTTGTTAGCTCTTTGTAGATTCTCAAAGTTACTCTTGATGCAAAGCTAAGAGGTTTGGTCTCAGGGAGATGCACTGTAACTCCTGACATGTTAAGCAGCCTGTTCTGAGTGTGGGCAGGATGTAAGGTGAGCCTTCCCGCAGCTCTGGTGAAGGGGACTGCTGCAAGGTCCCCTGCCAGGGAGAAGAGCCATCATGTGCCCTGAGCGGGGCATGGCCCTCACTCTGGACTTCAATGGGCAGTTGGCATTTCCTGTCAAGTGATGTCCCCATGCCTGCAGCGTGGATTTTGGATCGTGTCCTAGTTCTTAGTGGTTATATTAGAATTTTGTGAGACGGGTGATTCTCTCGGCTCTGAGTCACCTTGTAGGACAGGAGGGACCAGTGTCCACTCCAATGAGGTTGTTACAGGCCAGGGAGAGGAGCACCCCAGGAGAGGAGCACCCCAGAACCCCCAAGCCTGCCCTCTCTGAATGGGTTCTGCCATCGCCGCATTAAGACAACATATAAGGCCTTTAATGGAAAGGAACTTTAATACAATTAGGGTACAATACAGAAAGGACAAAGAACATAGTGACTAAGTTAAGCATCCAAAGTTACCCATCTCCTTGAGGGTAAAAGTCCAGCCAAATAGGATTGGACCAAAGCAAGGCCCAAAAGCCTGCCACACATCCAAAGAAACTTTCAGTGGAGACCCATAGAAAAGGTCAGAAAGAGTCAGACAAATCTGGGAGGAAAAGAGCAAAATCAAAATCAAGATGAAAGCTGCCATTGCTAACCTCCCCACGGGTCTCTCACCCACATCTGTTCCAACCAGTCCAAGACCAAAAAGCAAGCGCAGTTTCTTCACATGTCCCTCTGCTCCACGTGCCTCCTCCAGGTCTCCTTGCTGCTCTCCATCCTGCTACCTTCTCTGCAGAATCTTCCTTCCCTGCTCAGCTCCACCCACTTAGGGCAGAACCAGGATTTTGGAACTTCCCCTTTTCCTGAGACAACCCTGTTACAAGGTCAGAGCTGATCTTGGTGTGGCTACCTTCCTGGTTTCACGGTTTTAGTCTTTGCTGTGCCCAAGTCCCCCACTGCTCCACGATGAGTCATTGGAGGGTGTGTAATTTTTACTGTGGTTTCTTTTTCCTTTTTTTTTTTTTAGCTTTTAGCTTTTTGACAGTGAGAGATACTAGTGGTTTTAAACTGTGCAGGATTGCAGGATTTTAGAAAGAAGTAGATAGCATTTTCCCACAAACTGAACATTGTTTCCCTCTGGACACTGTAGGGCTGTTTTTCCACAAAGCGGCAGAAATCTGTTCATGTTGGTTCAGCCATCACTTTTTAACAACCTTCCCTCCCCATCTACTCTACGCCTGACCCAACACCGTGCTCCCTGGTGTGACTTAAGGTCCTGGCCTCCCCTTCAAAGAGACTCCTCCCAAAACCAGAGCCGGGCTCTCAAGTGCAGAGGGTCTCTGAACTGTGCCGGCCACTGGCATGGGCTGGACAAGGGCAGTTGCTTGGGTCTGTGAGGGCTGCTGGGGCATGTCTAGACCCCCCTTGCAGGCAGGTGGCAGTGGCAGGGCCGCCACACTCACAGGTGTTGACAACTACCTGCAGCTCTGATGTGCGAAGGGCACTGTGCTCTGCCCTGTCTCACCCCTCTGCTCTCTTGTTGTCTGTTATTGTTTCCTGTTCCGTTCTCTGGCCTGGATCACCTATGTCAGGGGAGGGACTGAGGGAGAAGACCTCGCCCTTGCACTGCCCTGCACTGCCCTGCGCAGCCTCCTCCCTCCTCCCTCGGCTCTGGCTGGAACCCTGACTTTATTGCATCATGGGACTCCCCAGCCACGCAGTAAGCTTCCGCCCTCAGTGTCTCTAGTGAGGGGCCGGTAAGAACAGCGTGGACTTTCTGGCACTTGATCAACATCCACTGCAGAGACTAAGCCACTGTGATCGTGGTCACAGCCCCAGACCGCTGTTCCTCGTGTTTCCTGGCACTTAAGTGTCCGGCAGCTGAGTACAGACCCAGCACTGGGACAAGCACAGAACAAGGCAGGCACATCTGTACCATGTTCATTTTCCCTTCTCAGTAGGGCAAACAAATCTCCCAGGCTGCAGCTCTGAGTTTCATGCCTTTCCCCACCTGGAATCCTAGATTAAAATATTACTCAGACATTTCCATAGGAACAGTCATGTATTGGCATTTAGGTCCTGTTACGCTTTAGGATTTTATTATACCTAATGTCATGTGATGGTGAGGATTTAAAGAAGACCAACATAAGGCGTGTAGCCTGAGGAAGAGTCTGCAGTGATAGAACAACCCAGGAAAGGCTCTTGGATGAGGGGGCCCACCCTGTCTCGGGAAAGCCGTGCAGGCGGAGAAAAGCTGGGGCATCCTCAGAGCACGTGTTTGCTTAGTGGATGCTGGGAGCAGCAAGGAAAACGGGAAGGCTGAGTGCAGGCCCTGAGGAGAAAGTGAGTCCTGGTCTGGGGTCAGGGCCAAGTAGAGTCTCCGAGATACAGGCAGGGTCACCAGGAAGCATGTGGGCGAACCTCCCAGTGGCCTCTGCCACTGAAGCAGACGTTTAATCAGGAAAGCTTTGGCATCACATGACCGAGTTTTTGAGCCTGTGCGTCCTACTCACCAAACAGAAACAGTCTTTGTTTGCGGACCTGTCCATAAATTGAGGGCTGACTATACTTGTGTTTAAATGTTAAAAGAGTCAGAACCGGTTCTTCTCACATCTCAGTCTACACTAACTTGTCACCTGGGAAACAGCCAGCCCAAGGAGGTGCCCCAGGCTCTGTAGGTGAAGCACAGGTATCTCCCCACCCACCCAATGCGGATGACACCTCCAAATGGAAGCCCTCGCTGGGGGTGATGTCTTCACCAAAACTCCTTTTTCAGCTGAAATGAATGTGCATTTTTCATAGAACATGTCCACACCAACATCTTCATGCCTCTTTGTGTTTTCAGCTCGTTATCAAATTTCAGTGATCCGAAGAAGGAGTCTGCAGTAAACCTGAATGCCCTGAGGACCCCCGGAAGGCCTGGGGTGACCAGCACCCCTCAGCACAAGCTGCCCCCCAAGCATGTGCTCCAGAAGCAGGAAAATGATGCAGACCAAACTCAGGGTGAGCCAACAAGCCTGGCTAATGGCCTGATGGCTACACCAGACCAGAGTGAACATGAGCAGGACCAGTGGGCCAGTGTTAGCCCAGAAACCCCCCCTGAGATGGCTGAGCCCTTGACTGATACGAACTTAGTGAATGGAGAAAGAGAGGAGACACCCATGGGCCCTGCGTTCTCTGCCACCCAGGATGCAGGGGAGGGAAACGCAGGAGAAGCAGATGCAGGAGGAGACGCTGCAGGCAGAAGTGGCAGGACTGCAGGTGCAGGCCCAGGGCTCCCCCTGGAAGAGGCCAGGGTGGACTCAGAAGCCATGGTGCAGGAAAGGGAAGATGGAGAGCACCTTCCAGACTTGGGCCAGCCGGACCAGCCACCTGAAGTCAAGGTAAGTGGAGCGTGAGAGCCGGGAAGCCCCACTTTTCTTCTGCTGTTTGAGAATTGGGCTCCATGGCGCCACCAAGGGGGTGAATCAGGCCCCCTGCACCGCCATCTGAACAGCTCCCAAGCTGTAGTTGCTGGGGGTGTGTCCCCTGCCCTCCCAAAGGTGTTTTGCTTTTTCTCGGGTGTAGTTTCTATCGTTCTCTGTTGTGATTTCAAGAATCAGAACAGCCTGGAAACTTTCATCGAGGAAACCACAAACCTGTTGTTTCCACTCACAGAGGGAGAAGGTGTCCCGTACGGCTCTTGGCGGCAGGGCTTCTCCCCTAATGTTTATGGGCTGATGAGCAAGAGGAGATGGTACAATTCTTGCTTTTCAAACATTTCCAACCAGGTGAAAGAAACAGATCTGGGAGAGGGACTTGTGTCAGCAAATGTTTCTTGTAAGGACATGAATAGGGAAGGATTCACAAAATTGCTCAGTGGATTAGACCTATAATTCTTCCCAGGTTTTTTAGTTTTTTTAATTTTCTAAGACCTAGTTTTATAATGAATGGGCTAATCCTGGAGTTAGAAATCTCCTGAAAGATCATCTTAGCTGGCAATTCAAGTACAAAGAGTCCCAGGACACTGAAGTGATTTTCCAGGGTGATACTCAGTGGCCCAGCCCCCAAGCCAGTGTTGTGTCCCTGATGCAGGAGGTGACCATGGTAACTACCTGGATGCGGGAGAAATGAGTGGGGGCGCAGGGGTGTGGGGGTCGGGGGACAGGCATGCCGAGGCAATATGGTGTTGCCTAGAAGTTCACACTCTCTCTGAAGGGAGTGGTGGGTCGAGGATCCACTGGTGGAGTTTCTGCCTAGTCTCAGAATATTAGCAGTGAGAAGCAGTCATAGTTTACCTGGCTGATCGTTTACCTGGCTGAAGCAGGAACTTTCACACACTTGCAGTAACAAGACCAGTACATTTGCATTCTTTTTTCATGTCAATATGGAAATATCGATAAGAGGACTTTTACAAAGTACTGGAAATTTCTCGAATCAAAGATGCAATGTAAGCATCATGAAGTTCCCTGGAAGGGAAAGAGCCTTAGTCTCTGAAGACAAGAAAAAAGGCTCCATCACTTAGCCTTGCCTGTGGATACTAAATAACAATCTATTGTAAGGAGAGTTGAGACTTGAAATTTTGACAATAGGGGGAAGGTTTGTCAATGACAAATGCAATCCTAAATCTATTTAGGCTTTTTTTAGGGTGCTCATGTTAATCTAGGTAGAAATCAAAAAGATGGATGCTAAACTACTAGAATCAAGGTGATGGATGGATGTGGAACCTTACAGGTCCACCTTATGGAACAGTTTTCATTTACCCTGAAAAAAGCCCCACAGGCACAAAGGTTTGTTTTCTGCAGTTACTGAATTAATTGAAAAGGCTGACTCTGGGAGCAGGGGAAGTTGCAGTAAGCCAGTGGGCGGGCAGGAGTGAGTCAGCTGGGTAAGGTTATCTCCGGCTCGGCAGCACAGGACCTTGCACATGCGTCCTGTCTGCCCCACAGAGGGCAGGGCTCCGTGTGTCCATCTCAAGCCCTGGCGAGCGAGGGAGAGAGGTAGCGGAGGATCTCAGGACTCGAATCTGTCCGTTGGCAGCTGGGATGATGCCTCCAGCAAGTATTTGTAAACCAGTAAGCGCTGTTTTGACCTAGAGAAATATTGCAATTGCCTGTAGTTGCTGCGGTGTACGACTTTTTCCCTTGTCATGTATGATTCTGTGTACATTTTCATAGCTGAGTCTTAGGTGGTTCTGGAGAGACTTAACGGGGCTTTCTTTTTCAGCACAGAACAGCTGGGCTTTCTCCAAGCTGAGCATTTTTCAGCAGTGGATGGCACATGCTCTTCTTTCTGCAGAGCAGAGAAATTTGTTCCAAAGTACAAGCATAAATGTCAGTTTGTGAAGGTGGTGAATTTTACCACAATTAAAAAATAGATCTTAAAAAAAAAAGTTACTAATAGTGGATCCGATACCTAGAACCAAGCTGCTTCTGGCTTGTCCTCTAAGTAGCAGTATGACCTTGAACGAGTCAAGTAAATTCTGTGTGTGTTTAAAGGGGATAAACTGAGCGTGAGCCTGCGCCCTTTCAGTGAGACGTATTGGTTCTATATTGGTAAACAGAGGCATTTTCCCTCTGTTAGCATCGCCCCCAAGGTTATCAGCTGCTTCTTAAACAGAGTGTTCAGTGTGGACATCATGGGATATTTGAGTTTCACTATGTAGATAACTCAGAAAATAATAATAATACTAATAATAATACTCATGTAACTTGATGTTGAGATTTACATAAGCATAGTATTAAACACATTTCCTTTGAACCAGTAATGGTATGTCTTAAATGCCCACCAGGTGGGAGCACGAGGGGGTGTGAGATGGGAGGTAGGAGCAGAGTACGAGAGTGAGCACACACCGAAGTAAATTGTGCACAGTTGTCCTCGATCGTTGACACCTGACTTGGAGGTAGTCTCAGCCGGGGCAGCCATTGCACCGGTCCCCTGAAGTATTTAAGGACAGTTTTCTATGCTGACTCTTGAATACGGTTCCCCTAGTACCAATAACTTACAGAATGCTCCCCGCGTTGAAACTAGCCATTCCCCGTACTTAGCGAAGTGACACGTTTCCAGTGTTTTACATTTTTAGCAGCACCAGTGATCTAACATATAGCCAGAGTAAACAGGTATTTCTCAAAAACCTCAGAGCCAAGGGGAAATTGTCAGCATTCCTGATACCTTTTCTTCTCACCCACAAGGTGTCAACAGTATTTTTAAATTAAGGGTGATCGTGGATGGCAGCTGACTAAAGGTTGGACTCTGCTAGAGGAGACGTGATGCCTTAAGGAAGCGCTAAACCCTGAGTTGCAAGGAAGGTGGAGGCGAAGGACCTAACACCAGTGTCTGCACAGCCCCAGGCCGTGGTGACAGGAGTGACAGTGGTGACAGGGGTGCCGTACTGCTAGCATGGGGTCTCATAAATAGCTTAGACCATATGAGGAGACCAGGTCGATGGGTCAGTGCATATTAGAATTAATGTCATTGCAGTTGGTTCTATTTTCTCATGTTTTCAGGCTGAGGTAGGGAAGCTTTATTAGAAACGCAGTGTATGAGACTCCGCATTCAGGATTATGTCCTATGAGCGGACACGTGGCTTCATGATTTCTATGAATCTTTTCATATCCAAGATCAACCTAAGCATGAATTGATAGATTTTTCTAGAATTCTTTCAATGTTCCCTTTCTCTGTATTTCACACAAGTGAAATACCAAGGTGTCAACGTGCCAAACTTGTTTAAGACTAAAGTTTATATAAGGGGGTCTCCCTGGTGGCCTAGGGGTTAAGTCTCAGCGCTATCAACACTATGACCTGAGTTCAATCCCCAGCCAAGGAGCTGACCCAAATGGTGCAGCAGACCTCTCCTGTCTTACCTGCTGCTCCCTTCAGTAGTGGATTTCTGTGGATCTGCCTGTTCTGCTCCCCCACTCTGTCTCCGATGAGTCCCTTGCCCCCCACTCCACACTTCTGGCCTGCACCCCAGTTCTTCTACAATAAATAAGTAAATAGTATTTATATAAGTATAATAGACATGGATTTTTAATGTTAATTTATCATTTTATTAAAAAAAGAAAAATTGTCAGATAAGGGCTAGGTAAAGATGGATGTGTTCATGAAAGAGATTTAGAGGAGTATGTATGTATATATTTTAAAATGGAAATGTCTTCATTGTGGCTGTTTACTTTTAAATGACCATTTTACTTATATTTTAATATGAGCTCTAAGGGTTTATCACTTTGGAACATAAGTTAAAGAAAAATTAAGGTAATCATCTTGGGAAAACAGTGACAGAGAATAAAATTCAGAGGGAAAGTGCAGGAACAAAGCCGACATCATCATCCGTGTTAACTCACCTCTTCTCTTTTCTCCTCACTGACTTTATTGTAGTCTTAGATCTGTTGTTGATTAACTTATAGACTGCCTTGCGAGGCATCAGAGTTTCCTGGGAGTTGAAACATCGTGCTTATTTTGACCATCCGTTGCTTGTGGCAGGCAGCAAGTCCTTTTTTGGGGGGAAGGTTTACATTCCTTTGGGTTTGAAAAATGAGGACTTCGTTGATGTCTTGTTAGCATAGAGGACAGATGGTGACTCCTTAGCTATTTCTCCTCTTGCCAACTCAGCCTGAGTTCCCAGAAAGCTGAAAGAGCCCAAGCAGGAGCCCATCCAGTCAGTCACCAACCGTCATAGTTGCTGTGTGACCGTGAAGGCCCCAGTGGGGTCGTAGGAGTTTGGGGTTGACATGGGGGCAACGGGACAGTAGCTTCGCTCACCAAGTGTGCAGCTCACACAGTCTTGAGGGCAGTTTCTCCTCAAGTGAGTGGTGAGCTCAGAAACATCTTGATTTTGTAGTTGTTCATTTATTTTAATGTTGGAAAGGCCTGAGAAAGGGAAACAAGACAGAATGGGCTTCAGCGAGGCACCTTGTATCCACTTTGGAGGTCCAGTGCTCCAGGCCCGCTCTGCAAGGGCTGCGTCAATGAGCAGTCCCCAGAGAGGGAGACAAGCACCTCATAGTCCCGTAGAGGAGGTAAAGGGGTCCTTGGCACTCCTGCTGGGGGCTAGGAAGGGGCAGGCTCTGAGAAGCAATGGGACTGGGCTTGAAGGAAGAGATGGAGGATTTTAGGGGGCGATGGGGAGAAGGATGTGTTTAAGCTGAGGGCACATGGTATTAAGTAGAGAGGCAGGAATGTAGACACTGTATTGGGGGGATTATTCCTGCTCCATAATAAGAGATCTAAAGGGCTAGAGAAATGAAGCCTGGGGGTAGAGAGACAGAGGGAACATGCCAGCCTGGGGCACTGCTGCAATGGGTTTGCATGGCTGCTAGCTTATGCTCCCCCACCCTACCTCCAAAAGCACTGGAGACTTTTTTTTAACAAAAGGTTTTTAAAGATCTGAATGAAAGATTTGAATGAAATCCTCATATACAAAATCAGGAAAATGCAGCAACAGAGAATACAAAAAGGCCCCCCATAATTCCAGCACTTAGAGAGAATGGCTTTGATTCCAGCTTGTTTTTCTGAACTGATTAAAAAAAGAAAAACAACATTCAGTAGCATCGTGTATGGTCTTCCCACTTCCTGTTTTGTTGGGTTAAATGGGCATTTTCCTGTGTTATTGCAAACTTCCCATAAACCCTGTGCAAGCCAGCCTCAAAGAACCTGAGCAAACCAGGGAAGTGACACGGTCATACATCTGTGGCTTTGAGAAAATGAGTCAGTCAATCAAAGGAAGTGCAGATGGAGCAGTGCCCACAGTCAGGGCCCAGGTGCAAGGGGAGGGGCGAGGCCCCCTGGCAGCATGTGTGGAGTGGGACAGGGTTAAATCCTCATTCAGGGGAACTCACAGGTGGTGATCCATCCACAGAGCAACAGGAGATCAGAAGGAGCTGCATATCTGGGGTACAAAAAGCAAGTTGAATTTGGACATAATGAATCTGTGGGGCTTCTGGGGAAGATGTCGAAAGCAGGATTGGAATATCCCCAAGACATTTGTGGCTTATTGATTAGGGATAAAGGCTTTAGAGATAAAGGAATTTGGACCCCAGCACAGTGTCTTTTCCTATCCGGAGGGCTTGGGACACGACACATCTTTGACGCGGGCCGTGGGATCCTGGCATGTTAGCAACACCCCAGGCTGGCCCACAGTGGGGGTGATGGTCTGGGATGGGAGTGTGTAGACGGTTAGTCCTGTTTACTTGAGCTACGGCACCTGCACACATCCCTTTGGGGTTATAGAAGGGAAGGCTTGCACGTGGCTCAGGAAAGGGTTAGACGTCAGAGTGCACAAAGGGGTGATGGATGCCGCCAAAGCAGGGTGTAGGGAACAGGAAGGAGCCATGGGCCATGGCCTGGGGCACACAGAGTCAAAAAGGGAATATGGTGAGTGGTCGGAGTACAAAAAGAAGATGGGACGTGTGGTGAGACCCTGGGCTGGCCAGAGAGGTGAGGGGCATGGCAGGGCTGGGGAGCCCATGGGCTGGTTGAGAAGGTCATGGGCCTGGGGTCACCTGCAGAGCCGGGCCTTCCCAGGGCCAGGTCCCTGGGCAGTCACATCAAATGGATTCCACTTACCCTTTTGTGAGGCAGGGCCATGGTTACCAGAGGAAACTGATGGCCAAGAAGAGGTCTCAGACGGTAAATAAATGGCTGTGGCTTAGGACATTATGAGGTCAAGAGGAAGGCAAACTTGTAGAGAAAGGCCAGGTTGGGACCCTGCTGGGAGGGTGTAATCCCCATAAGGGACAGAAACGGAGAAGCCAGACCCATCCAGAAGTTTCAAGGGGTGAGGATGAGGGCAGGGAGCCTAGTGGCATAGCGGAGAGGTAGCCCGTGGATGACATGTGCATGGGAAGGGCCCATGGGGCCACCAAGGGCTCCCCTAGGGCTGGGTTCGTGGCCTGAGCTCCACGCTGCGGCCAAGGTGTCTGGGCCATGGGCTGGGGCCCTGGGGCCAGCCTGACCACAAGAAAGAGACGGCCAGCCTGGGGCAGCCGCTCCCATGGCACTGGGAGCTGGGCGGGCCCTGGCTGAGTGGTGGTGGGGAGCGTGGAGGGCTGGGTCACGTGGGGAGAGAACCTTGAAGATCGGGCCTGGAAAGCCAGGCTGCCATTGGTGGCTTAAAACAGAGCAAAATGACCTAGCATTCGGGAAGTGCAAGCAGTGACCTCCAGCGGGCCCCGACCTGCCCGTCTCACCCTCCTGCTCTGTAGCCCAGGCCTTCACGCCTCCCTGGTCCAGTGTTAGGAGACACAGCTTGGAGGCCAGCGCCTGGGCCTGCAGTCTGTGCTGGTCACTGAGCCGAAGTTCTTCCCACAAGCCAGGTGAAGAGGGATGGACTCATCACCTGGGGCACCTCTTCTTAGACCCCATTGTTGCTAATGCCCCCTCCATGCCCCTCTAGGCTGAGGTGCTCCCTGGGGGAACAGGGGACAGCTGGCTGGCTCGTCCTTATAACTAGGCTCCCCGTGTCTTGTCAGCTCCCTCTGACAACTGTGGCTCTCACCCACGACTCTCGCTGACTGCAGGGACTCAGTGTTGGGGTACTTATGATGGCACCCATAGGTGGGTTCTTTGCCTGCGTAGGGACTGAGCCAGTAACTGATGGTATGTACTGAATTCTTTTGGGTGCCTTTTAGATTTGGTGAAACCCAAAGCGCAGCTTCGTACTTGGTACAGACCCAGCTGTGATGAGACCTAAATTATTCTCTCTGCCACTACCCGCTTCCTGTCTGTCTTGCACAGATGACCAGATGGCCCCTCCCCCCATCTTAAAAGGCTGTAGCTTAAGCCTCCAAATTAAAAGCTCTTGTTTTTCTGTCCTCCTGTGCTGTGTGAAGACCAGAGGCACGTGGGTGCCAGGTCACATGTGGGTTGGGCTCCTGAAGCTTCTGGGGGTCACACTGTCAATGCCCACAACCCACAGAGTGAAGCCCTGTGCACAGCGGACCTACAAGGGAGGGTGTCTGCTCTTCTTGGAGAGGAAGCAGGTGACAAGTCTCGTGCAGATTGCAAGCCTCCCCGAGACCATGCAGTCTTTCCCTGGGCAATCCCACCCCATCTTAATGGCACTCAAATGCTTATATTTTGTTCCCTTCCCCTCCCTGCCCCAGTCCTTGGCATCCCTGGAATCTCTCTCCTCTCCTGCCCCAGAGCTCCTCATCTCCAAGGTCTCTCCCCTCTTCTGCCCTGGTTCTCTACATCCCCAGGGGGAAGGGGTCACAGAGTGGAACTTAGTTTTCACAACCTGGGATCTGCCTCCCACCTCTTTATTGTGGCCTATGTGGCTTTGGGCGAGTGCCCAGCCCCTCCGCAACCATAACCTGAGGAGATAAGGCCACAGGGGAGTGTCATGAGGATGAAGTTAGAGAACTCCTATAACCCCCCTCCCTATCGGGTGCCATCTGGCACACCGAAGCACCCAGGAAAAGGAGGGGTTCACTCACACTTAGCTCCTGCTCCCTGGGGCAGGCATTGGAATTAAGGTGTTTGACACAAATAGGGCCTTCAGATGCTTCCCAAGACCAGTGACCAATTACACAACCTGCTTGATCCAATTTCAGATGACTACCGGGAGCCATGTTGAGGTCCTGGATGTGGATAAATTCAGAATTTTGCTGCATCTCACGAATTATGCGAAATCAAGTATTTGTTCCCTAAGTCCCTCACCTTGCTGTGAGAGGGTGAACTCCAGGGATGCAGACGCATGTGCCTATAAAAGTCACATCTC
This sequence comes from Galemys pyrenaicus, assembly GCA_019455555.1. NCBI lineage: Eukaryota > Metazoa > Chordata > Mammalia > Eulipotyphla > Talpidae > Galemys > Galemys pyrenaicus. The sequence goes on along the minus strand of JAGFMF010011800.1, from coordinate 692,646 downwards.
CCTTCTCCATGGAGGAATGTGATTAACCAACTGACAGCAGATTTGGGGAGAAGCCCCCAGGACCAGGAAACATTCATTGTGGTCCTATAATAAACCCTATAATTTATAGACACATGTCTTAAATATATTCTTTTATAAAATCTATAGAAAGGGCTCTAAGAACTTTTAGCAGTTTGACAACAACAATAAAGAATAAGCTCAAGGAATTGGGCAATTATAACCAAAAGTAAACAACAACAACAACAAAAACTTAATAAGACCAAAAAACCGGGATAAACCAAAGGGACCATGGGG
>JAGFMF010011800.1:612856-692313 GCA_019455555.1 Galemys pyrenaicus | reverse complement strand
GCCAGAGGGTGCACAAGGGACTGAGGTGATGGTGCACGGGTGAAATGGTGGTGGGTACCCCCTGGGGACTACAAATGATGTCAAATATAACTAATAAAAAAAAAAAAAAAAAACTTTTAGCAGTTTGATTGCCTCTAGAAAAAGTATTCTTTCTGCTTAAAATGGAATCATATATTGAAGAGTTAATAAAACATCTGATGCTCTGAAAAATATTTGAATATTCTGCCCTTAAAGCATCTTTCAGGAAAATGATTATGTGTTCACATTCATGAAATTCCTTCCCCAAGTCTGCTTCTCTGCTTGGTGGTTTTAAGGCCTGTGCCCAGGTGATTGGCACTGAGATTTTGAAAAGTGAATGGCTGAGTCCACACCAGCGTTTTCCAGTTAGTGAACCAAGAGCTATCATGGGGGCTTGTGGCCCCAGCTCCTGCCACATGCAGGTGTCTCATGGACAGCGCTGCTGGTGCATCTGCAAACCCAGAGGCACAGCTGGCAGGCAGAGCCCATGGGCACAGCTGGTGGGTACTGAGGCTAGCACTAGGCTGGCCCTCACCCCAGAGGGGATACTGCTGGCTCCATTCAGGGTGCCTTCAGGGAGAGCCTAGGAAGTTCCACAAGCAAAAAGGGAAAAGAAAGTCATCACCCCTTATTGGCTAAGGACTGCCTCTTTCTTTTCTTTTTGGTGGGTTAGCTATTCTCTATTTTGAGCTTGAGGTAGTGCTCTGGGATATGGGTCCATTATGAGTATAGGATCATATATTTGCAAGTGAAAAGAAAACAAACTAACACGCCAATCCCTTACTTTATAGAGGGATATGAAAAGGGGTGATACCTCTTAATTAAACAGCATGATTATAATCACTTTGAAAAGTGAAGCCTGTTTATTAGATTACAGTGGGAGAAAATAGGGTTGTTTATTAAATCAGTATCATGTGACAATTACTATTTTCTAAAGAAAAATGGCTTCTTAGTACTGTGCTGGGCACAAAGCAGAGTTCATAGAATTTTGAAGTAGCAAATAGTACTGTACGACTTCACCTGCTTAATGTTCTGACTTTTTAAAACAAGGCTATAGCCCCACGCGCCAGCTGTGTTAATACCTAACATAGGTCTGTTGGCTCAGCATGAGCCTTGAGAGTTCCAGAGCCCCCACACAGCACAATCTAGCTTATATTTCTCCCCAAAAGTGTTCACAGTTGAGTATTAGGAACAACACTAATTTTTTTTATAACCAAAGTATGAAAAAATCTGCTTTAAATAGATTTTGTGTTGGAAAAAATGAATGTCTAATAAATTCAAGTGCATAGTCATACCACACTCCCTCACTAGGCAGGCAGCTTGTGTTTTACTAGCCTGCTGGTGGGCACTTATAGCCTTGTTTTTGCTTATAAAGAAAGAGAATCAGTTGTTTATTGAATAGTTACTTAAAATCACATCATCTTTGTGGTTGGAGTTAGATTCAGCCCCCTTGAACTATGTGACACTGGACAAGTTACCTGGCCTCTTTGAGTCTCAGCGGTGTTGTATTGTGAGGAGTGTGTGTGCGTTTGTATGTGTACACACACGCATGCATGTGTGTCTAGTCTGTAAAATAGGAATAATAACGGCACCCGTTTTATAGAGTTGTCAGGGTCAGTTTGCATCAGATGATCACAACGTTGTCTGGTCCCTGAGAAGCAATGCGTATTATCCGTCCCTGTTACAGGAATGCTGTTATTCTTGCGATTAACCTCAATGATGCTCTAGGAGTCCAGGATCTCCTCACTCCACACAAAATGCCTGATAACTTTACACAAGTTATGAATGGTTAAAGCCCATATCAGCAAGCTTACTTCTGCCTATCTGTATGTTGCTTTCTCAAGGTCAGAGGCCTCAGGTTACGAGACCATTTGTACAAAGGAACAGTTTTCTCATCACTGTTGGCATTCCCCCTTGGATTTTGCAAAGTCTGACCAGGGTTTCCACAATTTGCCAAGTTCAGCTGAAGTGTGACTTGCAGTCAGCAAAAGGTGGTTTCTTATAAACCTCCTATGTAAGATCCGGGGGATGTGGAAGCCGTTGAGGTGACTTCTTCGTAGAGTAATAACAGACCCACGGCCTGCTGGTAAATGAATTCTCTGTCTTATAAAAGATGTATTATTTTGCTCTGGCACAAACTCTGCTGCATTCTTTTCTTTAAGGATATTCGTCAGAACTAGAATGAGAACATGGAAAAGAGGGTGAGTCAGGTTCCTCACCACTGTTGATAAAGTCAACTGGGGCATGACAAATGCCTTCTGATATGTGAGAGCGACAAGAGTGAAGAGGCTCCACTGTGAGACCCCACTCACACCTCGTTCTAGCAAAGGGCAGATGAGTGGTTCCCGGGAGAATTGTTCTGTCTTGATTGTGGTGGTGGTGGCGTGACTATAAGCATGCGTGCTAGAGCCATCCCCCAGGAAGGGTGAATTTTACTATTTTAGTAAATTATAGATCAGGAGCCTCCTGGTGGCCTAGGGGTTAAGTCTCAGCACTATGCCACTATGGCCTGAGTTCAGTCCTGACCAGAGAACGGATCCACATGGTGTAGCAGACCTCTCCTGCCTCACCACTGCTCTCTCAGCAGTGGATTTCAGTAGATCCACCTGTTCTGCTCCCCACTCTGTCTCTGGTGAGTCCTCTTACCCCTCACACCCAAACCTCTGGCCTATACCCCAGTTCTTCCACCCCCAATTTTTTTTTTAATTATAGATCAACATATCTGGCACACACATATGCACACGGTATGCAGTGTTTCTGGAAGTCAGTGTTTGCTGAGAGTACAAAGACCAACATATTATCCTCTTCCCCTGAACCATGGATAACTCTCCTAACATAGTTACTGGGCAATTAGAGGAAAGTCACCTTAATATTCCTTTGAGTATATTACTTTCTTCTCTGTAGTGATGGTTTAAAAATGACTTGAATGTTTTTCAGCTTTTTATTTAAATGTCCTGTGCTAATAAGGGTGCTCCTAGCCACAGCTCACATGGGTGGTACTCTCCCGACTTTCTTAGGAAGCTCACCAGCTCCATCTGCTCGTGGAGGGACATGCTGTGCTCTTGAGCCCGTACTTGCAGGGAGCAGCCAAGAAAGATGTCTTCTCCCATGATTCTTCCTTGAAACAAGAGAATCTCATTTTCCAAGTGTCAGTGCATGTCCTCCCTGCCTCATGGAGGAATTTCTCTGCATTCTTGATTAACGCAGGGTCCCCCTTCGATCTCGGGGGGAGATCTGTGTCCCCAAAGGAGAGGCTACATGGTAATGGGGTGGACATACTAACCACATCTGGAGAGCATCAAATCAGGGAGGGATGCCAGGCAGGCAAGCCACCAGCTCTGTTACGGTAAGTCAGAACCCGGCTAGTTAGGAATTTGTGACTACATAGTCATTACGTCAGTATTTCTGAGACCACACATTATTTAAACAGTTGCTTTACCTAAAGACTTCCTACAAAAATACCTTATCTCGGTGCAGCCTTAAGCAAGGAAGCAGCATGCATGTCAGAGGTACATAGTATACAAAGGAGGGGCAGGCTGAACAATTCATCTCTTCCTAGCACTTGACACAGTTTACAGTGGAGCATTTGTACAAATTAGACACTGGTTTAAAATGTACGTTGGGCTTTTTTAAGGGTATTTCAGCAGTCACTAGGTAGAAATTTCTTGCTGAAGAGATGTTCAGGTGCAGTATAAGAAGCGTTCTGGTTGAATCAAGCCCGAGGACTTTGGGCATTTGAAGACAAAGAGTAGAGCCAAGAGGGAAGTGCATCTCAGCATCAAGAGGGAGGCAGCACAAGCACACGCTTGGTAGAGGGACAGCGAGAGAGAGGCTGGGCAGTGCCCGGGGCGTGCTAGAGGACGAGGGCAGGTCCCTGTGCAGGGCCAGAAGAAAGAAGTTCACGAAGTCAGAGAGGAGATTTCAGCAACTCTTGAGTGTGACAGTGTCTGGCTTTTGTGCTGTTAGTGAGGGGAGGGCTATAGAAGGTTTTTCTTTCTCTGGCAAGGAGGATTATCTAGGCAGAACGGTTTTGCAAAGATTCCTCTTAGAATGACACAGGACGGTGAAAAAAAGACAGTGGAACTGGACTGGACCTGGACAACTGGTGACTGGCTGGACTTGGAGCAGATATGAGCAGAGTCTAGCAGCACTGGTGAGAACTTAAAGGACAGATGCTAATATCCCAGTGGGCGCTGCCTTTAGGTGATTCAGGATTCCAGTGCCAGAAAACCATAAAGGGATGGAGCATGGCCAGGATAACAGAGCTCAAGGTTTCCAGAAAAGATGTGTTTGGACAGTGGTGCAAGGGTCAGTGGTGTCCACCAGCTCTGTGAGATGGATACCCCTCCATCCCTTCACCAAATGCCATGGCTTTCAAAGCATCGCAGGGTACTCGACACAGCTAACAAGGAAAAGTCATCCTGTTCTCGTGGAACTACATAAGATGTGAGGAGATAAGAGATTTACTTAATTTGGGTAGGGGATGTGTGCAGGGCATCAGTACACAGGACTAACAGTAAGTGGACGGTGGATGTTGAATTTCAGTGATGGACAGTGCCTGGGGCTCTGTTTATTATTCTGCCTGCCTCCTCTATTTATGACTGAAATTTTCCATAATTTTTTAAAGTGGAAAGCTAAGCTTGTGGATCTAATAATGAGACAAGGTATCTGAGAGAGGTAGTGGGGAGCAAGGTAACTCAGAGTGGCTAGGGCTGAGATGATGACAGGTGTTCCAAGGTGTGTATTACTTGAGAAATACCAGCCAGGTTTCATTTCCTAACCTGTCAATGTCTGTTCTATTTTTAGGAGACAAACGAGCAAAAACTGCATAAAATAGCCAATGAACTTCTGCTCACAGAAAGAGCTTACGTCAGCCGACTTGACCTCTTAGACCAGGTATACTTCCCTCTCAGAGTTATTTTCTTTGCCTTCGTACGTCATTTACATTGAGTTATTAAGTGGTTTTAGAAACTGTAGAGAAGGGGACCTCCCTGGTGGCACAAGGGGTTAAGTCTCAGCACTATGAAGCCACTGTGACCTGAGTTCAATCCCTGACCAGGGAGCTGACCCACATGATGCAGCAGACCTCTCCTGTCTCACCCACTTCTCCCCTCAGCAGTGGATTTCAGTTTATCTGCCTGTTCTGCTTCCAACTCTTGTATGCATAAATAAAAGAAAGCTTTTCTTTAAATAAAGTATTTTTAAAAAGAAAGAAACTGTAGAGAAGGGTCTTTTATCAGCCAGTGAAGCTAGTTCCTAACAGAAATCGGTAGGATTTTCAGCTGTCAGTGAACTTTAGGTCTTACGCTCCATAAGGAACAGAGTGGAGCATCCACAGTCCTCTACCTCTCTCCCCCCCCCAAACACCTGTATGCTCCAGAGCCATCTACCGTCACCCTGATGGCCACTATACTCCAAACAAGAGACCAGTGATTCTAAAGCAGAAGTGAGGACGGTGCAATTCTCACTGTCCAGCTGTGAGGAGCTGAAACTCGGGCCACGTGGGCTAGACACCAAGCCACATGGTCTTTGCCTGCTGAACTGGAGAAGCCACTTGACCACAATTTGTACTTTCCTGAGATACAGCCTTGGGGGTCATCTCAAATATTCTTTTTGGTAAATAGCCCTGTGCAAGGGAAGTTTTTATATGCGTCCTAAGGATGACTATGGTAGGCTAAACCCCTTGGTCCTGTTTCTTTGATGAAAGGGCAAAGTGCTGGTGGATCACTCATACAGACTCCTGATTAGGTTTCCTCATGGGTGGTGGTGATGGTAGGAACTGGAAGGTGAACTTGGGGTGCTAGGGTTCTGGGTGTACCTCCTTACAACTGAGCTGTGTCCTGCCACTGTGTGCCAGAGAGGGCCAGGTTCAGTCTTGTGTTTTTGAAACAAGTTCACGCTCAAATACTCATTTTCCAAAGAATTTTGCCATCCACCAGCCAGTTCATGTCAAGTCGGGGCCAGGTAGCCAGCCACTGTCCTCCTCCCGAGGGTTACAGGCCTGACATTCGTCCCCTCCCAGAGTGGAGCTGTGCCTTTCCCTCTCATTGGGGTTTTTCTTTCTGTCTTTCTTTGCTTCCATTTTTTAAACCTCATTTACTTTTTAGCTACTCTTGCTGACCTTTTAGAATCTGAATCTTAATTACAGTGGCCTCCTCTCTATCGGAGTTGCTAAGGACATTTTGTGGTTTTTTGCCTCCCGAGAAAATGCCGTGGAAGTGAGTTTAGAAACTGAACAGCCATCTGGACATCAGGAAGCAGCAGCCCCCTGCCCACGTGTAACAGGCGGGCAGCCGGAGGCATACAGTTCGTCGTGCTGTGCAGCCCCCTGCCACTGTGTGGGGGAGATCTTTGTATCCCCGCTCAGTCTGTTGAGTCCTCAGGCATCACTCTTCACTAAAAAGCAAGAAAACATCTGAGAGCTGAAATACTCAAACCAGACGTACACTTAGTACCACCTCTTCTAAGCAGGAATGAAATCGTTACACCCTGCTCTGCCCAGCTTGGTGTTAATAGGGAAATGGAGGTTTATGCCAGCAAATCTCAATCCAGGGCAGTGTACATTAAGTGTGCAGAAGTCACTCAAAGATAAGAGGGAAAGGCCTATGACCTTTTCCATGTGGCTTACCCTGAGCTAGAGAGAGGTAGAGCCAGTTCTATTAAGCTCAGTGGACACATTTCGGCCCAGACTAGGTTACGACCCACAGGTGGACACACGGCCCAGGTGAGAGTCAGAGCTTCCTATTCTAACTCCTGGTTCTTCTGAACCAAACCATAGACCCACTTCTACATTTCCAAAGTGGCTGATCTACTTTGAACTGTGAACTTTCCCACCACTTAACCAAAAGCCTGAGAATGCAGTGCATGCCCAGCCCACTGCTAGGCGCTTAGTGGGTACACTTGAAGTAACATGCCTTCTATTCTCGTTCAGGTATTTTATTGCAAACTATTGGAAGAAGCAAACCGAGGCTCATTCCCAGCAGAGATGGTGAATAAAATCTTTTCTAATATTGCATCAATACATGCCTTCCATAGTAAATTCCTATTGCCAGAGCTGGAGAAGCGAATGCAAGAATGGTAAGAGGAGCAGATGGCAAGCCCCATCTCAAGCAGCCCTGCCCAGCGCATGCTAGTCAGTGTCAAACGAAGCCCTCTCGCCACACAGGGTCGAGGCCCATGCTTCTGCTAAGTCTTTCCATTACAGAAGCGGTGGTGCGAGATCTGTAAACAATCAATCAATTAAATTTGATTTCTTAAAAAAATTAAACCACATAGAACAGAACAGAAAAATAGCTGTGATCTGTTTTGGGCATTAGTTGAAAATCATCTCCTCTCTGCTGTCCAGATGGCCTTCTGACTAGTGGAGACAAGATGTTGGGGGCGGGCAGGAGACTCAGGAGCCCCATACCCTGTTTCAATGGTGCCGTCCTAAAATCTATAGCAGCTTTACAGCAAGTGGACCTGATACAGCATAGGGTGTGTGGAGAAGTAATCACTCACCTGGAGTCCTGCCCCCTCATTCGCTTAAAGTCTTAAATGTCTTTGTTTCTGTATTTTCTGCAGGGAAACTACCCCTAGAATTGGTGACATCCTTCAGAAATTGGCCCCATTCCTTAAAATGTATGGAGAATATGTGAAAGGATTCGACAATGCGATGGAATTGGTCAAAAACATGACAGAGCGTATCCCCCAGTTCAAATCAGTGGTTGAAGAAATTCAGGTAATGGAACCTTTCCTTCAAGAATAAGCATGTCCCTGGGCCTCCCTGGTGGCGCAGTGGGTTAAGCAATGCACTATGAAGCAAACCGCAGTCACTGCAGCACGAGTTCGATCCCTGCTGCCGGCCAGGGAGGGGGCCCACATGGCGCAGCAGACCTCTCCTGCTGTGCCCGCTGCTCCCCTCAGCAGTGTACTTCNGTTGATCTGCCTGTTCTGCTCCCCGCTCTCTGTGGTGAATCCTCTCACCCCCCACACCTCTGGCCTGTACCCCAGTGCTTGTGTGCATAAATAAATAAATCTAAAAAAAAAAAAAGAATAAGCATGTCCCTAGTTATACCACAGGTCTTCTAGATCTAGTATTTACACAAAGAGGTCTGAGACCCTAATCCAGTTAATTGAGATTAACCCTAATCTCAATTATGCAAATGCTCTCGTGGTGTCTGAGAGTGCAGGCAACACTGCATCATCTTTTGAACACCTCAGTGCTTTGTCGACGCTTGGACATTCGAGATAACCTATAGCTGCTTAGGTCCCGCTCTTCTCACTGAGAGTGGTTTCGGTCCCTTCGGTTTGTCTTCTAACTTGAACCACCAAACCTGCCCTCTGCTGTGCGGTTGCTAATGGCCTAGTCAGATTAGGGGTAGAATAGCCTCATGTTTGCGTGTGATCCTGCTCCGAGCAGGAGGCCCTCTGCCCCAGAGGTCAGCTCTCACAGGGCTGTTGAACTCCCTGCAGAGGCTGGGGCTGATGCTCTGTCCTCCCCACCCCCTCACCTCAACCCCTCTGGTAACCAGTATACTTTAAACAGGGTCCAAGAGTTATTGTTGTTCTGCAAGGTTGTTTTCATTGGTTACTAGTATTCTACTGGTACCATGTTTTGCCTTCTGGCTGATTTTGCTCAGCCCGTCACCTTGCTGTCTTCCCACTCACTGGAATTGGTCACCACGGCCTCTCCATTACCACTCCTCGTCCTGCCCACAGGTCCACCCATGAGGCAGCATGTCTAGGGTGCTGACTCAGGCCAGTTGGAGGTGAGGATCACTGCTCTGTGGTGAATATGTATGCCCTTTGCTTCCTCAGGTCAGAAATCGTCTACAGAATCTGTCTTCTGGTCCATGAGGAGGTGATGGGCCATGGGTGGGGGGTCAGCTGACCTCCTTCTCTGGCTTAGACTCTTCACCTACCCCTTAGTGTCTTGTGACCTCTGAGCCACAGACTCTTCAGTTGTGAATTCAGGCCTCTGTGTCATTTCCTGGACATAGAAAAGTGTCAACAGGTTTAGAAGGAGACCCACAGTCTCTCAACAGATTTGTGGTGCAGAAGGCCAGAGGGGAGAACTAAACTTGCGACTTAGACATTTTTATATTTTTAAGGGAAGCTGTCGGCCCTCGGCCCCCATACCACTCGCAGGCCCTCCGGCCCTTGCCCTGGCCTGCAGTGATGGTGCCCACCCCAGCCTCCCCGCAGCTCCCTGGAGCCCTGGGCCCTTGCTTAGTCTGCCCAGGCTCAGCTCACCACAACAGCAAGTGAAACCCTGCCCTGTACAAGGCAGGTCTAAGCTCAGCTTGACATTACTACCCCACATCACCTTGTCTTCCTCAGCCCGACCTCCTGTAGATGTATTTGCAATAAAACCCATCTGCTCCACTTTACCGAACATTTGTTTCACACCCACTGCTGGGCTTGACCCCTGAGTCCCTCTCCCTGCCCCCCCCACCCCCCCAACCAGTCAAGCATCTCTGTCCCTGAGATGCTTATCCCGCCTACCGAGAGCTGCCAGCCAGGGACAGCTCTCTCCCTCTCGAGTTTAGGGTTGCCCTGATTTGTCCTCCTCAGAGCTCAGTTTCACATCCTCGGATCTCTGTGAAGTCTGTCCTTTGTTTGCGCTGAAGGTGAGGACTGAGTCCGCTGTCCTTTTACCTGACCCCTGGGAGGTCAGTGAGTGTCTTTGTGGGATTTCTCCTCGTTTAGTATGCACAGGAGCACGTCTTATTTGTCAAGTTCTCTTCTCCCTCTGTGTTCCAAGCTCATTGAAAGCAAATGCCACAGACTGCATTTTACCTGCAGAAAGGAAACCCTCTTTACAGAGTTTGCTTTCTGATAGGACAGAAGGCCACGGCCTAATGAAAAATTTAAATCTCCTGCCACACAGCGGGCTGCCCAGATTGTGCTGTTCTTCTGCGTGGAATCTTTCTGAAGCTCAGAGGAAATGGCATTTATGGTCGCCTTATTATGAAATGGTTTCTGCTGAGGGCAAAGTCACTTAACACAGGTGGGCTCAGCTAACCTCATTATATAGATGCTTCTGTTGAAAATCTCTGGAGTATGATTTAGTAATGTGACCTCACCAACCCTAAGTGAAGTGGTTTCCAGCGATCTGGAATGTTCCTGCTTAAAATTCCGCCCGTTGTTCCTTCATGCTCTTGCTCTGGATGGCTGGTCCTCAAAGGTTGATGTCACTGTTACTGTGCCAGGCTCTGGCCCCAAAGCTTTTTGTTTCATAGATCAGGGTAGGGCTTTGAATTCACCCCTTCCGATAGCACCCCAGACACGCCCCAGGCCCCACCATACAGACTCACATGTATGTAGGGAGCCGTGGTACTCGCTGAGTCCCTGCGGCAGGAGCCTCGGGCCAGGCAGGCTCGTCTTTAACTCTTTCTCCAACGCGGGTTCTTGTTACAGAAGCAGAAGGTCTGCGGGAGCCTGACGCTGCAGCATCACATGCTGGAGCCCGTGCAGCGCATCCCCCGCTATGAGCTGCTCCTCAAGGACTACCTGCGGAAGCTGCCCCCTGAGTCTGCGGATTGGGGCGATGCTAAGAGTGAGTGCCCCTGCCCCCCCCCCCGAAGCCCCGCCCATGGGAATGGGATTGTGACGTGGCCGGGCAGCCGGTTGTTTCATTTCAAGCCCTGTCTGACAGCCACTGTGGGGAAGCGCTAGTCCCCGAAACAGCCCAGCTCTGCGAGCGCCTGGGGGCCCCAAATCTCAGGTTCAGAGCAACACAAGTCAGATTCACATCAGTCATTGACTCGGAGTCTAAATCCGTGGTCTCGGAGAGCAGGGGGATAGATGCGCAGTTACCTTCTCACGAGGAGAAAGCAGCCATTCAGAGAACTAACCAGCGCTGCTGGTTAATTAGACAGGCTGGTTCTTCTCAGGAAAGCTCCATGTTTACTGCGTAAAAATAGCCACACAGAGGTCACGTGTCCACCCCAGGACAGAAGAGAGAATGGAGCTGTTTCTTCTGGGCTAATATTTTCCCAGAGGAAGTTTGACTGCCAGTGGCTTTCATTTTTCATTCGGTTATAAGGGAAGTGTTTTTAAGGATCTGAATGTCAATAATACTTTAGCTTTCTCACGTACTTAAAAAAAATCAATTAACTATGAAAAAAAGAATGAAAATGTACTAAAAATGGCTTGGTCCCAACAGTTCTGGTGTACAAGCTTTGAGCATTGCCACTTCCCCAGATAAAGCCTTGCCTTTTATTAGAAGTGACCCTGGGGTAGGAATGAGGACCCAGAATACAACTTTGTCTTAGAAACTGCATCTCTGTCCCTGAGATGCTTATCCCGCCTACCGAGAGCTGCCAGCCAGGGACAGCTCTCTCCCTCTCGAGTTTAGGGTTGCCCTGACTTGCCCTCCTCCACGTCACCCTTCACACTCCTCTCCGTTCATCTGGCTGGCTGCCTGGTTTTGGAGGTGGGATGAAGTGGGATTGCCACCAGCACCCCTCAAGCTGGCCTCTGCTTTGGGGTAGGGGCCCACCTGGCCCATTTTGTCGCCTTCTCCCTCAGGTCCTCTAGGAAACAGACAGAATTGCCCACATGGGGATTGTTCTCCAAAATGCAAATAAAAAGTTACTCCTTCCAAATGCCAAGACATGGTCTTTCTCTATGTGCCTCTGTCAGAAACGAGGAAGGTGGCAACATCGGTCACTCTCTCCTTTCTTTGATTTATCATTGCTACTGACACTCAAATTCTAAGGAAATCACAGTGGTACCTTAGAGCCCTAAAAGCAGGAGAGAAAGCAACAAAAGTACATTCTGTTCCTCAGTGAAACAAAAACAGAAAATTGGGTTCAGGAATGATGAGGTTGCTGGGGTGACAGAACTGAGCAGGCCAGCATTCACAAGAGAGGAAAGGAAGTGGCAGGACACGGTCTAGGCCTGAGAGCCTTCCCAGCTGCGCCAGAGCTCCAGCCACCCCCTGCACAAACAGCTGCCCCAGCGTTCACTGTCGCCGGCCCCACAACAAACCTACCCTCACCATTGGCCCCAAAGGTTCCCTCTCACCTGACCCAGGCTAGATGCTTGTGTTTTCCCAAAGAAAGCGGGTAACACTGGGTGGTTCCATGTCTCATAGACCTGGAAAGGTGATCAGTGCTGCTGAGATGTGGCTAGACTTTGAGTCTAAAGGCCTCGCGCGACACATCAGAGTGGAGTGATCGCAGCCAATTCACATATTTCCATTCCTTCCATCTGCCAAAGGCAGCACATGTATTTTCCATTTAAGATTGCATAAGAATTATTTGTCATAATATACTGAAAAGCCCTGGCAGTGTGCCTTGTACCAAGTTAGGGGACACAGGGCTTGTGGACTTAAAAGGTCCTTATGGATTTCATATCCCCATGAGTCTGATCCTTATGTCTGAATTTTTATGCGGAAACAGCCCATCAAGTTCCAGGGAATCCGCTTACAAATGAACTGAAAGGGCCCAGTTTGTAAAGGGAAATTGGCCCTGCTGTTAATCACATGTCTGAAAGGTCTAGTTCCTTCTTGTGTGTGTTCGGCTACCTGGTGGCCTGGTAAGGGCAAACTGAATTTATTTGCTTTTCTCTCTTCCCATTTAGAATCACTTGAAATTATATCTACAGCAGCGAGCCATTCAAATAGTGCAATAAGAAAAATGGTAAGTGGTTTCAAAGGAGCTGGGAATCTTTTAGTTACATGTGTCAGTAGTACACCCCAATGTCACCTGAAGGTTTAAACAAAAAGGAGTTGCAGGTAAGCCAGAAAGAGGGTTTCAAGGCTGTTGGGTGTCATCCGATCCATCCTCTCCCCATTTCTCCAGGTTCCAACTTGCTCATAACTTCAGCATTTTATACCAAAATGTACACTTACCCCCAATCCTTTCTGAAGTCATCAGACATTAGCTAAGGTTACCGCATTATTCACCTCCAGGTGAAACCTCCTGGTATTTGATCTTGCTGTGTTTTGTTTGAATTTCCTAGGAGAACCTAAAGAAACTCTTAGAGATTTATGAGATGTTGGGAGAAGAAGAGGACATTGTCAACCCTTCCAATGAACTCATAAAAGAAGGGCAGATCCTCAAGCTCGCAGCTCGGAACACATCAGCCCAAGAGCGCTACCTGTACCTGGTGAGTATCTGAACTTAGTAGGTCATGCAAGATGAGTTCTCAGGTGTTGGAACATTCAGCTTCATCTCACCTGGTCTAGTCAGTGCTGTCAGGATTCCCTGTGACCCCCGTTCCCTCAAGGACTTGGCTCTTTAAGAACCATTTTGCCATTTTTCCATGTTCTTACCTATAATTAATTTCAGTAACTCAGACTGAAAACAGGTTCCCCTTTGCTCATAGCCATCAATCAGTGTGTGCAGGGAGGAATGGGCTTTCTGAAACCCTCCTGGATTGAGTTTCACCTCCCTTTCACCTTTATAGGCTAAGGGGGGCCATTTCCTGGCCACTTTGCTAGATGCAATTTCCTGCCCACTGTTCTTGTCCTGATGCCCTCTGTCCCTGCTCACAGTGTTTCTAGGTTGTAGACTCCAGCCCACCATGTCTCTGCAAAGCCCAGTCAGGCACGCCATCCTTCCCACTGAACCAGTCCTCCCCTTGCTGCCTGGAGAGGGCAGTTAGCCTGAGCTGACCTCAAGTGCAAGAGCTTTCCTGGGAACGTCAGGCCACTGTATTTTTAGTTTCTGTTAAATCCAGTTCCTTTTTCCAGTGATAACGGTGGTAATTGTAATAGCTCATGCTGAGCAGCAGCTACTAGCACCAAGTACGGGCTCAGTTGCTGTTAGCTCTTGTTAAAATGATGTCAGACAGGTTGGGTGAAGGGCTGCCCAGGGGCTGCAGCATCTCAGCAGGCAGCTGATGTCTGACTCTCTGCTGCAGGTGGGTCATCTCACCCCCACAGTGTGCGTTCTCACAGGAGACTTAGTGGTTTGCATCTTCTGCTAGTCCCTCTAGAGGAAACTGTATGGACACTGATTATCATGCATAGGGGGATAAATCTCATATTTAAAAAAAGAAAATTTGATGACTACACAACCTAGCAGTTCTGCTCCAAGTGTGTACAACTCAAGAAAATTGAAAGCATACATCTACACCAAAACTTGCATGGAAACATTCATGCCAGAATTTTTCCATAATAACCCACAAGTAGAAACAATCAGAATACCCATCATGGGGTATATCCATGCAGCAGAATGTTACACAGCAATAAAAAGGGACAAAATACTGATACCTGCTAGTTGGATTAATGTTGAAAAGACTGTGTTAAGTGAAAAAAACCATTCAGAAAAGGCCAGTCCTGTATGGTTCCATTGATATGAAATGCTCAAAAGAGGCATCTGCAGAGAGGCAGGAGATAAGGGGTAGTTTTCTAGGGTTTCTGCAGAGAAGGAAGTGGATACAGGGTTTCCTTTCAGATTTATGAGATGTTCTGGAATTAGATGGTGGTGACTGCTATACCGCTTACAACTATACTACATTTTATGGTATGTGAGTTATAGCCATTTTTAATTTTAAAAATGGAAAGTTACTGTCCAAGTTGACTATAAAAATATTCATTTGAGCTCAACAGAAGTACATGACATTTTAGAGGATATACAGAGACATATATAAATCAAGGACATATGACAGAAGGTCAGGGTTCAGAGGCCTGTTTATTTCAAAATGTAGGATTTTGGTGAGGTCATCAGTTCGGCAGGTGATTTAAAAGCTAGTGATGGGCTATGACTCTCTGTTCCTTTTTATTGCTATGTAATATTCCACTGCATGGATATACCCCATGGTAGGTATTTTGATTGTTTCCATTTATGAATTGTTATTATGAATGATTATGGCATAAATATGAAAAGCTAGTGATGGGAGCACCAAGGTCCAGTAGGAGGCAGGGGCAGCTGGTGTGAAATGTGGCGAAAGCCTTCTCATGGGCCCTGCTGGAAGGACTGGGCATGAGACAGGCTAAGCAGGTGAGGACTGGCTAGTTTAAATGATATCACCAGGCTTGGCTGGTGTGGCTGTTCTCTGGCACCTGGCCCAGGTAAAGTGCAGGCTGGAGGATGTTGTTCCAGGTTGTAAGAGCTCAGTCTGGGGGCCTCCCCTGATGGCGCAGTGGGTTGAGCAACGCACTATGAAGCAAACCGCAGCCACTGCAGCATGAGTTCGATCCCTGCTGCCGGCCAGGGAGGGGGACCCACATGGTGTGGCAGACCTCTCCTGCCTTGCCCGCTGCTCCCCTCAGCAGTGTACTTCCATTGATCTGCCTGTTCTGCTCCCCGCTCTGTCTCTGGTGAATCCTCTCACCCCCCACACTTCTGGCCTGTACCCCAGTGCTTGTGTGCATAAATAAATAAATCTTTTAAAAAAAAAAAAAAAGAGCTCAGTCTGGGAGGAGGCTGAGGTGTGGGATCTGGAGCAGTTGGTTTCCACACGACAAGCATCTTGTGGACAGGCTGTTCACTATGACTCGGAACTGAATAACCCCGAGAGATGCAGTCCCTTTGGAGGCAGCAAGACTTCAGTGCATTGAAACCACACGTTTAAGACATTAGTCTGAGCAATATGCTTGTGAGTCCATTTCTTCCCTTCCTCTTCATTTTCTTTTAGTTGCTGAGATCATTCTCTTTCCCCTTCTGCCACACCGGCATTTCGGTTTCTATCATCAAACTTTTAACTCTACGTCTGAAGCTGCCTTGGCTTCAGTTTTTATGTTTGAAATAGTTTTCAAAGGTGACATAGTTGTAGGTGAAATCTGGAAATAGTTTTAGGTGAAGCCACACCCAGTCAAATAAAGGAGGACTGTGGCTGGGGCCTGGGGACACAGCAGTATGACTGAAGACATACCTGTCGAGCTCATGCCATGCACCGTCACTTCCCATGTCCCATCCTGGTCCACACCACCCCCCAGTGCCACCCCAACTGCTCTCACAGCCCCCATCCCTCCAGTATACCTATCCCCACTTGCCAGCTTTCTTCATATGCAGAAATGCCACAATTCTCATTTTTATTTTCCTTTATGTCTAGAAAGAAACATTTATTTGAAAGTCCAGTTGTATTTAGAACTGATTCCCTGTGGGTCCACTTCCTCTGACTTTCTGTCTTGTGGGTGCTTTGCTGGCTCATAGCCATACCTACAAGTTTTTAAAAATCCCCAAATTTCCCAATAGCAAAGCCCCCAGGAGGGTCAGTTCTAGGCCCTCAAGAGCCCTGTTTTTTTTTTTTCCTTGTAACTGGCAGATTTTTCCCCACTTAGTAAACTTTGAACATAGAACATGGGGGCAGTGGATATTATACTTGATATAAAAGTGTGTGTGTATACATCAATATACATTTGCCTTCTCAAACAAACTTGATGAAATGGACATGGGTGAGACATTCATTTCTCACTCCGTTTGCAAAAATATGGGCCAGTGCACCTGCTGTCTTGAAAGTTTCATCTCTGATCATTTTAAGTAGTTGGGAAACACTAGCCATCAAGAGGGGGGCTCCCTAAGTTCTCAGTGTCCACATTTTAGTGCCACCCTCCCCCCAGCATGTCTATAGCTGCCTTGCCAGCCAGGGGATTTTTCAGTAACCCCTCCTGAGCTGTGGGTCTGTCTGGAAGGGGCTGCTCTGCACTGGAGGGAAATGCTTCTACATGGCGCTACTGTTGCCATCACTTCCTCAGTGGGTACCAATGGAAAGCCAGAGAGAAGGTGGAAGTGCTATTGCTCCACGGAGGAAACAGGCTGGCAGCCTGACTCTTTATGTGTGGTGTCTGCTTTTAAGCAGGATTGTATATCCTTCAAGTGCTTTCCCCTTCTAGGAAGAAGTGGTTTTCATTGACAAGCCTCAGGGTATGATTGGATTATATGAAATTAATATATATGTATTGATAATTTAGAAGGCAAAGCCCCACTTGGTAAGAACATCACTGTGTCATGGGGGAATGTGGTTCTGGAAGCATGAAGAGGAAAGAGAAATGTGATTCTAAGCTAGTGTTTACCTAATATGGGTATAACTACAAAGGCAGATACATAGACCTCAGATTCTTGGACTTGTATTTCTATAAAGCATCAACACTGGCTGAACTAGAGGACAAGTATCCAATAACTCAGAACTTTGATGTCCTAACATCCATTTCTCACTCCGTTTGCAAAAATATGGGCCACTGCACCTGCTGTCTTGAAAGTTTCATCTCTGATCAGCATGGTGCAGCCAGAGCCACAGCCAGCCTTGACCTCGATCCCTCCTGGGTCAGGTGATGAAAGGGGGTGACTCAGGCAGGCAGGCGGCCACCTTGGTCTGGAAGGGCAGTGTTTTCTTTCCAGCCTCTAACTCCTAAGCACCATCTCCCGGCTGTCTGCCCTGGGAACACAGCATACTGTGGATGGTAAGACATTGTGCTCCCTTCCCGAAAGCATGGCCTGGAGATGAGGGACTGAGTGACATCTGATAAGGAGCCATTAGTGCCCCTTGATTTCTGTGTTGTCCTGCGTGGACATGAGATCTATGACCTTGGTCACAAGAAATAGTGAAAGGAGGCACAGAGAACATCTGTGAGAAACTTGCTACTAGAGCAAGAACAGTGGACAGTGTCTTATAAGCATAAAAATGTTTTAAGTCACTGGGGTGCTCCTCATCTTCCCGGCAGTGGGGAGCCCAGAGAGAGCCTGCAGGATGGGGCACTTTCCCTCCTGATTCCTCTCAGCTACCTGTGCCCTGCAGGTAATGGTCCTGAGACATGGAAGAGGCTATGTAGGGCGTGGGGTTACATTCCAGTGGCTCCTCTTAGGAAAATAGGTGTAGCCCTAGAAACAATGTAAAAAACAAAAATGTGACATATCACGATTAAGTATGGTCCTTCTTTTAGGAATCAGCCTGCAAATTGGCCCAAATGTTTTGGCTTTCGTCCTTTGGCAAGTCGTATTCAAAAGCAAACTAATCCCCTCCCCAAGTCTGTGCTGGGTCTCCGTCGGCAGGACCGCTTCTTGGCGATGAAGGAGGCACTGGGCCTCACTGATTCAGGTCAACACCAAGCCCTTCATTTATAAGTGGATCTTGCACAGAGCATCTTTAGCGACTCCCTGCATTTCTGTTAATCCATGCACAATCAGAGCTGAAGCAAGGTGTGGGACCATATAAAATGAATCCAGTATCAAACAGCGACTTCAATTTTCATGTGGGGCCTAGTGCGCTAACCCCCCCTTTGTTCTGATGAAATGGAAGCTCAGAGTTTGGCTGTTTTTAAGTCTGACGTGAAATACAGTGGTAAAAATAAACACTGAACTTTAATTACTCTTTTCCTCTCCTAGCTTCTGTAAACTTGTTCTCTGAGACACAGCAGTTAGAAATTGTGCTATTTAGGGTTTCAGCTTAGAAAGCTGAGAACCTCAGTGCCTGGAGCTCAGAAGGATCTGAGCCCTGCGCTCACTTCTTCCCGTGGATGCACAGGTAGCCACCGACCTGGGGCTTGCTCTGACAAAGAGCAGAAGGCCCTTCCTAAATTGTTGATGAATTCAATCACACTCATTTCCTTAATAACACAAAATCATGATTGGTTTAGCAAATATCAGTAAGATATTTATGAACCAACCACAGGAAAAGTGTCAAAACTTTAAGAATATGGTCGTTCCGACATGAGCATAAGCTGTAGCACTTAGATCGTTGTACTCACCTAGAAAGCCCGACAGTCCCCCGAGATGTCTTGGAACCTGGGGCAGCAGTGACGACAGCGTCTCCTGACCTTGGCCCCCGAGCTAACACCTGCTCTGCCCTGCAGTTCAACAACATGCTGCTGTACTGCGTGCCAAGGTTCAGCCTGGTGGGCTCCAAGTTCACAGTTCGCAACAGAGTCGGCCTCGATGGAATGAAAATCGTCGAGACTCACAACGAGGAATACCCGCACACGTTCCAGGTGTCTGGGAAGGAGCGGACGCTGGAGCTGCAAGCCAGGTGAGGGGCGTCCTGGCCTGCTGGCCATGCGGCAGGACAAGTGATGGGACAGGCAGCCCTGCAGCCTCGCCTGGGAACATGTGGCCCTCTGGGAGCCAGTGGGCCCAAGCAGGGGTCGTGCCTTCTCTCTGGATCTACTCATGTGGTGGGTGGACTGAGCTGCAGCAAGAGCGCTCAGCGCACTAGGCTGGGACTTAAGAGGATGTAGCTGCTATAGTCAAACCAGAGGTTAGAGTCAGGTGTGCAAAGGCCCCCCCCACCTTTCTCCCGCTGCCCCTTCTTCTGGTTCACAGATGTGGATTGTCATTGATTGTTCTGGATTGCATGCTGATGCTTTCACCGTCTGTCCTCCCGAACCTGTCCTGTGCGTGTGGGACTTCAGGGCATCAGAAGGGGAGAATGTGGGGAAGAGGCAGGGTGGAAAGCCAAGACTTTCCCACTGCAATTGAGACAAGAGGAGGGACATCTGGGGCTCCCGTGACCACTAACAGCCAAGATTTGGAGTGAGGGGAGGCTCTTATCTGCTTTGTTGACCAGGAGAGGAAGGGTTGGGGCTCTGGCTAACCTTTCCCCACAGAGCCAGCTTTGGGAAGAAGGGTGGCCCCACACCCTTTACCCTGTAAAGGCATATTGTCGAAGAAGTAGGGTCCTCCTGAAGGTCACACAGCAGAGACTCAAGTACCCACCTGGCTCTGAGGGCTCTAGTCGCTTAGGGCCGGCGGGGGTCCCTGGAGCCCTCTGCTCTTTGCGCTGATCTGGTTCTGGGGTGTCACGGCCCCAGTACACTCCTCCTGGTTATTTCTCCCTAGGAACTTCTTCAGAATGTAAACTTCAGTCTTTCAAAAGGGTATAATAAATCATGTTAGTAGGAATCTGGCCAGGAAATCGGGAAATGTACTCGTGGAAGATGTAGTGGTCAGGGAAAGTCTGAAGAAGACACAGTTCTCTGGTTTCCCATAGAAAAGTGCGCTGAGCTGGGCGTGGCATGAGGGCCTCCTGGGAACGGTCCCTGCTTCCTGTGGGAGCTGGGGTGCAGCAGACTTTGGCTTTGAGGCCTGGTCCTCCTCCCATAGTAGGATTCAAGCTGGGTCTGCATACCCACGGAGGGGTGTACATGGTGTGCATGGGGGCCCCTGATTTGGGGCTTGCTCCCTGCATCTGGCCCTGTGAGCTCTTCCATGCTTCTGTCCTCTAGAGAGGTCTGCTACAGAAGGTCACAGGCAATGCTGGCGCTGTTGGCTACAGTCTGGACGGCAGGAGCGAGCTCAGTGGGTTCTCTGGGGCCCCTGAAGGGGAACCACAGCCCCCAAAGGCTGGGCTGTTTGGGCCGCAGGACAGGGCTTCTTAGGGAGGAAGCTCTCAAAGCACAGGCTGTTGTCACCATGTGGTTTTCACTGCCCAGTCCTGGCTGCATCCCATGAGCAGTGGAAGCAGCTGTTTCTCCTGCCCCTTGTCTCGTTGCCAAAGTTCTGCAGTGAATTCTGACCTTCCGAACTCTGCAGTTACCTTCCACCCACAATTACTCTTTCAAGAATGCACATAGGCCTGGAAGGTCCCAGAAAGTCAGGGTATTAGAGGGCTTGCTTAGAAACAAAAGTCAGGTAGGTATAAGTTTGTAGGTATTTTTAAAAGACTCACTTGTGAAAGCAACACTGAGAAAGCCTTCTGCTTTTCTTGCTCGCTGAAAAGAGGTCAAGACTGACCTCTCACCCTCTGCTTCCTCTTCCACATTTGGAAGAATAGAAAGTATTGTTTCCTATTATTTTTATTCAGAGGATATTAAAAATACAAGCAACTTTTTTATTAAAAGAATAAAAAAAAATCTGTGCATGATGATGAAAATGCAGCTTACGGCTTACCTAGTCTCTCTGCATGTGAAAAGTTAAATGCAGTGAATGACTCTGCTTTTAGGGCAAAAAAGTTGATGGTGATGAAAGGAGCAGGCACAACAGAAGAGAGAGCTCTTTTTTGTGGGGGGGTCAGTTTGGAACCCCCGAGGTTCTTGGTCCAGAGGTCTCTCAGTGAACAGTAAGCAGCACCTTACTTGGCAGGTGTGTGTCCCAACATTCAGCACTCAGGAACAAATTTGGGGAGGGTGGGAGGTGTCTCAAAAGCAGACCTCGAGCATAACTCAGCCCAGGGCACCCCTGTGTGAATGGGATTTATGGCTTCCAACTTGAACTCCAAGTTAGCCCTGAAGGATAAACACACAGACGGGGGTAGCCTGCCCTCCACGGTCTCCACAGTCTCTCAGTTTGGCGATTTTCATCTTGAGTCACCTAAAAGAGATTTTTAAAAATTTGACAACAGCCGGCTACATAGGCTTCCAGCAAAGGGGATGAAATAAAGAAAAATTTGCAGCAACAGGAAAATTAGGAACTTGACAATTGTCAAAGAAAAATTTCCCCAACAGAAAATGTATTAAATACTGGGGTCTATTAAATCTGGGAAACTTCCTTCCTGCAGGCATTTAACATGTTTCCTTTTTTGCCTTATCTATAATGGTTTGTGTATGGCATGGCCTGAAGGTTCCTAGCAAAATAAAATTAGCTTGTTTATCCCAGGAAATGCTGAATAGCTCCCTGAGGCCTGGCAAAGATATTGGAGATTCTGAAGGATAATTGTCATCTTTTCCAAAATAGGCTGTGACTGGCGGCCTTTACAATGGGAGTCGGTTGTGTATGGAGGCCAATGCCAGGTCTGGAGTTACCTGGCTGGTACCACTAGTTCATTGTTGGCAGGCTGTTTAGCCGCAAATTAATGGTTGCCAAACCCTCCCATCAAAGGCCATGCACACCCAAGTAGGTGGATGGTCTTTAAAGCCTATTTAGGGATTTACTTGTTCAGTTGCCAGAAAATTTGTTTCATTTTGATTTTAACTCCTTCCCAAACATCCCTGAATATTCCGGAAGTCTGGAACAACATTAAAGCATAATTTTAGTCACCGGTAGGACTCATTAATGTTCTCCACCTTCACCTTAATTTTCTTTTGTTTTAGCTCTGAGCAAGACAAAGAAGAGTGGATCAAGGTAAGCCTGGCTTCTGTTTCCATTTTTGTCTCCCTGTGCCCTCTGTCCGTGGACGCCTGCTGGTTTCACGTGTGTCCTCAGAACAAGGTCATTTAATTTCCGTTTTTTAAAAAGATTACTTATGCATACAATAACTGGGTACAGGCCAGAGGTATGGGAGGTGAGAGGGTTAACCAGAGACAGAGTGGGGAGCAGAACAGGCAGAGCTGCTGAAATCCACTGCTGAGGGGAGCAGCGGGAGAGGCAGGAGAGGTCTGCTGCGCCATGTGGATCAGCTTCCTGGCCAGTGATCGAACTCATGCTACAGTGGCTGCAGATGCTTCATAGTGCTGCACATAACCCTTTGTGCCACCAGGGAGGCCCCAAGGTCATTTAATTTCTAAGGCGTTTCCCATGACAGATGTTTCTCTGATCAACTGCTCTCATTGATTTGTAGGTTATACTTTCATTGTGCCTTGAATTCCATTTCTACTCTAGGCCCTTCAAGAGACCATTGACGCTTTCCATCAGAGAAATGAAACCTTCAGAAATGCGATTGCAAAGGATAATGATGTCCACTCTGAGGTTTCTGTAAGTAGAATTCAAGTCTCTGCTTTATACTATTATCTCTGCCCTGTAGTGTCCCTGCCTCCTCACTTTCTTCCCCAGCCAGTCCCTTTCATGAGGCCAGGCTGGGCTGTCTACTTAGCGCCCATGCCCTCCCAGATTAGCAGCGGGGTCTTTTCACACTTAAGCTTCTTAGAACCTTTTATCTCCCTTTCTGAGTCTTGACTCTCAGAACAGGGCAGGAATCACCTTGGAAAAGTGCTTTTTTTTTTGCATGGAAGAACTGGGGTACAGCCCAGAAGTGCAGGAAGGGGGATGAGAGGATTCCCTAGAGACAGAGTGGGGAGCAGAACAAGCGGATCTACTGAAATCCACTGCCGAGGGGAGCAGCAGGAGACACAGGAGAGGTCTGCTGCGCTATGTGGATCAGCTCCGCCATGTGTGGGTCAGCTCCCTGACCGGGATTGAACTCAGGCCGCAAGTGGTGCCAGTGCCAAGACTTAACCCCTAGGCCAGCAGGGCTTCTGACTTCTTTTTAATGGCAAGTAATGATACTCTCTTTCCTTTTTAGACTGATGAGCTAGGGAAGCGAGCCCCCAAGTGGATCCGAGATAATGAGGTGACTATGTGTATGAAATGCAGGGAGTCTTTCAATGCGCTGACCAGGAGGCGGCACCACTGCCGGGCCTGTGGACACGTAAGTGGGGCTCCCCAGTTGTGGGCTGGAAAGCTATGTGCCTGGTGGGGAGGCTTTGACTGGGAAGGAACAGAATCATTCACTAGATCTCTTAGTCTATAGATTTATTTTGGTGAAAACAACAGGCAAAGGACAGGGCTGTGTCCTGTTGGGGGGGAGGGGGAGCGGTAAGAAACATATCGTGTCAGCAGACACGCGGCTGTCCCCACTGCTGATGCCCCAGGAAGCAGATGACATTCACAGGGAGACTGACAGCTAGTGAGATTCTGAACTGAAACTACCAAAAATGAACGGAGGTGGGCAGAGAGTCCAATCCCGTGGCCGGTGTCCAGACCAGAGGGATGTACATTGAGACAGACATGTCAGCTGCAGAACATGAGCCCTGGCATAGAAGGGGCAAGACAAATGATTCGGAACAAAAGGCGCTAAGGCCTTTGAGAAGCGGAGTGGTGGGGGCTTTTGCAGCTTCTGAGGTTGAGGGGAGTCTCCCTCGATTACAAAGGGAATGTGGGAGAGGTCAGCCTGGGCTGAGGCATGTTGTTGTTGATTTGGTGGTGGACTTGAGGGAGTTCAAATCTGATGTGTCTCTAGATCACTGGCGAGTCGTCAGCTGAGAGTGAAGGGGGGGCCGAGATAGATGAGCCAGAGTAAGTTGGAAGATATAACAGCCTGAGTGCACGTTGTGACCCTTGCAGTTGCCTTTCTGAAGGTGCCGTGCCTCTGAAGGAGAGCGTCGATAGGTCGTGAAGGCCTAAAACACAAATGGATTTCAAAGTGTAACAGCAAACACTTTTCCTCCCTCAGGTTAAGCCTTTAAAAACCTATCACTGAGTTTTCCTGAAATGACTTTGACATACTTACCTTCGGTAAATAAGGCAATAAAAATGTGTTTGAATGTGGATTATCAAAATGCCTTGATATGATTTTAAAATGAAATATCCATCTATAGGAATCTGAAGATGCAGGCATACCTCATTCTAAAGCCTAGAGCAATGTCACTGTAACTTTGGAAAACACAACAATTTCTATGGTGAATTTTATATGTTTTGAACATAACCCATAAATTATATGAATGTTTATAATTTTTAAATTCACTTTGTCCATTCTGAAAAATATGCTTCTAGAAGCAAGAATATTTTTAATTAGAAAATTTTCCAGCCATTATCCTATAATTAGGAAAGACTGCCATCCACTAAGAAATAACTTGCGGGCCTCCCCTGGTGGCGCAGTGGGTTAAGCAGCGCATTATGAAGCAAACCGCAGCCACTGCAGCACGAGTTCGATCCCTGCTGCCTGCCAGGGAGGGGACCCACATGGCACAGCAGACCTCTCCTGCCTTGCCCGCTGCTCCCCTCAGCAGTGTACTTCTGTTATCTGCCTGTTCTGCTCCCCGCTTTCTGTGGTGAATCCTCTCGCCCCCCGACACCTCTGGCCTGTGCCCCAGTGCTTGTATGCATAAATAAATAAATCTTTAAAAAAAAAAAACTTGCATCTGCCTTGCCGCTGCTCATTCACTGGCATTTTCCAAGTGTTGGTTGCATGCTTGAGGAGCAAAGCATCAATGCCTTTGGTTCCCACTCATCTCTCTCACCCCTTCTATGCCATGGCTCATGCAAAGGCAGTCTCTTAGTGGGCTCACAATCTCGTGGGCAGCTTCCCACTAATGGCCGACACAAATCAAATAATCCCAGTGTCTGATTAAGACACTATAATCCGGGCATAAAAAAGCACAGGCTACTTTTAGTCACACAGGGAGAGGAGGTGAGGTCTGTTCTGGAAGTGGAAACATCTACCTCGAGTGTCACAGGGTGAGTGAGAGCTGACCCAGAAGCAGAGGCAGCGGCAGAGGACCAGGCTCCGTGCTGCCAGACTCTGAGAGCCAGTGGCCTGAAGACTGGGGTCAGGAGAGCAAGATAGGCAGGACTTGGTGAGCATGTCTAAGAGCTTGTCCTTTATCCACGGGCAAAGGGAAGACTTGAAAAGTGTTTAAACATCACGTTGGCATTTTTAAGAGAGCTCTGTAGGTAGATTTGCAGGTGTGTGAATGGAGACCCAGGGGCAGGAGGACAATCTCAGGACTGGACATAGAGCTGTAAGGTCCACACGAGGACATTGTTAGCTCAGCCTAGTGAGTGCAGAAAGGTGTGAAAAATATAGGTGGATGGGTGCATGATTGGATGAATAAATGGATGGGTGGGTGGGTGGATGGATGGATGGATGGATGGACGGACGGACGGACGGACGGACGGGAGGCTGGGTGGAGTAAAGGCAGCAGGACTTTGTTAACTGGTAAATCTATGGGGTTTGGGAGAGAGCAGGGTCAGGTGGCAGGTTAGGGGGCAGGTCCAAGGAGCACTGGGCACGGATACCAGGAGTTCAGTTGGGGATGGTTTTGATGCAACATCCCTAGGCAGGAAAAGCAAAGGCCTGCCTTGCCTTTGGAGTCACCTGTTGTCAGTGGCCAGGAAGCAGAGGCGAGTGGGCCAAGCACAGCCTCGTGGCCATGGGTTCGATTCAGGCCGGACTGTCCTTTAGCATCTAACTTTTCCTCACCTAGTGTCACCTCTGGCCAACCTGGCTCAGGCGCCCCGTGTGTCCCTCTGGCTCTCCATGGTTGCTTCTTCTTCCAGGTGGTGTGCTGGAAGTGCTCTGACTACAAGGCGCAACTTGAGTACGACGGAGGCAAGCTGAGCAAAGTGTGTAAAGACTGTTTTCAGATCATAAGTGGGTTCACAGACAGTGAAGGAAAGAAAAGGAAAGGAATTTTAGAGGTACGCAATATTAAATATCAGCTGTCTTTTAGATTTGTGTTAAGATTCTTACACCAGGAGCAGAGAATTGTCTTTTAACCGTGAAAAATGCAAATGATGTGTGTTTGGGAGAGAGCAGGGTCAGGTGGCAGGTTATTTTCCTTAGTTATCTAATCATTTGGGAATAACCAGCAAAATCTGTGAACTTTCACGTTGCCTACTTTTGGGGACACACTTCGTTTTATAGGAAGGAGAGGGTCACCGCTGGCGCTGAACTGCCTCCTGTGGTAGCTTGCAGTACTACACCAGAATCTCTTCCAAATTAGAACAGATACATTTTTTTTTAGTGGGATCACTTTTTTCTCAGTTTCATCTCATCTTGACTTTGGGGGGAAAAAAAACCAAACACTGGAATTTTCCAGCTTAGATGAAAGTATTATTTTATTACCTACAAAACCCATCCAATCAATCAGATTAAAATTGCCATTTAATTTAACACTCGGATAACTGCATCAAAATATCATTCACATGTCTCCAAAGTGAACTTGACTTGCTTTAGAATAAATCTAGACCCTAAAGCCTGGCAGCTGTAGCCAGTTTGTATCTGAAAATGAGTTTCATACCCCAGGACCCTGACGGTAGGAAAAAAAATAAGTCACGACAGAAGGCCCTGTGACAGTTCA
This sequence comes from Galemys pyrenaicus, assembly GCA_019455555.1. NCBI lineage: Eukaryota > Metazoa > Chordata > Mammalia > Eulipotyphla > Talpidae > Galemys > Galemys pyrenaicus. The sequence continues at coordinate 665,690 of JAGFMF010011800.1, read as the reverse complement.
GAACAGCCTGGAGACTATGAACACGGACACCTGAGGGCCACGGCTGTGACTGCAGTCACAAGCATGACTCACTCGGGCCCTGAATGTTCATCAGACATCGACACCATGCAAACACACAAAGGTCATTTCGGTTCATTGGAAAAGCACTATGAAGTCAAGGTCCAGATGACGCTGAGCCCCAAGTCCAAAAGCTGACAGATGATTCTGAATTCATCAGGGGTGTGGGGACGAGGGGGTAACTTGTATGGCAGAGCAAAGCAGGTTCCCCAGGCAGACAGGGGCTCAGACCCCCACCCCAGCACAGCTTCACATCCCCACAGCACCTGGTGGGACAGCCCCATAGGCTGGTGCCTTATCGTTTTAAGCTATAAGTTTCAGGCTCTCCCTGAGAATAAACATTTCCTGCTAGTTCTCTGTATTTGGGGAAAAACAATCAAATGCTTATTTATTCCGTTTAATCAACTAAATATGTCTATAAATAGAAAGTACATGTATACACATACCCACACACTTGCTTTCTGCAGACTCACTGGTGTGTTAGGAGCTCCAGATCAAAGGTCGACAGACTTTTCCCGTAAAAGGCCAGAGAGAAACTTTGAGTCTGCCACAAAGAGGCAGAGCTGAGGCTATTATTCCTTATATAACAGGAGTGAAAACAAATGTCCCCAAATCTTTATTGACAAGGTTCAAAATAGAATAACTTAATATAATGTTTTATAATTTGGGTTTTCTGGTAAGAAGAATGGAATCCTTTGGGGCAGAAGGGGGAGAATATTTCTCTTAACTGGAGTCCAGCATCTCTGGTTCTGATCATGGAATGGATTTCGTATGTTCTTTCTGTACCAATTATTTTTAGCTCACAAGACTGCGCAAAAACAGGTCGTTGGTTAGAGTGACCCCAGGCTGCTGTGTCCCAGCTGCAGCTTCCTATATATACTCTCTCTGTGAGGGCCCAGTTTTATCTCCAGACCACTCCAAACCTCACAGCTCTGTCTTTTTGTAAAATACATAAATGTTATGTGTTGGGCATTATCACACAGGGTGCTGTAAACTTTTCTGCTGCTCCTTCTACCTGACCACATGGCTAGCAAGCCTGTGCTATCCTGTGGGGGACCCTCTAAACCTCTGAGCAATAGAAAACAGAAGCCAGCCAGTCACTTTGCAGTGTGTTTGACTGAAAACAGCTCTGTCCAGTGGCTGCATTCCCTCTTTAGCCAGCGATTAAGGTGTCAGGGGGCAAAGCAGGAAACTCTAAATGGCCTTCCCAAGAGACAGAAGCTGGGAAATGCTCGCCTCAGCTCAGGTCCCAGGGAGTGGCTGCCACTGCTGCATTTGTGGGTCTGCAGCTCAGGAGTGGGTTGTGCTGTAAAGTCCCCCACATCCACACTGCAGTCATAGCTGGGGTTCCTTGGTGTGGGATTTGGGAAGGGCTGTTGTTTCCTGTCTGAGCCGCATAGATAATGAAAGTGTTCAATGCTGCTTCAGTTCAAGATCTGGTAATACAAAGCGTCCAAGTCACTCAAAGACTTTCCTAGGCTGGAACACAGGGAGATGAGGGCGTTTCAGTAACAATTGGGAGGAACCTTTTTTGGACATTCACGGGAGACATTTCATATAAACATGTGCTTTGTGAGTGTTCTCTAAGCTGACCTATTTTACCCGGCTCATCTTGTGTTCTCTCCCTGCCCTTTCCCTCCTCCCTCTCCTGCTCCCACTGCATTTCCCTAGATTGAATCAGCAGAAGTATCTGGAAACAGTGTTGTATGCAGCTTTCTTCAGTACATGGAGAAGTCCAAACCATGGCAGAAAGCTTGGTGTGTGATCCCCAAACAAGACCCTCTCGTGCTGTACATGTACGGCGCCCCCCAGGTATCTAAGCGCACCTGTCTGCAAGGTCGGGGCCAGGACCGGCAGGGGAGTCATTGAACACAGCTCCTGTCCCTGTGCTGCTCTGCCTGGGACAAGCATGTGCACCGCCCAGTGTGGCTTCGTGACACATGGGGAATGAGGCCATGTGTGGCCAGGGATATCTTCACTTGTGGGTCATTTGTCCCCCTTCTCTCACTCTCACTTGGTGGGTTTGAGGAACAGTGAATTGAATTAGCAGAAGGCCTGAGAAGGGGGTGAAGCAAGAAGGAAGAGCCTGTTTTCTATGATAGGAAACAATCTTTTTTCTCGAATGGATGAATTGCCTGAAGTCAAAGGAATTTGAGAATAGGGGAATTTCAATCTTGGGTTATCATTTTTTTTTTTATTTTAATCTTGGGTTAACATTTTTTTGAGAACTCCAGGAGCAGGATCTGAGATGAGTCCATGGGAACAAGAGCCCCACATGGCCCCCTTCTAACCAGCAGCAGGCACCATGGACCATGTTGTCCTTAAAAAAGCAAACACTGCTTACACCAATGTGTGCTGGCTGGGAATGGAAAGTTCTAGCTGGACCTGATGTGTTCTAGTCTATCTGTGAAGGCCTAGTGGACCTTTTTATCTTAGAGATACAATAAGATGTCAAGGTGTCTATTTTGCCCTGTTCTCTTGCTTGACCTGCCTATAAACAGATGCATGAATCACTAGATAAAACTGCATATGGTATGAGACTGCCATTCATTAGCATACCAGGTTTACACACACAATGACTATTACTTTCTTCCCTTTTGTGCTGTGTGAGTAGCTCAGTGGGCTTCCTCCTGGGGAGGCGGTGGAAGTCCCTGAGGCCTAGCTCAGCCCTCATTTCTGCACAGCCCACACTGGTAGTGCCACAGCGCAGGCCCTTTTTCACTGTCTCGGGAGCAGGTCATTGTGGACCAGTGGTGGGGAGAGAGGGTCGTGGGTGATAGGCCAGGAGGGCACCCCCTGCCAGCCACCCATCCCACACCAGATGTGCCCTGTCTCTCCAGGATGTGAGGGCCCAGGCAACCATCCCGCTGCTGGGCTACATGGTGGACGACCTGCCCCGGAGCGCGGACCTGCCCCACAGCTTCAAGCTGACCCAGTCCAAGTCCGTGCACAGCTTCGCTGCTGACAGTGAGGACCTGAAACAGAAGTGGCTGAAGGTCATCTTCCTGGCGGTCACAGGTGAGACCCCAGACGACCCAGACGAGCCTCCAGCTTCCTCGGACGATAACCCTGAGACCAAGAGGAAGTCCGAGGGCTGAGCCCAGCCTGGGTGCAGGCGTCTCCCCTGACAGCTCCAGACACCCCTGGTGCCCCTCACTCACCTCTTAGCACTTTATGTCAGAAACATAGACTGGGAAATGCGTCTTTGGGGTGGTCAACCTGTGTCTGTGTGCTCTTCGTGAAATGGATGCGTGGGACCATTCTACTGATGAACGTCTGGAATAATGTGAAAAAGCAGCATTTTTAATAGGCTACCCATTGAATCCGTTCTTGTGTCTTGAAGGAAATCGGTGTCTGTGATTCTGTCGCTGTTGGGTTAGGATAGGCCACTTTGAAGAAATCCTCTCGCGTCTCCTCTTGCACATACTGTAGGATTGCAACCATTTGAAAGATATACCTCTGTGTCGCCAAAATAGATCCACAGTAAAAAAAAAAAAAAAAAAAATCAAATACAGGGACAGTTTAATGTAATGACTTATTTGACTAGTGTCAGCTACATAAATAATGTCCATTCTTTTGAAACAAAAACAGAAGGGAAAATCATTCACTTATTAAGAAGAGATGATACTTGGTTTTGTGGAAATACTCCTAAGAATAAAAAAATCTTAAGTATATGGCAACGATATGTAAATAGTATTCCATAGAAATATCTATGTATGTACTCAACATGCTTTCCTCCTCAGTTTTTGGTTCCTGTTTGTCTCTAATTTATTTTTAAAATATAAAGCATGTTTTATCTGGGAATCTTGAGTAGTGTTCTAAACTTCACTGTTTCTGGTCATTTATGTTTAACTGATTGACATCTAAGGCTATGGATATTTTTGTAATGAGAAAAAGCAGTAACTCACATGGCACAGGCTCTCTTGGTGAATTCCAACTGTTTTTCAAGTACTATTGTTTTGTTCTGTGCCTATGGAAAACAGTGCCTGTCTCCGAAGGTGCTAATTATCCTTACGTACCTGTGAGGGTCTGATGAATGCTTCCGTGTTGGTTATCCTGAGATAAAGCCCGTTCAGTCACCGGTCACTGGGCTGGCCAGGTCCCCAGGCCCTTTCCCCCTATCTCAGTCTGACCACTGTTGCTGCAGTTAGTATCAGCAGGTACAGGAACTTTCGCAAAAACTTGAACCCCACCTACCTTACACCGAGCAGGGACGTGCAGACACTGCGTTGATTGCATAGTTTTTCTCTCCATAAAAATGTCAGGCGTGCTCCAGCGAGGACTCTGTAGAGCCATCACTGAGGATGACCCTGACAGTCACTTCATTGTCAGATGAGGCACAAGACCCACGTGGACCATTGGTATTCAAGGGCCTAACGTGGGTAGGTGCAAAAGGAAGGTTCTGCCCAGCTCTACACCACCTGGCCAGAGGAGAGAGGGGTGACACAGTGTCAAATGCAGTTTTCAAAGGTACAAGGTGATTGAAGAGAATCTGAACTCTGTCTCCCTTTTCTCCTCTGGGAAATTGTAACAGGACAGTTGTAACAAGATGTGATTCCTTATCACTGAGGCTGCGTCTCCTTCTGTGAGAGTTATGATTAGCATTCCACACTAAGCTGGCTGTTTAAGCCTTTTCTCAAATTAAATCTTTTTTCTCCTTTACCCCATCGTGCTGAAACATTACCACTCCTGATGCTTCAGTCTGCTAGAAATCCATGCATACAACGCCGATCCTTGACTTTTAAGAATCACGCCCTCAATAGAGATTAGATCCACTCAGAATTCAAGATGGCCACTCATTGATTCAGAGCCTGTTGTTTTAAGAAAAAGTTGAAATAGCTCCCTTTCCCCCCACCCCAAAGGAGTAGGTAAAGCAGTCATAACTGACGTGAATTCCTTCCAGCTGCTGTCACTCAGGTCACAGCAAACACATGGAGCCAAAAGGATGCCAAGGTCTCTTCATGGGGCCAGGTACAGAGATGTCCCATTGCTTCTCTCCTCTTGTTCCCAGTTGTGTGTGTCTGTGTGTGTGTGCACACATCTGTCATGTCAAGGGATCATTACTGAGACCCAATAATAGCTACTACTAATGCTTTGATTTCCTTAATCTCAAGAAAAGAGAAGCAATGGAAGTACTGGGTGATGTCAGGGAAGGTGGCTTTTGTGAATGTGGATGAAACAGCGAGAGCATGAGGCCAATGAGACCTGTGCGGGCGAGAGTATATGCCAAAGCTGTTTTGAACAGCAAGGAGATGACACTTTCCCCACGCTTAGGTTCTTCTTCTGGAATGCAAGGGACATGCAGACAAGCTCATTAGCATCAAAGCTATTAAATCCAGGCTAATGAAAGAAGACTCATGGGAGGAGAGTAGTATCCTGCTCTTTGAACATGATGTTTTATTCTTCAAAACTGAGGTAGAAAAATAAGCGCTGGAAGAGAATCTGGTTATCCAACCCCATCTTCACACTCCACCCTTTTTCTTAGCCAAGCACAGAGAGGAGGACCCAGGCAGCTTTACCTGTTTCTCCCTTCTTAAAAAGTCAGTAACGCTTATACTTGGAGAAACACAGAGGAATACTCTTATTCAGCCACTCAGTAAATACTCAACCAGAAGACTTCAGGGGTGATTGGTGACAGAATCCATGTCTTCTGCTATTTGACCTGACATGACACACTGGATCTAAAAACACCAGTTGGTTGCTTTCCTACCCAAACTTCTGGATGTGTCTCACTTACTACTTTTCTCTCATTTGCTATTCTCCAACTCATCCGTTCTTTAACATGCCCTTCCCATAGGCATAGACGGATATATTGGATAAAAATTGCTATTCAGGATAAAGCATTCCAGCCTTTAAACCTAAGTTTTGCTTTTATTGAAAGTCTGCCATTTGGCCTATTAATAGGAGGCGTAATACAGGCTTAATAACAGGTTGGAAGTAGGACTCAGTAATGAAAATGCCACCAGCCACTTTTGTACTTATGGCATCTACAATGCCACCATGTATGCAAGCAATAAAAATCTTCAGGGTATGTTTTTATACTGATATTTTAATATAATCCCCCCCTAGCCACACAGATGTAGAGCTTCTAGAAGTGATACGGTGTGATTCACCTTGCTGGGCATAGAGGAGTGTGGGGAGAGGCATTACTCCTTGGACTCAAATATCAAAAGCATTTTTACTTTTGCAAAGTGCATGGATCATGATGGGAAGCACATCTGGGTTTCCTTTCCCATGAAGTTTAGTGAAACACATGCGCTGGTACACTTACCACCACTGGTAGGTGAGGCTCCCTAAATCACAAAAATAACCAAACTTTTATAAGAACTAACCTTTTCAATATACCCTGTTCCCACATAGGGTTACACATTTGGATTTTTCAAAAGAATACTCTTAGTTTTAAATCTATAAAGACTACAAACTCCGTTGAACTGCAGGGTTGTTAAAGATCCATGGATGCCTTCTAAAAATCTTTTATCCAAAATACCTCTGTCAGTTCACAATTCTGTTTTACTTTTGTCTACTTTGTGGCAACAGGGTATGTTGTTTTCATTTCAAATTTTAAATGTGATCTCTGGTTACATTCAAAGCCTTGCATTCTTATTTTGAGCATATTGTCTGTGGTAACGCTAATAATCTTTCTGATCGATCCTGAAGAGAAGACAATAGAAAAGCAGATAAATTCTAGGGAACAAAGACCTTAATTTTTGCCTCTAGCACAGAATGGAAGACTAATTACAATGTCCATGTCACACGATTTCTGTACAAATGGGTCTAAGATTAAGCACATGGTATTTATAAGCTAAAATTAGTTCAGAAGGCAAAAATGTTTTAATGTTTTCATTCTTAGATCTTGTATTCTTCCAGAATGTATGAATATTAAAAACTGGCTACCCAGTTCTTAAGACTGTATTGACATCTATAGTAGACCATATCACTTCTTTCTCATCCAATGTTAGTAGAATCCAGTTGCTTTTTATTTTCATATTACTACCTACTATAAAGTCTCCAGATTTAGAAGCTATGAGTATAATATATAAAGACCACTAAATCTACTTTTAAAACCCCTTCTGTGAATTTCTGCATATATGTATATATGTAAAAACACTGTTGATTTCTAATTGTTTTTTCCTGGGAATGAAATTTTTATAGAAATTCTTCTTATTAATTGAAATATTTAACATATATTATTCCATGGATTTTTAGTATAATTCATTCTTACGTATGCCCCATAATCATGCCATCGTGGGAAGATAGTTTTGCTGTCTGCTGATACAGCAGAGAGGAATAAGATTTGGAACGGAAACAAGCAAGAGCGAAGACATGGACAGAAAGTCCAGTCCATCTGCTGGTCTCCAGATCAGAGGAATGTACATTAAGAGAGAAATACTTCAGCTGCAGAAGGATATGAACTCTCACATAGAAATCTATAGAATTACACACTGATGGAATCCATTGCACCCAGGCCTATTTCTTGGCCTCTGATACCTTTGGTATCTTGTCATTACTTCCTTTTTTCCTTTACGCTTTAAAAACTTACTCTCTTTGACCATTTTCTGCACTGATGACAGATTTTTATTTATTAAACGTCCCTGTAATGTCAATTGTGGTCTCCTTGGCAAGAATGCGGTATCTTTTCCTGGGAAATGACATGAAGTAGCACATGTCTTCTACAAGATAGTTTTAACTTTTGAAGTCACTGAGAGTTACATAATGGTCTCCCCTACCTACAGTTCATGATGGTAGATCTAGTGAAAAATTTAAATCAGAAAATCTCATTGTAGCATATTTTAATAAGTGAATACCAAATACATAGATAGCTATATATATATATCTAAGAAATATATATATATAGGGGTTTGGGATGAAATAATAGCCTATAAAGACCATTATAATAACAGAACTGCATTATATATTATACATTATATGGATGTTGGAATGTATCGCTTTGTGAGGCGGGTCTCCCTTCACTAGCAATCATGTCTGTATATATAAAATTTTGTTTTCCAAACTAGCATTTCATTCTGTGAGTGAAAATTGACTGATATTTTTGAATAAGTGTTATCAGGATATCTGAATTGTTGACTGATCAATTTGAAAAAGTGTGTGGTCACAATTTTAGAGTTGATTCAAATGTGAAAAAGTATACACAAAAAGTAATTTTTCTTTTCTAGCTATATGAATGTAAAATACTTGCAGATAGTGTATATATTGTGTAACATATGTATATTTGGCTCTAGGGGCAGAGAATTGGAAACATTGTAAAATTAAGCACTTTAATTCCTATTAAATATTAAATGTTTGTATCTTGTAAATAAATACATCCTTCAATGAATTCCAGAGTCTTAGGCATTATTTCACCTAGGATTATATCTGTTCGGTTCACTGTGTTGTGAGCTGACTCAAAAAAGTTACTCCGGTAGGTACTTCCCACCTTCTGTACCCCCAAACCTGAGTAAGTCTTTCAAAAATGAAGCTGGTGACTCAGCCAGGTTTCTGGGAACTGCTTTCTGATAACTCCAAGGTCACACCCCAGGGACTAGCATATGGTTCCTGTGTGACTTTGTTCTCTAAGTGACTGTTTTTCAAGTTTATGGGATTTGCCAACACGATCAGCCTTAGAATGTGAAACAACCATGAAAGCAGAGGTCAGGGGAGCTTGTTTGAGTCTGTACCTGTTACTTGTTCTGTGGTCTCAGACAACTCAGCTGAACCCCAACAGTAAATTCTTGGGGTCATTACAAGAAATACGAGGCATGCGTGGCTGCAAGCCCTGTGCAAATTGCTTCTCATAGAACAACACCTCTCTGGTCACCATTGCCAGTCTATGCCTTGTGGTTTAGAAGATAAAACATCCCCTCAAAAGGAATCCTGAGTGGTTTTGGTATGATTTCATGACTCAAACACTCCCAGAGGTAATTCTTTTTAGTTCATTACTTTTTTTCAGGCCTCACACAGCTAACTGGGAGCTTATTAATTGATCCTTGCAAGCAGTCGGCGTCAGCTTTAGAATCACTTAGAATAAATATTGTCTTTGGCAACTTGTCAGAAGCTACCTTAAGCCAGAGAGGAAATCGGAGCCAGCCTAGCCTGATCTGAAGCTTCTGGAATTCCCTGGTACCCAGAAGCCATCCAGGGAGCTCGTGAAACTACTTTGTGATGAGAAGGTCTGCGATGATTCAGTTCTCGCAGGGTCACAGGTAAGGTGGATACTCTTCAAACCACTTTTTTGAGTAGCAAACAACTGGTTACACGTAAAAAACTGGTACAAGTCCCTGATTATACTATTTATAACCTCTGGTCCCCGCAAGAGGGACACACAGCCTGTCTGTCATGTTTAATCTCAAGGAATCATTTAGTTAACACCACTGTTTGCAGCACTGCCTACATGTTAGCATCACCTGGGAGAAGTAATCAGCACCATGTCCTGGCCTCACCCTCAAAAGTGGTATTTATTGTAGTTTCAGAAATTCCCAGGTGATGCTGATGGGAACCTTTGCTGGAGAAGCACCTTCATTTCCTCAGCGCTCTGTCCTGTGTGAAGCCTCTGTGTACAGGTACAGCCGTGACCTCACCTGAGCTCGTGACAGCACCCTCAGACTTCCAGGTAAGGAGACAGGTTTTGGAGACATGAGTAGTTTGCCACTCAGTTCTTCAAGTTCTCACCTGTCCTCACCTGCATCCACATAGCTGCACAAAATCAACAGCTACACTGACGGGCCTCACTCAACTCACCACAGCAGGCCCTCCAGTAGTGCAAATGTCATTTCTTTGCCACTTGGATAAGAAAAACCTGACTTCCCAATGGGGCCACTGCCTGGGTGGAGGTGACATGTTCTCCCTGTCCATGTGAGCTCCCATCAAAATACCATATTCCCCCGCATCCCAAAGATGCATAAGGTAAGTTTCATTCTGTGCCTCCACTGGAGCAAGGGAACAAGGGTGCACATGCTACTATAGCAGAAGGGTGTCCTGCCCAGGCCAGAATCCACCCTAACCCTGGGCTGCCAGCACTGCCCAGCACTACCTGAGCTGGAATAAGGACTTGGGAGATGAATGAATATACATGATCATTAAGTATTAGAACTGTATGGGTGTTTTTGGGGGGTGGGAGGAGCTCAGTGATGTTTTGTGACTGGAAATAAGCTGTAGGAACTTAACGCTGGTGTGTGCTAATTATGGGTCTAGTGGGCCAAGTGTCCAAGAACCCGTTAGCTATATAAGTAGGACCAGCCTCAAGCTGACTGCCTCCCAACACCAGCACCTCCTCCCTTGTCCCTCTCTTGTTCCTACGTCCTGAGAAAATCAGTGATGTGCTACATGACCACCCCTCTGTAAGTGCGGGAGCCGAGTGAGAAAGGCCTGTCCACAGCACCTGGGCCCATGCTCTGCCCCCACCCATGTGGCCCCTGGCTCATTGGCTCCTCCACGCACCGTCTCGGCTCCCCTGTTCTGGAGCTGCTCCCCCATTCTTCTCACACTGTCAATTCTCTCTCCATTGGATCTAACAGCAAGCATACCTGGATAGTTCTTCCCAAATTCTGTAACTCTCCCTCCACTTACCTTGCCAACTGCTGCCCCATTTTTCCCTCCCTGGGAAAGTGCTTAAGTTTTCTACACTGGTCTTCAGGCCTTTCTTCCTTTCCTTTCCTGAACATACCCCAGTCAGACTTTTGCCTCCATCTATCTTCCCCCCCCCCCCCCCCCCCCCCCCCCCCCCCCCCCCCCCCCCCCNAGTTTTCTACACTGGTCTTCAGGCCTTTCTTCCTTTCCTTTCCTGAACATACCCCAGTCAGACTTTTGCCTCCATCTATCTTCCCCCGCCCACCCCCCCCCCCATGCTCTACATCACTGTTAATTTTTGGACAGTGTTTGGTTTCTCCCCTAAGGTACGGTTCCCACCACCACCGCCACCCATGACCATCACCAAAGTCCCTTGTGCTCTTCCTTCCCCTCTTGCTAGATGCCTCAGCTCCATGCTTTACCTGCAAGTTTTGCCTTTTCCTTGACCCTTGGTTCAGTTCCCTGACCCTATATCCCACCTATAAATGAAACCATCCAATAGTTCTCTTTTTCCTTCTGACTTATTTTGCTAAACATCATCCTTTCCAGATCCATCCATGTTACCCCATCTTTTAACCAAAACTGTTCTTGTCGAGGTTACCATTTGTCCATAAAGGTAAGAATTCCTCTCTTTTAAACATTGAGATCCAGGGCCTCCCTGGTGGCACAGTGGGTTAAGCAAAGCACTATGAAACAAACCACAGCCATTGCAGCATGAGTTCGATCCCTACCACCGGCCAATGAGGGGACCCACATGGCGCCGCAGACCTCTCCTGCCTTGCCCGCTGCTCCCCTCAGCAGTGTGTTTCAGTCAGTCTGCCTATTCTGCTCCCCGCTCTGTCTCTGGTGAATCCTTTCACCTCCCTGGACTCTGGCCTGTACCCCAGCTCTTGTATGCATAAATAAATCTTTAAAAAAAAAATAACTGAGATCCAGATCCCCAGACCAGAGTTGGGTCCATAGAAGGCATGCAATAAATAATGAATAGAAAATCCAGGTTGTATGAAAGAAAAAAAGGAACAAAATATTCCTTCTAAAGTATCAGTATTTGATATTAATACCCATAGTATTGTTCTGGGTGAAGACCATTGGAAAAAGGGCTGAGTGGAAAATAAGTCAACATTTCATTTTTTACATATTTTCCATAAGAAAGCTAGATTTCTGGTCAAGCCACCCTTTTCCCCATAGACCCCTGCGCCTAAATATTCAGTCTCAACCTGCTGTCAGCACAATGACCACAGCCCCGGGGGCCGCGAGGAAACCAGAGCTGGTCACTTTTCCATAAGGAGCCAGAGGAGCTGAAAGACGCTTCCTGAGGAAGCAGCTGGCAGCGGGGAGCTGCCCAGAGTCTGGATCCGGAGAGGAAGCGGCTCCTGCCTGGTTTTGGTCCCACATTTAAGTGAGCACAAAGCCAGGTTGCTTGGCCTCAGGAAAGGAAACTGCTTTCATAATGTAAGACTGGACCTTGTCATCCGTGTGGATAAGAAACAATACTGTCAGATGTTACATGCTGGGCTGAAGATTACTGTGCCAGCATTCAGAGTATACTTCCGTGTGGAATCATGTCCAAAGGGGGAAGAAACACACCTCATCATAAAGGTCACCCCTAGTGTTTCAATATCTGCCCCACCGGGGGTGTGCATGTATGTACACGCTTGGGGACACAATGGGCCAAAGGGTCCAGGCTCACAGCTGTGAATATAGAAGGAAGTGTGAATAAAGAAAAACAGCTCACTGAAAACACTCATAATGCTTTTTTTTAATCTTTTTTTTAATTAATATAAATTTTTTTAAAATTTACATATACTTGCCATCAATTGTAATCCCCATGTATTCCCCATCACCATCTCACCAGTGCACCATCACCTCAGTCCCTCATGCTCCCATCTTCCCTCAACCCCCTCCCCCCCACCAAGTGTCCCCAGTCATAATGCTTTTTGAAGGACACCTTTTTTTGTTGAGTTTTGACTTTTGGCCCACCCGAGTGTTTTATGCACACACACATGATAAAATCAAAAGTGGTGGGAAAAACCCAAATTGAGACAAAACTACAAATAAATGAATCTACCTATCAAATAATACCAAGTGAATGATAGAACCACACTGAAAAGAAACATTGGAATTAATGCACAGATCCTTCACCGTATGTGCTTAGACTAAAGACAGAATTGTAAACAAAGAGTTCTAGGTCATTGGCTTGTTTTTCCCAGTGGTATGGCTTAGCATTTGTTTTTGCTGAGTTCTAGAACCAAGCAAATAAGTAGTATGTCAAGGTTCATGGGGGCCAGATTTCTCACTGTCCAAAAGGGACATGGCAATAACCCTGTGCTACGGACTGGAACTGCTGGTCAGGCTGAGTGGTGGTTGGCCAGCTAGCTGAGTACGAACACATATACGACACGTGTGTGCACCTGTGTACACATTTTCCCCGGCTGTCTGCTGTGTCTACAAGCCACAACACCCCGTAGCAGTAAATGTGCCAGTGTTGGCTTCTAAATACCATTTTCCACTAAAAGGAGCCAGAGCCCCTTGGAAAACTAATTCCAGGGCTGGCTGAGGCAGGGAAAATTCAGGATGGGCCTGGAATATCACATTGTGCCAGAAAGTCAGAAAGTGCCCAAAAGAAGGTGAAGATGTGTCAGGAGAACTAGGAACCAGCTTAAAGAGGGCGCTCCGACATGAAAATAAAATAACAGTGGTTACCTGTGGATTATATGTCGCAAAGCTGAGGGGCTGGAGGTGATGGATTAAAGTCAGTTGAATGAAGTCAGAACATGTGAATCCAAACTGATAGGAATGAAATAAGCGAAAAAGAAGAGTCTCTTCCTATAATAGAAGGCAAGTCTGTGTAGAAGGAATGGTTCAGTGGACATAAAACATGCCTTCCTCAAAACTGCCAATGCTGAGTTACAATAAGTCCAATGTCACAGAAAATAAACATCAAGTTTATTTTTTTTTCAAACGTGTCACATTCATTGTGAGTCAGCTCACACTGTCACCTGCCTGTCCAACCATAGTGTGTGAGCTGCAACTGGTATCTCAGTTGCTAAAATGCCACGTGTTTGGAGGTTGGGAGGGTTAAAGTCTCACTGCTCTCTGGGTGTGGAGCGAAGGGGAAAACCATGGGTAGACAGGACGCTGGCCCTTGGCTCTCTGTGATGTCACACTGCCCCCTAGTGATCTGTCCTGTTGCCTTGGGAACCACCTGAGTTCTCCACCTGAGGCCCTTTCCTGCTGACCAAGCCCAGTCAAGAGAGAGGTGGGGGGCCATACAAGCAATCAGAGCTGTTTCCAAACTTGGGGAAGAGATTTCCTGTCCAAGCTGGACGTTTTCTGCTAGTTGCACATCCCACTGTGATCTGGAGGCCGGGGTAGTGATAGTCACGAGGGCTACCAGGATGTTGACCGAAGGACACTGACAGAAAAAAGTCATCTAATGATCGTTTGTAAGGACCAGTGAATATTGCCAGGTGTCTACTTGTCTTAATGCTAACTGTTGCTGGGGCTTTTCAGCTAGAGGGGAGCCAGTGTGCTTCCTGGCAAGGGGGAATGGCCGTGCTCTGACGGGAGCCTCACCAGGCCAGCCTAAGCGTTGGGCAAGTGTGACACCAGTCCTGGTGGAGAGGGGCTCACCCTGGGCAGCAGAGCCCCTTGCTAGTGCACCCACCGCTGTTCCAGGTCAAGGAAAGGCTGGCTCCACCCGAGGGGCACCAGGAACTACCTTCAGACAAGACAGCAGAGGTGGCCTGCTGAAGAAGATGGCGCCTCTGCTCTTGTGGGCTCACCTTGACCAAGGGGTGACCTGCTGTCAGCCCCACTAGCAAGAGACAGAGCCTGGCTCGAGGCCCCTTTGCCTGTGGGCACTTGTAAGTATGTGTGGCACAAAAGAGGGACTAAAAGAAGGAATGGGCCTGTCTAAATCCCAGCTGCACCACAGTCTAGCCCCCTGCAGCCTCAGTTTCCACATCCCTCAGCCTACCCCACAAAACAAATAGAATGCTCCCCACGGTGCCGGTGCCACCCCACAGTGAGCACTCAGCAACAATCTAACAGTACCATGTGGAACGGCAACAAGGGAAGGAGAGCACTGGCTGGGGTGGGGATTCCTGGATCATGTACTACAGGTACATTTACAAATACGGAACAATGATTGGACTGGGGAAACTCTTACAGTGCGTAAGGAGTTTACTTTCTTTTTCAAAACCAGTTTACTCAATGTGGTAAGAAACATCATCTGTGGAGACAGTGACTCACATTCTGAGACTCCCCTAACCAGAGAGAGCAAAGCCTCTAAGTGACTCACGTTGAAATGTTCTCTGGGAGGAGCAAAGCCTCTAAGTGACTCATTGAAATGTCCTCTGGGAGGTTCTCTGCAGGGCCCTGTTTGGTCAGGGTCATCCCTGAACCAGTTCCCTTAACCAGCTGTGGTAGCAGAAAAAGATGCACCTGCACACAAGGCTTCTCCCTGCCACACACCTCATCTGCACTGAGACTGTCCCCCCAAGAGCTCCCGCCAGCCTCTGCCACTGCCCCACTCATCTCCCTCACAGGGATAAGTTGTTTGGTAAGAATGAAGTACAGTCACCCTAGATCTCATGGGTTGGGTTCCAAATCTCTGCAATAAAGTGAATATTGCAATGAAATGACTCCGAGATTGTCAGTTTGCTGGTACCTGTAAAAGTTATGTTGGGATAGCATTATGTTTAAAAAACAATGTCTATGCCTTAATTTAAAAATATTTTATCACTCCAGCCACTATGGAAAGTTATGTGGAGTTTCCTCAGAACACTGAAAATTCATCTACCCATATGACCCAGCATCTCCATTCTTGGCAATCTGGCCAAAGGACACAAAACCACTAATTCAAAAGAAAACCTGCATTCCCGTGTTTATGCTGCACAATTTACAATAGCCAAGATATGGAAACAATCTAAATATCCAAAAGTAGACAAATGGATCAAAATGTTGTAGTATATTTATATGATGGAATATTATTTAGTGATCAAAAAGGACAAGTGTGCCATTGGCAACATGGATGGAGCTGGAGGGGGTTATGCTAGCCAAAATTAGTCAGAGGGGAAAAAATACTGGATAGTCTCACTTATATGTGGAATATAGAGAGACCAAACAAGGTCAAGGAAATTTCAAAACCAGCAAGCTGACCTTAGAACTGAAGCATACAGCAAAGGGAAAGGAGTGGTGATGGCAAAACCAGAGGGATGAACACAAGGGAATATGGTGATGGCTCAGGGATGGTAGATGTGGCAGGAGAACTACAGGGACTACAATGATGTAAGAAAAAAAATTTTAATTAGAAAAATACTTTAGTTGCTAAAAAATGCCAGCTGTCACCTGAGCTTCAGTGAGTCACATTTTTACTGGTGGAAGGTCTTGCCTCCAACTGGTGCCACTGACTGATGGGGGCATTGCTGAAGGTCAGCACACTGGCAGCTTTATAAATCAGACAGCAATGGGTTACTCACCTAGGGGTTAAGTCTCAGTGCTATTACAGCAATGGCCTGAGTTCAGTCCCTGGCCAGGATGCTGACCCACATGGCGCAGCAGACCTTTCCTATCCTGCCTGCTGCTCCCCTCAGCAGAATATTTCAGTCAATCTGCCTGTTCTGCTCCCCACTCTGTCTCTGGGGAGTCCTCTTATCCCTGCACCTCTGGCCCACATCCCAGTTTTTCTATGCAAAAAAATAAAAATCAAAACTTAAGCCGGCCCTGTTGATTGGCTTTCCCCCAAGACTTCTCTGTAGTGTTGTGATATTGTTTGATAGCATTTTATCCATAGTAGGCTTTCAGTCCAAACTGGAATCAATCCCCTCAGACCTAAGCTTCTATAGCATTCTAAATCTTTGTTTCTCATTTCAAATGGTTGAAATGAGCATCTTCGCCAAGCATAGATTCCAGTCCAAGAAACCCTTTCTTTGCTCATCCACAGGGAGGATCTTACTCCTCAGGCATTAAGTGGCACACCTGAGTCACATCTTGAGGCTCCGCACCACCAGGGAGGCCACATGGGATCTTTTTAAAACTCCTGGTCGTGTTGATATTTTGCCCTCTTCCCACAAATCCAAGTGTTCTTAATGGCAGGTGGAATGGTGATTCCTTTGCAATTTTCCATTTATTTTGCCCGGAATCACTACTGGTGACAGCTGTAGAGTTAGGAAACACAGGTCTTAAATGTTTTTCATAATGACTCCTTGCCCCATGGGCTGTAGAGAGGACATTGTTACAGGCATGAAATCAATATTCATCTCCTTGTCCATCTCCATTAGTTCCTGGATGACTGGGTGGGTGTAAATAAGCAGTAATATTTTGAAAGGAATTTTTTTTTTCTAAGCAGCAGGTCTCAACAGTCGGCTTAAAATATTCAGTAGCTCATGTTGGAAACACGTGCTGTCAGTCAGCCTGTGCCGTTCTATTTATAGAGCTCAGCGAAGCAGATGTAGCTTAATTCTTAAGAGATCTAGGAATTTTAGATTGGTATCTGAGCACCCGCCTAAACTTCAGGTCCCCAGCTGCAATAGCCCCTAACGGGACAGTCAGCCAGTCCTTTGAAGCTTGAAACCAGGCTCTGACTTCTTGCTAGCTGTGGTGGGCCTCAGCAGTCTTTTCTTCTAACAGAAGGCAGTTTTGTTTGCATTGATCTGTTGTGTACATAACCCCTGCATCCAGCCCCTCTGCTGCACCTTCTAAGCTGCTTGCTGCAGCTTTTCCAAGCAGCCATCCCCTCATACTCCGCTGTGATGGAGACGGCTTCTTTCCTTAAACTGCACACACCATGCTCTGCTGGCTTCCCCTTTCCTCTGCAGCTCCTCACCTCGCGACCTTCCTAGAATTGGAGAGTGAGGGAGGGTCCTGCTCTGGACTAGGCTGTGGCTTCAGGATATGTTGTAGCTGGTTTGATCTTCTCGCCAGACACTCAGAATTTCTCCTTGTCAGCAATAACGCTGGTTCACTTTTAATTTCCTTTGAGAACTTTTCCTTTACTTGGTAACTGGTGTAAGAGACCTAACTTCTAGCCCATCTCAACTTTCCCTGGGCCTTCCTCACTGAGCTTCTCAAGTCAAAAGCTTTTGATTTACAGTGAGAGGTGTGACTCTTCCTCACTTGGGCACTCGGGCCATTGTAAGGTTAGTCATTGATCTAATTTCAATATTGTTTTGTCTCAGGGAATTGGGAGGCCCCAGGAATGGGAGGGGATGGGGAACGGCTGGCCAGCTGAGCAGTCAGAACACACATTTATCAATGAAGCTCATGGTCTTATGTGGCATGGTTTGCAGTCCTCCCAAACAATCACAATAGTAAGGTCCAAGGTCACTGACCACAGATGACCACATCAGATAAAATAACCACAATCAACTTAAAATATGGCAGACTCACTAAGATGTCATAGACACACATACAGAAACCTGCACTCCTGTGTTTATTGCAGCACTATTTATTATAGCAAAACTATGGAAACAACCCAAATGCCCCCAAACAAGAGTGGCTCAAGGTGAGGTCTATATATAGATAGTGGAATACTACTCAATGATCAAAAAAAATAAGCTCACACCATCTGCGGCTACACGGATGGAGCTGGAAGGGATAATGCCAAGCAAAATAAGCCGGAAGAAGCAGAAAAATACCAAATGGTATCACTTATCTGTGGAATATAGAGAAATAAAGCACAGGGCGAGTGTGGTGCCAGAAGGGCACGGAGTAAGTTCTTGATTCTGAGCAGACGGGTAAAGGAGGAGTCCTGGAGCCCTCGGTGGCTTTTTTAGGCTTTTATAATCACAGGCGACCAGGTATACAGCAGGCAGAGGGTTGGGGGAGCCAGGAGGCTGGCAGGCCTCCTAGCCCTGGTGCATCTTCACTCTCTTGGGCTCTCTCTCTCTCTCTTTCTCTTCTGTCTCCGCTTGTCTTCTCTGCTGCTGGCATCCTTATGATGCCGCCCTTTTACACCCTGTGTCTCAACCCAGGTGCACTCGCGCATGCCCACTTAGGCATGCATGCAGGACCTCAGGTGTCCATCATCACACCAATGGTGGGAGGGCAGAAAAGCCTGTTAACTTTTCCATTTACCCTACTGTCAGGAAAAAGACAAAATTTGTTGATCAGAATCTGAGGCGACCAGGAAGAAGGGTAGAGAGAGAGAGAGAGAGAGGGGTCAAAACAGTAGGGGGAAGAGAATAAAGGATTATGGTGATGGATCGGGGCTGTGGTGGTGGGACAACTATGGGGACTGCACCTGAGGGAGAAATCAAATACTGTCCATAAATGAATGATGTAAGAAAAAAAGTATTTCATCAAAAACTAAAAAGAGCCATATCTATTGACACCAGCAAGAGTGCCCTGAGCTTCAAATGGGAAACCCCAATTGGTTTGCTTTGTTGCTGCCTATAAAACACATTGCCCAGAAACTATCCTGCCTTATTTGTACCAATACTGTTATCAGTTAGAGTCACTCTTGCTCAAGGCCTGGCCACTTCCTGCTCCTGCAGCCTCAAAAACTTTTCCGTGAAGATGAGCTCAATGCTGCTGTGTAGACAAGTACTACCCACCAAATAAAACCCAGCTGGTGGTAGTGGTAATAAGGGGATGTTTGTGCTCTGGCCATGTGACCATTCTTCTAGAAAAAGGATTAAAAAGTGGTCACTCTCCTTCCTGAAACCTGGTTGTTTTTTTAACTAAAAAATTTGTATTTTACATCACATTTTTGTAAAATGTATGCTTTCTCTTTTCAGTTGTATTCCCCTTAAAATTCCCACCACCAGTTCACCAGTGAACCATCACCATAGTCCCTTGTGCTCCTCTCCTGTTTTGATCCCTCTGCCTGCTCCTCCCTTACAGAATGTGTCTGATTTACAGTTGCCTGATTTATCATTATTGCTATTTTTTCCCTGATCCTTATTTGATTCCCCTATATTCCTCCTATAAGTGAAACCATCTGATATTTTTCTTTTTCCTTATGACTTATTTCACTAAGCATCATCCCGTCCAGCTCCATCCATGTTGCTGAGAATGGCATGCATCTTTTTTGTCCACTGAGTAGTATTCCATTGTGATATGGCCCACCTCTTCTTGATCTGTGTTTGGGCATTTGGGTTGTTTCCTTATCTTACCTAATTATAGTGCTGCAATAGGGGTGTTTCCTGAAGTCTTGTTATTGGGGTCCCTGGATGTTCCATCCCGAGTCGGCTTATAATTTAAATTAAAATACACAACACGTGCAAAATTCATGACAGGCCTCTTCCTGGAACAGGTGTGCTTCCTCTTGTAATCAATCCTGCCATCATCAAGCAGGAAGAAAAGTGTGTTTATTTGTGCTGCCAATCTAGGAAAACAGTTGTAGCTGCGCTGTTTTTGCTTTAGGGCAATCTCCTAGCAGGTAGGCTTCCATCATAATCGTGGAGTTCTAGAATAAGCTTTTCTCCAGAAAAGTTCCGTAGGCCTTTTCTTCTTGACAATAACAAGCTCAGGGAAACGAGAAAACCTGATGAACACCAGGCGGAGAAGCAAGTGGATCGCACCAATCACTTAATAGTACCTTAGAGTATCTCTTTTGCGGCTCTCTAATTGGTGGAGTTCTAAAACATCCGTGTCACGCTTTTTTTCCCCCAAAAAGAATCAGGAAGGCTGGTCCTAAAACTTGGCAAGAGGCCAAGGCAAACGTGCCCGCCAGACCTCCCTTGTGGCGAGAAATGGCGAAGGGGCTTCCTCCCCATCTACGTCAGTTCTTGCACTAGTTACTTTTCTTTAACGCTGAGACAAGAGGACCCACGTGGCAGAGGAGCTAGCGAGGCGGCCTCAGCCCCTTACAGGAGCTGCCCTGCCCTCCAGCATTGTTGGGTTTGTTTTCACTACAATGTAGGCGGAACCCGCACAGTCTTGACTGCGGCACTTTTGCAGAACTTCACGCTGCCCCAACGCGCGCACGCCCACGACGCTCCGAGGACGGCCGCGCGCGCGCGTCGGCCCTCCCCCGGCGCGGGGAGCGCACGGCCGCGCGCGGCCTGACGGGAGCCGTAGGCGTTGCCCCCGCCGGAACTACAGCTCCCAGCAGGCCGCTGGCGCGTCGGGGCGTGGTGCGGGGCCTGCCGGGAGGCCGGCGGCGGGCGGGGCCCAATGGGCGCCGGCTCCGCTGCGAGGGCGGCGGCGAGGGCGGCGGCAGACGCGGCCCGGCCCATTCATTGCCGGGAGGCGGCAGGCGGCGGGGCCGCGCTTCCCGAGTCATGGAGGCGCTCATTCCTGTCATCAACAAGCTGCAGGACGTCTTCAACACGGTGGGCGCCGACATCATCCAGCTGCCTCAGATCGTGGTGGTGGGCACGCAGGTGAGGGCGCGGCGGTGGGCCTTGCGGCCTGCGAGCGCGGGCGGGCGGGTGCGGCGGGCCTGAGCGGGCAGAGGCGGGCGCGGGGCCTGGCCGCGCGGCCAAGGGCACCTGGGGGTCGCGGGCCGCCGGGGGCGCGGTGAGGCGGGGCCCATCCTGCGGGCCGCGCCGGCCGGGCCGCCCCGCTCTGCGACCCCGGGCAGCTTCGCACCGCGGCGGGAGCGCGCCGAGGGCCCGGGCTTTGGAGCAGGCCAGGTTGGCCCTGGGTCGGGGTGGGGTGTTCACGCCCCTGTCTTTCTGAGGTGGGTCTCGGCGGTGACACCGTTTTCCGTGCGCAGAAATTTTAGATACGGCATTATTTCTAGGGTGACAGGGGAAGCGTTTCCTTTTTCTGCCTGCTTTGGCTAAAGCGGAACCCCGGGGCTTTAATCAGAGTTCAGAGCCACGCATTTTATAGGCTGCTTACTGTATGGACTGGAGGTGCTTTCGCTTTTCAGTGATTTTATTTGCTCCGAAGGTGACGGTTTTCTTACCGTATTCTGTGAGGTGCGTGGCCATGTCTGGCTACCACAGGAAAGCGTCGATGTAAATATTACATCTTAGGGATGTAAAATCCAGAAGCCAAGAGAGTATATCCAAACGAGGGGCGCCTGGGAAACCAGAGATTTCTCTGCTTTTAAATAGTTCACTGGAATTATTATTTCAGAACAAGGTTTTTCTGGCTTGCTGTAGGCAGGATCCTGCTTAATCCTGCCAACCCATATTGTAGTATTTGTAAATCCTGCGATTTGTAATTATTGGAGACTGAGTCATCAACTGTTCGTTTGTAGTCTCTGGAACAGTCTAGGGTATGTACTAGCTGCTCAGGAAATACTCTGAGTGAATATTGTTCATTGTAACTAGATAATATTTTAAGATGCTGGGACTTTTATCATAAAAGCGTGTTTGTGTTTGAAATACAGATGATAGAAATGACATCTTAGGTAGTAATTTGGAAGTATTTCTTGGGTATAAAACTGAATCTTTTCATATACTTGTAAGAGATTCTCAGGGCTCTTTTAAGCATGAAGCAGTAAAGGAATCTGAGGTATAGAGTATCTCAGCATCAAGAGTTTAAAATAAAGAAGGCATATTCTTTCACAGAATTTTTGTGTAAATAAAACAGCAAAATCGGGAGGGGAAGGTTAAAATAAAAAGTGTAACTCTTACCATTGTGCTAACAACTATCCTAAGAGTAACAGTTACATACATTTGCTTGTTGAGCTTTGAAATTATTCAAAGATTATTAATCATTTTTTAAACTTCAGTTCATGAGGGTATGTCATTATTAGCAGAAATTCAATCCTTTAGCCAGTGGCAGAAGAAATAACTAGGAATAGAAACAATGTCTTTTTTTCCTTATTTTCCTCAGTGTTGAAACAAAACTTTCTACTGGATTCGAATATAAGTCAGCCACATCACTTTGTGATGTGTGCCATTCTGTGTTGAATAACATGTATAACATTTGGGTGTTCATGTTTAGTGGAATGGGGTGCTTTCAACCCCAGGCATGATCAGGGTTCTGAGCTTCCAGGGACAGAGCCCTCATAACACAGGTGTGGTATTTATCTCAGATTACCTGCACTTTACATGACTACAGGTTCCTCTTGTTGAACTTTTTAAAATGGTGATTCTCAAACTTGATGTATTTAAAAATCACTTTGGAAATAAGTTTTCTGTACACACAGAGGTTTTTACTTTATGACTTTGGAGTGGGCCACTCACCACAGGCTATTCTTATGCAAATGTTTCCTAGCTCCTTGCTGAAAAAGAATATTAGTGAATCTTTGCTTTTTATGTGTTTATTTTGCTTAGCAAAATCATTTGTGTTTAATACAGAACAGGTTTTGATCCACTTCTCAGGATGTATTTCGGTGGTCACAAAGGGCAGTTTGAGAGCATCCAGATTTTTTGATTGTTTCTGATGCAGTCTTCTGAGGTGAATTGAGTTTCCTTAGTAGATTTTCTTGTTGAGAAATTTAATGATTGGTTGTTACCACTTTATTTCTCTTAATAGTAACAGGCACATCTCAGATTTTATGAGTTCAGTTTCAGACTACTCCAAATAAAGCAAATACTGTAATAAAGCAAATCATGAATTTTTTTAAATTTCCCAGTGCATGTAAAAGTTACATTTTGGACCTGAAGTAAATCAGACACAGCTTCTGAAGTGAATGCTTGCTCCATGTAGGGCTGCCACAGACCTGTAGTTTGTAAAAGGAATGATGTTTTCAGGGCACTGAAACAAGGTATGCCTTGACCACCCTCCCCGCCCCTCCCCAACTTTGGTTTACAACACTGTACATGACTTAGGGAATAGGGTCACACCTCCTTAGGTGGATGTCACATACCACCCTCTGGATCCAAGCACTCATAGTCCTTTATCCTAGACCAGCATGCCTCCACTAAGTCTTTAATTTTAAAATGCAGGAAACTGGAAAAGGCCAGAGAAGTGCTACTACTCAGTAAGGTTCATTCTGGGGGCATTCTCACTGTAGCCCCACCTCCAGGACAACCTCTCCTGACCCCAACTTCGATTTCTTAAATTCCCCAAATACTTCTATGGGACCAAGAGCATGGGAGGAGTTGAGGAGAGGGAATCATGTTTACAGCTGTCCATCATTCACAGTGGCTTTGATCTAGCTAAATAAATTGTATTCCTCTTTCTCCAGCTGAGATCATCTGTGGAAACAACAGAATGGGGAGAGAGAAGGTTGAATCTGTTGGAGCACAGTGAGCTTTGCAGGTGTAGGAGATAATACTTAACTTCATGACTTGAGCATTTAATCAGTTTGGTTGAAAATTGGAAGGAGGTGTCCTCCCAGCATGTAATTCACACCACTACCCAGTACAGGCACCAATGCTCGTGGTATTCACCTGAGACTCTGGCTCAGCTGCTGCTAGTAACTGTGCTTTTCACTTTTATGTCAGTGATTTTACTTGTTCACCTTCAGTAATTCAGACAGATGCAACATGAAGAATAATTTTGGGTTTTAACTGACCTATTGCAAACCAAATTTGAAAATAAAGCATGAAAAATTGAAATATAATTCATATAACATAAAATTTGCCATTATAAAGTATACAGTTTTCCAGAACATTTTCTTTACAGTGTAAAGAAAGCCTCTACCCATTATCAGTCACTCTCTGCCGTCTAGCCCTGGGAACTACTGATCATCTTTCTGTTCATAGGGATTTGCCCACCTGGATATTTCATATAGTTAGACTCCTACAATAGGTGGCCTTTACCATCTTGTATCCTGTATTAGAACTTAATGACTATGACTGAGTGATATTCCATTGTATGGGTGCCAGTTTGTTTACTCATTTATTGGCCGATGGACATTTGGGTTGTTCCTGGACTTTTGTCTCTGCTGGGTAATGCTGCTTATGGGCATTTGTTTACAAGTTTTCGTGTGAATGTATGTTTCAATTCTTGTGGGTATAACTAAACAGAATGGCTGGGTCATCTGATAACTGCTTGGTCTTTTTAAGACGACTGTGTTCACTGGGACCCCATATATACATGTGTGACTTGTTTATTATTTCTTATTGGTGCATATTTGGATTGTGGCAATATTTGGTAGTTATGAATAGTGCTGTGGACATTTGTGCATAAGTGTTTGAGTATCTATTTGCAGTTCTTCTGTGTGTGTACCTAGGAGTAAAATTAGTGGGTCACGTGTTAATTCTGTGTTAACTTTTTGAATTTTCCACAGTGGCTATACCATTTTACCTTCCCACCAGCAATATAGGAGGGTTCAATTTCTAGTGTCTTCATCAACATCTGTCTTTTTATAGCTTTCCTAGTGAGGATGTGAAGTGGGTTTTTTTTTTTTTTTGTGGTATGACTTTTTATTTTATTGTGGGTTTGATTTGCATTTCTCTAATGATGCTGAAAATATTTTTGTAATATGTTGGAGTTGTCTGTGCTGTCATCAATGTGATTTGCACATATTTTCCCTCACCCCCCAGGTTCTCTTCACATTTTTGATAATGCAAAGCATTTAAAAATGTTAATGAAGTCCAGTTTGCCTGTTTTCTCTTTTGTTTCTTGTGCTTTTGGTATCCTACCTAAGATATTGCCAACTACAGGTCATGGTTTATGGTTTCTTTTAAGAGTTTTATAGCCCTTTTAGCTTACATTTAGGATTTTGATCCATTTTTAGTAAATTTTTGTCTTTGGTATGAAGTAGGGATCCCCCATCATTCTTCCCTATGTCCCTATCCAGCTGATTCCATTTGTTGCAGACACTTTCTTTGGTTGAATAGTCTTCCATGCTTGTTGAAATCAGTTGTGTGTTGATGCCCAGGCTAATTTCCTGGCTCTTCAGTTCCTTCCCTTTAGTATCTATGTCTGTCCTTATGTCAGTACTACACTATTTTGATTACTCTTGTTATGTGCTGCAGTATCTTTGCGGTCAGGAAACATCAGTCCCACAACTTTATTCTATTTTCAAGTTTTTGCTCTTTGAGTCCCTTGCCATTCTATAAGAATCTTAAAATTAGCACTTCCACTCTGCAAAAAAATCTGTTGGAATTTTTAATAGATTGTGTTGTGTCTGTAGGTTATTTCAGGAAGTATTGCTGTCTTAAAATTGAATACAGAATTCTTGGTTGAAAGTGGTTTTGTTTTTTTTGTTTTGTTTTGTTTTTGGTGCTTTAAGTCAAGCTACCACCGCTGGCTTCCTTAATTTCTGATTAGTTTTACTGAGACTTGTACACTTGTTCTATGCTTCTCTCCTTGCTTTTATGTTTTTTTTTTAAGATTTATTTATTTATGCATACAAGACCTGGGGTATAGGCCAGAGTTTGGGAGGGGAGATGAGGGGATTTTCCAGCGATAGAGTGGAACAGAACAGGCAGACTGAAATGCACTGCTGAGGGGAGCAGTGACTAAGACAGGAGAGGTCTGCTGCGCCATGTGGGTCAGCTCCCTGGCTAGGGGTGGAACTCTTGCTGCAGTGGCTGCCAATAGCTTCAGAGTGCTGAGAACCTCTGTGCCACCAGGGAGGCCCCATTATTTGTCTTTTAACAGTTTAATTATAATGTGTGACTTTATGGATTTCTTTTGTGTACCTGCAGTTCATTGAACTTATTCAACAGGTAGACTTAATTCTGCTTTTAAGGAAGATTATCAGTATTAATATTGATAATATTTTTTATTCACGTTCATGGCCTTATGTATTTGGATCTCTTCTAGTTCTAGACAGCACTGGGTTTGTAATTTTATGAACAATTTTTCTGTAAGGTCTGTTAGATCTGCAGCATATCAGCAAGTTTGGATCCTGGCTCATTGAAGTGTTGTTACTGAGTTACATGTGCAATAATTACTCAATATAAAAAGCACATTTTAACCTCATAACTTATATAGTGGTTTAAACTTCACAGTTATGTTTTTCTAGTAGGTGGAAGTTTTGAACGATATGGTAAATGCAGTTTAGTTTTTTAAATGCTATAAAATTAATATTTCTTAAGGACAATGAGAAATACTTTTTTAGTCATGTGAGGGAAATACTTTATTACATTATGTCAAAATAAAGAACTGAGAGGCCATCTTAAATGAAAAATAAAATATTAGGTGTTAACAAACTGAATTGCCTTTTTAGTTAATGTGGCATGAATAATTCTATGCAACTCTTCACTCCCAGCTGATGCTGGTTATTGGAAAGAGCTAAAAATATGACAGAATCATTTCAGTGAAAGACTGGGTCTCAAAATAGAAATTCAGAACACTAATACTTTCAATACACTACAATTTGGATGAAACTGAAAGATGACACTCACAAATCTTTAGCCCCTAGAAGTGCAGGATATTGAATGGATTTTGAGGAGTGCATGGAGACAAAAAAAACGATGCTGGAGTGCCAAGAAGGCCCAACCCTGAGAGCCAGCCAGCCAACTGTGCTGTTGCCCGGAAAGAGTAGGGACACTGATACTTAAACCACCAGAAAAAGGACACAGATACAATCATTGTTCGGAAGCCGGCACAAGCCATGATACTGAGAGAAAAAACTGGGAGCCCACAGATATGTTTTTTAGCCTGTGTGTGTTGACACTTGGGATTTTTAAAAACTTGAGACAGAGAATCATATGAGTGTGTATATATAGTACATATATTTACATACACTAAGAAATGATTTCCCTAGCAAGGGCTGGAACTTCTATCACCACAGGGGTTTAGGTTTTTTTGTATGAAAACTTTTATGATGAACTCGTAACTTTCAAATACATGATGCAGTGATACTACCTGTAGTTCCCAGGCTGTGGATGGCACCGCCAGGATTTGCTTTTAACTGGAAGCTTGCATCTTTTGACCACCTTCACCCATTTTGCCCACTCCCTCTGGCAGCCATTGATCTTTGGTTTTCTGTCTTTGAGTTTTTTTTTTTTAATTTTCAGATTTCACATATAAGTGAGACTACAGAGTATTTGTCTTCTGATTTATTTCAGTTAGCATAATGCCCTCAGGGTCCACCCATTTTGTTGCAAATAGCAAGTTTTTTAAAAATTTATTAGATTTAATTGTATTTGACATCATTTGTAGTCCCCAGGGGGTTCCCACCACCATTTCACCTGTGCACCATCACCTCAGCCCCTTGTGCTCTTTATGCCCTCATCCCTGTCTTTGCCCTCCCCTCCCACCACCCACCCCTGTTACCCCTTGGGTTTATCTTTGATCTTTTGATCTTGTTGAGTTTTTGTTTGTTTTTGGTTGTGATTGCCCATTTCCTTGAGCTTTCTCTTATTTTTTTTGTTTGTTTGTTTTCTTCTTTTTTATTTTTTGTTGTGGTTGTTCTTTCACATTCCTCCTGCCTTCTGACTTGTTTCACTGAATATAATTCTTTCTAGCTCCGTCCATGTTTCTATAAATGTCCCTAGGTTTTTTTTATTTTTGATTGCTGAATAGTATTCCATTGTGTATATGTACCACATCTTCTTGATCCAGTCATCTACTTTGGGGCATTTGGGTTGTTTCCAGGTCTTACCAATTATAAATAGTGCTGCAATAAACATGGGGTACAGGTACTCTTTTGGATTGGTGTTTTTGTGCTCTTTGGGTAGATCCCTAGGAGTGGGATTGCTGGATCATATGGTAGTTCCATCTCTAGTGGAACCGAGGTCTCAGTTATATTCCGTTATATGTGTAAACCACATCTTCTTTATCCATTCATCTATTGACAGGCACTTGGGTTATTGGCTTGTCTTCACTATTGTAAACAGTCTGTGCTGAACATGGGAGCGTGTATATCTTTCAAGTTAGTGTTTTCACTTCCCTCAGATACAAACCCAGAAGTGGGATTCCTGGATCATATGGTCATTTCATTTTCAATTTTTGATGCGCCTCCATACCAATGTCCATAGTAGATATACCAGGGTACAGCCCCACCAGCAACACAGATGGGTTTCCTAATTCTGCATCCTCACCAGAGCTTGTTTCTTGTCTTCTTGACAGTAACAGCTATGAGCTATCATATTGTGCTTTTCATTGCCAGTTCTGTGATGGTTACTGATTTTGAACACCTTTTCATCTGTTTGTTATCTGGATGTGTCTTTGGAAAAATGTCTGTTCAGATCCTCTGCCTATTTTAAGATCAAATTGCTTTTTTGCTATTGAGTAGTATGAGTTCCTTGTATGTTTTTTATATTAACCCCTTATTGGGTAAGTTTGCAGGTAATCTGTCCCATTCCATAAGTGGCCTTTTCTGTTTGTCGCCGTAGAAGGAGCTTTTTAGTTTAATGTACTCCTAGTTGTTTGTTTTTGTAGTATTTTTTGGTTTCAGATCTAAAATATCATTGCCAAATACCATGTCAAGGAACTAACTGCTGGTTTTCTTGTAGGAGTTCTAAGATTTCAGGTCTGTGTTCAAGTATTAAATCCACTTTCACTTGATTTCTGTGTATGGTATAGTGATCTAGTTTTTCTTTTGTATGTGATTGTCCAGTTTCCCTAACATTCATTGAAAAAAGTTGTCCTTTCCCCATTGTGTATTCTTGGTTCTGTTACTATAAGTTAATTGACCATACGTACATAAGTTTATTTCTGGGTTCTCTGGTCTGTTATTGTTCTATGTTTGTTTTTATGCCAGTACCATACTGTTTTGATTATATCATTGTTGTATAGTTTGAAATCAGAAAATGTGATACTTCCAGCTTTGTTTTCTATTCAGTGTCTTTTGTGGTTCTGTGGAGGGTGTAGTGTTCTATTTCTGTAAAATAGAATTAGAACACTAATTGGAATTTTGAATAAGGTGTACAGTATGATTGCTTGATTTATATATTATGTAAAAATGACCACAAGAGATTTAGCTAACATCATTGTTTTCTTATGTGTAATAAAAAGAAAAGAATTTTTAAAGGAATAATACTTTCTCCTTGTAATAAGAACTCAGGATTTACTATTAACAAATTTCCTCTTTTTTTCTGTTTAGTCTGGTTAATTCTTTATGGATCTGTGTGATAAAAAGAAAAGAATTTTTAAAGGAATACTACTTTCTCCTTGTAATAAGAACTCAGGATTTACTATTAACAAATTTCCTATGTAGCCTCTAGCAGTGTTACCATGTTGTATTCCCAGTACTTACTTATTTTATAACTAAGTGGAAGTTTGTACTTTTAGACATCTTAATGTTCTCCCAGTCCATGGAATGGTCTTCCATTTGTGTCTTTTTCAGTGTTTTTCATCAATGTCTTGTATTTTTCAGTGTATAGGTCTTTTTACTTCTGTGGTTAAGTTTATTCCAATGTATTTTATTGATTTTGATGCACTTGTAAATGGGATTGTTTTCCTAATTTCTCTTTCTGATAGTTTATTAATATATAGAAACAATAGAAATTTATATATTGATATTGTTACAACTTTACTGAATTAGTTTATTCTAACTTTTTTTAATGCCATCTTTAGGGTTTATGACATAATACTTTGCCACCTGCAAATAGAGTTTATTTTACTAATTCTTTCCTTATTTGGATTCCTTTTAGTTGTTTTTCTTGCCTAGGAAGGACTTCCAGTTCTATGCTGAATAAAAGTGGTGAAAGTGGGTGTCTTGTGTTGTTCTTGATCCACTTTTCACTGCTGGGTAATATGTTAGGTGTGGGTTTGTCATCTATGACCTTTCATTATACTAGATAAGTATCCTGTTTACCCACATTGTTGAGTTTTTATCATAAATGGATACTTTAATTTTGTCAAATGCTTTTTCTGCATCTGTTGAGGGTCATATTATTTTCTTTTGTTTTGATAATGTGGTATGTTACAATGATTGATTTGCATATGTTGATCCATTCTTGCAGCCTTAGAATAAATCCTACCTGATTGATGGTGTGTGATCATTTTAGTCTACTCTTGAATTGACTTCACTAATGTTTTGCTGAGTGTTTTTTCTTTCAGTGTCATCTGAACTGTTAGCTTGTGATTTATCTGGCATCCTTATCTGGTTTTGGTGTCAGGGTAATGATGGTCTTGTGAAATGAGTTTGGAGGTTTTCTCTCCTCTTCTGTTTTTTGAAGAATTTGAGAAGGATTGGTCTTAATCTTTAAATGTGTGGTAGAACTCACCTGTAAATTATCTGGTTCTGGACTTCCATTTGTTGGAAGGTTTTTGATACTGATTCATTTGGCATACATAAATTATAAGGCTGAATATAGATCTTTGTATTGCTTCATAGTTCAGACATAGGTTGTTTCTGGAAATCAACCCATTTTTTTCCCTAGGTTGTCCAATTTTTGGCACATAATTCTTCATAGTAGCCTCTTACAATCTTGTGTATTTCTGTGTATCCGTTGTTTATGTATCCTTTCGTTTCTGCTGTCAGTTGTGAGCTTTCTCTCCTTTTTTCTTCATGAGTCTAGGTAAAGATTGGTAATTTTCTTAAAAAACCAGCTCTTTGGTGTTCTTTCATTCTACTAATTTTTGGCTTAGTGGTTCTTTTTCTAGTTCCTTCAATATTGGATTTAGGTTGTTTTTTTTCTTATTTGTTAATGTAGGTATTTATCGTGAACTTTTAGAAGTGCTTTGACTGCATTTGCTAAATTTTGGTATATTTATCAACTTTTTTGTTTATCTCAAGATTTTTATTCTTTGATCTATTTGTTGTTCACTAGAGTTTTGTTTAATCTCCACATGTGTGAACTTTCTGGGTTTTTTAAAAAAAGATTTTGTGTATGCATACAAGAGCTGGGGTACAGGCTAGAGGCACAGGGAATGAGAACTCACCAGTGACAGTGGAGAGCAGAACAGGCAGATCAACTGAAATACACTGCTGAGTGTGTTACTGGACTGCAGCTGGCAGGAGCTGTGGTGTGCTGCTCCAATTCAAGTTACTTGTGCAGTCACACCTCAGAAACCTTTATGTAGCAGTGTACTGCCTGAATCATAAAATAAACCAGCAGGGGTGAGCTGTCAGTTAATTAATACTTTGTTGCCAGGATTCTGTCTCTTACCACAAGTTGGTGGTGGCAGAGCACTTTTATGTAAAGTGCACTTCCTGAATTATAAAATAGACCAGTCAGGTGCAGGATTAAAAAGTGGTCCAATCAGACTGTTGGGGGGGACACCCTGAAAGTGAATATAAGCCAGGGTCAGAGGGGGCCTGGAAAAATCATCATCGGACACACAAATCATCAGCTACACAAACACCACAGACACAGACACCAAAAAAAAAAAAAAGCCAACAACAAACAACAGAGAAAAAACTCAAAAAAGCTTCTGCCCCTCCCCCCCCCCAAAAAGAAATGTGAAAAAACGGCAGCCCCAAGGAAGAGCCCCTACAGAGGAGAGCCCTAAAAAGAAAAAAATAAAAAGGTTCTAGCCGCCAAAAAAAAAAAAGCATCCAGCAGCTGCCCTCTGAGGAGGGGAGAGAAGCTGACAAACTCTGCAGAAACTAGGCCTCAGTCCTGTCTCTAACACTAACTAAAAAAAAAACCACCAAAGGCCCTGGGCCTAATGTTAACACAAAAGCTGTTAACACTCGGTGTCACTGACACTGCCCAGTAACCATTGCTGCTAGCAGTGCTGCTCAGCACTCCTGATGACAGGTAACTACCATCACTGATGCTGTCTAAAAGCAACCAGCCTCTTGTAAATAACGTTAAGCTTTTCTTCTTTTCCCCTGTTTATAAATAAACACCATGGTGGTTATTCCTGTAGCCTAAAATCTCCTGCAGTTGTGCATGCAGGTAAAAACCCATAGACAGTAACCTGTATTGGGCATTGTCCTCTGTTAGGTTATCGCCCCTATTGCTATATCCCTCAATTCTAGTTTGTGGCCTTACAACCTTTTAAGGATTTTTGGGTACTCTCTAGCCTCAGAGCCCCTTTCCACCCCCTTTTTAAGGGGAACAGTAGGCGAGGTAGGAGAGGTCTGCTGCGCCATATGGGTTCCTTCCCTCACCCGGGATTGAATTCGTGCTGCAGTGGCTGTGGAAGCCCCACAGTGCGGAGTGCTCAACCCCTTGTGCCACCGGGGAGGCCCTGGTTTTCTTCTTGTAATTAATTTCTAGTTTGTGCTTGGAAAAGTTACTTGCTGTAATTTCAGTCTTATTAAAGTTTAAAGTACTTGTTTTGTGTTGTGACATGTCTGTTCTGGAGAATGTTCCATGTTCATTTGAGAAGAATATTCCATTGCTTTGGGGGCATGTATATATCTGTTAAATCCATCTGGTCCAGTGTGTCATTTAAGGTCAGCGTTTCTTATTTCCTGTCTATACAGTTTATCTCTTGATGAAAATGAGATTTTAAAAAATCCTCTGCTATTACTGTATTAATCTATTTTTATGTATGTTTGTCAATATTTTCACGTTTGTCAATATTTGCTTTATATATTTAGGTGCTCCTATGTGGGATGTATAAATATTTACATATGTCATAGCCTCTTATGAATTGAGCCCTTTATAGCTATATAATGACCTTCTTTGTCTTGGTGCAGCTTTTGTTAAAGTTTCTTTTGTCTGACATCAGTCTAGCTATCCCAACTTTCATTTGTTTTGCATTTGTATTGAATATCTCTATTCATTTTCAGTACATATACAGATTTTTTTTTTTAAGATTTATTTATGCATACAAGAGCTAGGGTACAGGCCAGAGTCCAGAGAGGTGAGAGAATTCACCAGAGACAGAGCGGGGAGCAGAACAGGCAGACTGACTGAAACACACTGCTGAGGGGAGCAGTGGGCAAGGCAGGAGAGGTCTGCGGCACCATGTGGGTCCCTTCCCTGACCAGCAGCAGGGATCGAACATGTGCTTCGAACTGGTGCTGCTGTGGCTGCGGTTTGTTTCATAATGTGTTGCTTAACCCACTGTGCCACCAGGGAGGCCCCCATATACAGGTTCTTTGAAGAAGAATCTTAGGTAATCTTGTATGCATTTAAGAGTCTTAGATCTAAAGTGAGTCTCTTGTAGGCAGCATCTAGATTTGTCTTACGTTTTAATCTGTTCACTCTGTCTTTTGATAGGAAGACTTATTCTGTATTTACAATAATTTTGACAGGTGTGACTTCTTGCTTTGTAGTACTATATTTTGTTCTTTCTTTTCTCCACTTGTGTTTTGATCACTTTAGTGTTTTGCTTAGATTCCTAACATACTTTATGTATCTACTATAGGTTTTTGCTTTGTTGTTACCTACCATGAGGCTTACACAAAACAACTTGTAATGTTCTGTTTACATTTGTAACATCGGGCCTTCCTTCTGCAAGGGGTTGAGCCTGTGGGAGCCTCTGCAGCCTGAGTTCTAGAGTTCTATCCCTGCCAGGGAGGAGACCCAAATGGCGCAGCAGACCTCTCCTGCCTCGCGGGTTCTCCCCTCAGCAGTGTACTTCAGTTGATCTGCCTATTCTGCTCCCCACTCCATCTCTGGTGAATCCCTGCCCCTCTGGCCTGTACCCCAGCTCTTGTGTGCATAAATAAATAAGATCTTCAAAAAAAAAATTTGTAACATCTATTTGAACTCATTCTTAAACGCTGCCTTTTTATCCCCCAGCTCCCCACATCTTACAATTTTTACATATTTTAATCTTGTGTACCCATTAACAAGCTGTTGTAGTTATATGAAGGTTAAAGACAAAAGTAGTAAAAATAAGATGTATAAGTCATTACTCCACTACCATTGAATTAGAGTATTGTGATTTTTACTGTATATTTATCTTTACTGGTGAAACTTATACTTCTGTGTTTTCTACAATCTTTTATTTCAGCTTAAAGTCTTAACAAGTTCCACTATGGAATTGAGGAGCAAACATCAAGTATCCTCTCTGTGGTACCTCCTTTATGAAGAAGGTACAGAGTGGCTGGGCAGAGTAGGGTGATTGGAAGTGATAGTTACATTGAAATTACTGAAACCTAAAATGTGAAATAGAAAAGCAACTTGAGGGAGAGCAAACATAATGAAATTCATTAGCCAAGACACTTTGAGGTGAGAGCTACAAGAGCCAAAACCCTCATCATCATTGATTGTCATCTGCCCCAAGTGCTCTTCCCAAATTATAAAGCAACAACAGCAGAAGTTCTCCATGCTGAAGTCCCCCACCTTCAAAGTGTGGTTGTGGACACAAATAGCAAGACAGACAGCATAGCTTAGATTCATGAAGCCAAATCACCCCCCCCCCAAAAAAAAGAACTCTACGAGTATCAAAATAGAAGGAGGGAGGGAAAAATAGGTTTCCTAAGAAGGAAAGCATTTCCCACTGTTGTCAGACTAATAATAGAAGCGTGTCCATACACGGCATGTTGAAAGGTCTGAAAGTCAGTATCCCTATGGAGAGTGCAGTAGTGACTCAGGTGCCCACCCACGACACCCGTTCTCTAAATGCAGAGAAACATAACTGAACAAAAGAGAACAGAAAACCTTGTTTTTATTGCCCCTTCTTTTTCTACTCTAGATAACGTGACCTGAATTGCTTCTAGTTCTCTGAACCTTGACTACTTTGAACTTTGCCGCAGAGCTGGGCTGTTCAGCTCATATAGACCGCCAGGTAGATGTCAGGAATTGGTCTCTAATCTGGACCTGGGCTGCGTGGACTATAAAAGTGTCTGCTATGGGAGGAGGAAGGAACATAACTTTTTTTACCTCCTCACAGTGAAATCCTATACCAATTTGAGGTGTTGGAAATTATTTTGAAAAATTATTATCATCAATGTCAAAAAGGTAAAAAATAATATTGTAAACACCTGCACGTAACTCCCCGGTTGGCAGTAAACCACCAGCTGTCCTGTTGAATTCCCTCCTTTCTAGAGAGAGAACCATTTTCCTGAATTTGGTGTTATATCATGTCTGTGTACTTCACTGAACATATGATACATGTCATTTAATGTACATAACGCTTAAACCTCAAGTAAGTGGTGTCAGAATATCTACCCCTTACAGTGGTTTTACACAATCACACTTGTGCAATTTACTCACAAACTAGTTTGCTCACAAGAACACTTCTGTGTTCTCCATGGTTTGCTGTAGTATTTCCTTCATACCTCATTGTGCACATTTGAGAATTTCTCTAAGTTAGAAAGAAATAGAATTACTAGACTCTGGAGTATGTTTATTTTCAATTTTACTTCATATTGCTACTTGCATTGCAGAATATAGCTGAACTTTACATTGCCACCAACAGAGGAAAGTTTGTTTAATTATATCTGTACATATTATTGTCACATTTTTTATTTATGGTATCTTTGAGGGTCTTCTTGACTGTCCCTTGACTACTAAAAGTTTGAGCATCTTAGCATATTTCTTTACTCTTTATTTGGTGACTCTTTGTTTTGGTCATTTTTTTTTTTTAAGATTTATTTGTGCATATAAGAGTTGGGATGTAGGCCAGTGGTATGGGTGGGAGGTGGGGGGGGTGTGACAGAGTGGGTAGCAGAACAGGGGGATCTACTGAAATCCACCACTGAGGGGAGCAGCAGGCCATACAGGAGAGGTCATACATGTGGGTCAGCTCCCTGACTGGGGATTGAACTCGTGCTGCAGTGGCTACCAGTAGCTTCACAGTGCTACTACAACCCCTTGTGCCACCAGGGAGGCCCCTTGTTATCTTGTTATACTTATCTTTTTCTTATTGATTTGTATACATTTTGGTTGCTAGTTGCATAATTATAGATAATTCCCCCAATTATTTCTGTGACTAAAAGTAATTTTACTATGGATGTAATTAAGTTACCAATCTCTTCTTCTCTCGTTTGTACGTTTTTGGCACTAAGGAATCATTTCCCATCAAGTCTTGAAAGTATCCTAATCTCTATCAAGTTATGCTTCTCCACATTAGTTTATAATTTAGCTGGGGTTTTTCATTTTTTAACAGCATGATTGGGAGATTATATACCAGAAAGTCACCTATTTGAAATGTACATATGATTCAGTGTTTTTTTTAGCATGTCTGTAGAATTCTGCAGTGGTCACCACAATCTAATTTTAGAGTAGTCCATTATTTCACAAAGAAACTTTGTCCATTAGCAGTCTCTGTCCACTCTGCTCTACCCAATGCTGGGCAGTCACTTAATCTACATTTTTGCCTATTCTGGGTGGTTCATATAAAACAGGATCAGACTGTGTGATCTTTTGTAGCTGACTCCGTTTACTTAGCATAACACTTTTGAGATTTCTCCGTGTTATAGCATATGTCTGTACTTTATTCTCTCTTTATTACTGCATAATACGAAAGAAATCTGATAAAACTAAATATTAGCATCATTTTTTTTAAGTGGGTGAAATTTTCATATTAGGGACTCTGGGAAGATCACAGCAGTAGAACATAGTTTCCTAATCTCTGTATGATTTTTCCCATAAAAACAAAAATTAGGATAGGAAAACCAAAACTCATGAACAGTATTACAAGAAAATTAATTAGTTGACCGTGTTTTCCTACAAACTCTCAAATTCCAGTATGTTGGGGACAAACCAAAGCCCCAATATCTGTGAATTATTATTTATGAGGAAAAAGAAGGAAGTGGCAGAATAACAGATGAATCTGAATTTAGACAGAAGGGCAGTGACTGGTGAGCTCGGAGGGTCTGTGCACTGGTGATCAGTGAACAAGCCCATCTAAGTCCTGAGGGACTGGACACCTTCATAAGACACACAAAACCAGTGCGAGCTCCTTCCAGGGCCATTCCTCACAGGGGTATGATCTGAGAATACAACGGAATGTCCTTTGAAGAATTCAGAAGAGAAGATCCAGATAAAAGTGATGGTGGAACAAAGCTAAGATATCTCAGAAACAATTCTGTTCTTGAACATTGTGTGTAAACACCAGGAACAAGCTGTAGAGTGTGACCTTAGGATAACATTCTGAGTCAGGCCTCTCTAAAAGTTCAGGGTAAAAGTCAACAGTATAAAATGATTATTGTCAAATTTCACACAATGTTTAAAAAAAAACACAAAAACAGGACTAAGGCTAGCATCTCTGGATCCTCTCTGGTGACCTAGGAGTTGAGTCTCGGTGCTATTCTAGCCAAGACCTGAGTTCAATCCCTGGCCAGGGAGATGACCCACATGGCACAGCAGACCTCTCCTGTCTCACCTACTGCTCACCTCAGCAGTGGATTTCAGTCAACCAGCCTGCTCTGCTCCCCACTCTGTCTCTGGGGAGTCCTCTCACCACCACCACCCCTACCTCTGGCCTGTACTCCAGTGCTTCACCCGGAAAAAAAAAGCCTCCCTATAGGCATGAAAACACACCAGAAAAATAGGCTCACAGAATGGCTAAAAGCTGTGAGACTAAGGCAGAAAGCAAGACAGAAGACATCAGTAGTCATTAAGAGAGCATTTTTTTAAAGTTTTTTTGTTTCCTATTTTTCCACTAGGGGAAAAAAATGGAGAAAGTGGTGAGCTTTTACTTGGGGGTAAAATAAGCAGAATATAGCATTAATCTTCCACATACAAGTGGCCACACCTAGAAGAGAAAGCAACCAGAGGAACACTATTTTGTTTCTGGTCTGTTTCTGTGACTCATAAAATCCACTAGTGATTTGATAAAGATTACACAAACTTCGGGTGCACCCTCATCTAGGCATAGGTGTCCACAGCCCCCTTAATTCTCTCTTCTCCAACCTGGGCAAGGCCCCTCCCTGTCCCTCAGTCACCAGAGGGAGGTGTGATCTCCTGAGGGTTCTCAAAGCCTATACTACCTGCTTTTCCAGGCCTACTCTGAAGTTTTGCTACTCACTTTTGTTCCAGTTTCCCCTGCCCAGCACATCCTCTTGAGGACCTGAGTCAGGCCCTCCCCAGTCCTTAGAGAACTTAGAATGTTGTTTTCCATAAGGAAAAGAAGTTAGGGGCATATAGAAAAAGTCCTGCTTCCCCACTCTCAGAGGTGAGGGGGTGAAGAGGGAGCAGACAGGCCTGGGCCGGGAGGACCCAGCTCAGCTTTTTTACTCCTGGAAATAGAGCATAGAAATCCAGGGCTGGTTCTGTCCATCCCCAAACCCTGAAAGAGAACCCTGGGCTCCCCCACAGTCACACTGGAGATGAAAGTCTACTGCCGTGGCTATTTGCAATAGAAGCAAATCTTAACAGAGGGCCACTGAGAAGCAAGCCCATGGCTGTGGGTCTGGATGGCCAGAGGCCATCACAGTAGATAAAACAGCAGGAGGCACCAAAAACTGGTGGACCATAGTAATACCCATCCACATGCAGCTGCTGGGGAATATCATCCCAACAGCTGTAGAGCCATAAGAGACCATTCAACTTCAGAATTACAGTATGAACCCAAGTCAGCACTGGGTCTGACCACTGGCCTCGTTGAGGTCTTAGTCTCATGTGGGCAAGTCCCTGGCTCTCATTCTGTGTGCATAGAAAACCCCAGTTTTCAGTTGCTTTGTTTTCTGTTTCTGAGCTGTGGTGCTACTGAAACAAAGAAGGAGGAAAAGGAGAGAAAGATGGAGGGGAAGAAAGGGAGAGGGGAAAGGAAGACATGTAAGGAGCTGTGGGGGTGTGAGGTAAAGTCCAGTAGACACAGAAGTAGCTCTTCCCAGCACCCCCTGCAGTGCTCTGTTCCCGAGTGAGGAAGCGGTCAGGGGCACTGACTAAGGTCCCCCCCTTTCCTAGAGCCACAGTGTGACGGCAGTGAGCACATGTCCGCACATCTTTGCATCGCAGCTTCACAGGCAGCCCCCAAGGTGCTTGTGTATCAGGAAGCCAACTGAGCCAACCACAGCCTGGACCTGAGTCAGCTCCTGGTAGCGATGGCGTGCTGCGGACCTGGACGGAGGGGCTCAGTGACGGGCCGGAGAGGAAGAGTTACAGGCTGGTATTGAACTCCTGGTGTTCTGCTTCTTGCCCTTAATCTTGCCCACACCAAGCAGTCTGATGCAGTTCTGCTGCTTGCCCAGCAGGGTTGGGGCCAGGGGTCCGGCTCTGTTTGTCTTGGATAACGGTCTGTACCACATGCGCTGGCTTCACATGTGGGACCTCGTGCCAACAGGAGCAGGCCCAGCAAGGCCCAGAAGTAGTGGGGCGAGCTGGTACATGGTCGCGACTCATGACCGTCCGCATTAAAGATTGTTGAGAACGGCCAGAAGGCTCCGGGCAACGCCGGTCACGGCAGCGCCTCTGAAGCATGTGTGCTTAGTTGGAACTGTAACAGGGTGGTCCCCAGGAAAGGGGGAAGTTCCAAAATCCCAGTTCGCCATAAGTGGGTGAAGCTAAGCAGGGATAAAAAGATGTTAAAGAAGGAAAATAGGAGGACAGAAGGAAGGGAGGAAGAAAAAAGCAGGATAAAGAGCAGCAAGGAGGTTTGGAGGAGGCACGTGGAGCAGAGGGACATGTAAAAGAACTGAGCTTGCTTTTTAGTTTTAAACTGGTTGGAACAGATGTAGGTGAGAGACCCGTGGGAGCTTAATAATAGTAGTTTTCATCTTAATTTTAATTTTGCTCTTTTCCTCCCAAATTTTCTAGCTCTTTCTGACCCTTTTTTATGGGTCTCTACCAAAAAGTCCTTTAAACTTGTGGCAGGCTTTTGGGCCTTGCTTTGGGCCAATCCTATTTAGCTAAACTTTTACCCTCAAGGAAATGGGTAACTTTAAATACTCAGTAACTATATTCTTTGTCCTTTCTATATTGTACCCTAATTGTATTAAAGGTCCTTTCCATTAAAAGTCTTATATGTTTTTCTTAATGCCGTGAATGGCAGAACCCATTCAGAGAGGCAGGTTTGGTGGTTTTGGGGTGCCCCTCTCCCTACCCTGTAACAGAACCACTGGGTGGGGTGACAGAATGTGTGACACTAATGTAAAGAAGCAGGAGGGCTTCGGGAAGGCAAAAGAACGTGACCACGTGTGCTACTCAAACTGAAGTCCAAAGGACCCTGTGGCCTCAAGGCAGCAGCCAAGCGCATGTGGTCAGCTCCATGGTCTTACAGGAGGCCGAATGGTGCCTGACCACTGCTCAAGGCCCGGGTTTGCTGAGTGTGGCCCTTGCCGTGTCCTCTGTCCTTCCTCCGCTTCTAAGGAAGTGCCACAGGGGGCAGGGCCATGGTTATCTCCACGATTCATTTTTCTTTTTAAGATTTATTTATTTATGCATATATGTACTGGGGTACAGGCCAGAACTGCAGGGGGTGAGAAGATTTACCATAGATGGGGGTAGGGGGGGAAGCAGAACAGGCAGATTGACTGAAATCCACTACTGAGGGGAGCAACAGGGGAGACCAGGAGAGGTTTGCTGTAACATGTGGGTCAGCTACCTGGCCAGGGATCGAACTCAGGTTGCACTGGCTGTGGATTGCTTCATAGTGCTGGGATTTAACCCCTTGTACCACCAAGGAGGCCCCTATCGCCACAATACCATCATACCCAGTGGAGCTGAGGTGTGAAAAACACCCAAAGAAGCCAGCATGTGGCTTGGTTCGGCTGGCTGCAGGCTGGAGGCCCTGTCCTGGGAGCCACGGGCCACAGTTGGAGGAGCTAGGCCTGCCCCCAGGACCCCACCATGTTGCTTTATCAGTGCCTGGTTTGGGAGCTACAACTTAATTTTGTAGTCCAGTCTGGCACTCTCAGGTAGCTGAATTCTCTGTATCTTGGTTGTTTAGAAAGGATGATAGCGGTCCCAGCCTCAGAAGTTCTGGATGAGGAGGCTCTGCCCTGTGTGGGGTGCCATTGCACCCACCGAACCTGGCATGAGAGTCAAGCAGGTGAGCCCGTCCTCAGCAAGCTGCCTCTGCTGCAGGGGCTCGCTCTGACCCTGCATCCTTCTTCCACTTCCTTTCCTCTGCTCTGGGATAAGGCACGCTTCCAGGCATCCCTTTCTTGGGCATCCCATCACCTGTAGCCTGCGCTGCAGGTTTCTGGGGCCTTCCCCACAGGGACATGCTGATTTCTGATGTGGGGACATTTTTCGGCCTTCCCACAGTCCCTGCAGGCAGTGTCTGTTGCCCGGCACTCAGAGGGACAGGGCCTGTCAGGCATGTCCGGCCATGCTCACCTCCACCCATGCTGACTCGGTTTCCTCCCTGGCCTCTGGCACTGTGAGTGAGGATGCAGGGTGTGTACGTGAGCCATGGGGCTGTGTGGGATGCGGCTCTGGCACAGGAAGACTGTCCGCTTACTTGGGCCGTGCACGGTATAAGCAGAGGTGGCTTCAAGGCCATGCCCAGGCAACCTGAACGTGGTCCTGACCAGTGACTTCTCCATAGCAGCCACCCCCTCCTCCGCACTGAACAAGTTTGAAGAAGAAACACACTTGAAAACTGGGTGGTAGAACTCAGGAAAGTATTAGAAATAAATTGTTTTAGGAATGAAGACAAATTAGAAGGATTAAAAGAGCAAATAAGAGTAACAGATACACTTGAGGAAGATAATGGTAGGTAAAAGATATTAAAAGTTTATAAATAGCTTCAAAAAGAACTTCATAGAAATTGACACTGAAAACAGCAAAGAGCTGTCATGTATCATTGGCATCCACAAAGAAAGAAAATGATGACAAAACCACAAGCCAAAATGCAGTTTAAGACAGTCTTACGGAAGTACAAGTATACTGGGAACTCCATTTTGAAGGAGCGTAGCTTAATCTGAGAACATATCACAGAAAGACCAATAGTGAAGTAGAGTCCTCTGCGATATTGGACTTTGAAGGAAAAATAAAAATTCTTCAGACATGTAGGCAAAGAGTAGACAGTCCTTGGGGCCTCCCTGTTGGTGCAGTGGGTTGAGCAATGCACTACGAAGCAAACTGCAGCCACTACAGCATGAGTTCGATCCCTGCCACCAGCCAGGGAGGGGACCCACGTGGCGCAGCAGACCTCTCCTGCCTCACCCAGTGCTCCCCTCAGCAGTGTTCAGTTGATCTGCCTGTTCTGCTCCCCGCTCTGTCTCTGGTGGTTCCTCTTACCGCTCACACCTCTGGCCTGTACTCCAATTCTTGTATATATAAATAAATAAATCCTTAAAAAAAAAGTAGACAGTCCTTTTTAAAAATTGAGTCTATTATACTTTCCAACAGTAAAAATTCATGAGCGAAAACTGGACTTTCATATTTACGATACTTGGTATGAAACAAAAATTTTATGACAAAATCTTGTTATAAAATCCACTACAAAATGATTTCCAAGCCTAAAAGTGAACGGGCTATTACCAGGATGCTAGACCTTGAAGAATACTGTTTCCGTGAACTCTCCTGAATAATCTACCAGAGAAAAAGCTTCAGAGAATGGACATCACAGAGGGAGCATTAATGTCAGGACTGATGACCAGCACATACACTTTGAGAACCAAAACTAAGTGAGGGCTGAAAGAGAAATTATGGTATGGAAAGAGGCAGGAAGAGAACGGAGGGGCTGTGTGCAAGACATTTTCAGCATTGCTTCTAGGAATTCCAGGAGGTGGTAGTGTGGGGTGCTACTTGGAGACTGTGTAGTGTGAAATAAAAAGCAGGAGAGATTATGTGATTATAAATTGACCTGGGGAGCCATGATCCTCGGTGGATAGAGATGCCTCGGGCTGGGAGCCATGTGTGGTTCAGGGGTGAGACAGGCCTGTGTTGGTAGCCCACACAGAAATAATCTCAGAAACTAACGGGATTAAATAAAAAATACAAAATGAAATCAATAAGCAGTTTGATCAGTGAACTCTTTAATAGTTGATTGGAAAGTTTGATCAGAGAAAAGACAAAATACTAGAAATGAAAAAAAATTTCTAAGAATGTGAAGTTATGCCAGTTAACTTGATAATCTGGGAGAATAAGGTAATTTTTATGGACAAATATATCAAACATAGAGAACAGGAAATAACCGTCTTAAGTTCTTTTGTAGTACGGGAGGTGACAGGAAGCACCCCATTGACTTACCTAGATGGGCAAACCTGGATACAAACTGCAGCAACACCAGATATGCCCTAAATCTTCACTTTGATCCTCTTTCCAGCTGGCTTTCCTGTTCTCCATCATAGGGTAACTTTTGGGACAACACGAATGGCTCCTATGTCCAGTGGCTTCTTTTAGGGTTTGGAAATGGGTAGCCTGGCTAAAATTCAATTCTTCTCCCTGGCACACTCTTCTTCTCCCGGGCGCACTGTTCTTCCCTTGTGCCTGTGAA
This sequence comes from Galemys pyrenaicus, assembly GCA_019455555.1. Taxonomy (NCBI): domain Eukaryota; kingdom Metazoa; phylum Chordata; class Mammalia; order Eulipotyphla; family Talpidae; genus Galemys; species Galemys pyrenaicus. The sequence continues at coordinate 622,187 of JAGFMF010011800.1, read as the reverse complement.
GAAAACAGTGTTGAGTCTCGCCCAGCCTTGGCACACTCAGTCCCCACACAGCTCTATAAGTAATGTATCAACAGTAAATCCTCCTTAAGTTGACCAGACTTGATGCATTGTCTGCTTCCTGCTGCTTTCTGATAAAATGTGTGAATTCAGGAGGTATGTCATTATAGAAAATAGGAAATTATGGAGCCTCCCTAGTGGCACAGGGACTCAGTGCCACTCTCTCAGTGCCATCAAGCCACTGTGGCCTGAGTTCAATCCCCATCAGAGAGCTGACCCACATAGGGTGCAGCAGACCTCTGCTGTCTCCCGTTACCCTCAGCAGTGGATTTCAGTGGATCCATATGTTCTGCTCCCCATTTTCTCTCTGGTGAAAACTCTCATCCCCTGCATCTCTGGACTACACACCCCATTTCTTATATGCATAAACAATAACCACCCCCTCCAGAAAATATGAAGTTTAAAGACATACTAGTTTTGACCACTTAAAAATGTTATGTTGTTAAGCAAAACAGCAAATCTGTCAACATTTAAAATGTGTAATGGAGACTGGGGTGTATATTACTAGGCAGTCCGTGCTGTTAAGTGGAGTGTTGTCATGGTATCAAGGTTATATAAAAGATGCCCTTGTTCTCAGGAAGAGGCTACTGTTTTTTCAGGTGAACACCATGATATCTCTGACTCAGCAATAGAGAAGGGATGTGTGTGTGTGTGTAACGATAGACATAAAGCAAATCTATCAGACTGTTAATTGTTGAATATTTGTTAAGGTTTGAAGGGTATTCACTGTTATTGCAATTTTTTTCAGGCTTTGAAAATCTCAAAAAATTAGGGGGAAATATTTAAAACAAAAAAATTAAATAGTTTGGACTAAGAACTTTATAAACAAGAAGCAGGAAATGCCAACATTCATATAAGCAAATCACTGAAAGAAGGAAGTACAGAATGTCCTTAGACAAAGTCATTCTTGACTTCAGTAATAAAGTAACACAAATTTAAATCAGTTATACATGTTCCTCTGTCAAACATGACAAGAATTTTAAAAATCTTTAAAAATGGTACTGCCCAGTGCAGATGATCAGGGTGCAGCCAGCTGAGCATGACGTGCAGTGTGATGCATAAATGCAGCACAGCTTTGTGCTCCACTGGTGCTAAGATGTATGTGCACCTTTTTGTGGCCTGAGTTGGATCCACTGCCCAGGAGCTGACCCATGTGGCACAGCAGACCTCCCCTGTCTCGCTCGCTACTGTCCTCAGCAGTGGATTTCAGTAGATCCACCTGTTCTGTTTTCTACTCAGTCTCTGGTGGATCCTCTCACCTCACACCTCTGGCCTACACCCCAGTTCTTCTATGTAGAAATAAATAAAATCTTTTTAAAAATTAGGAAAAAATGGACAAAGCATGTTCATAGCATTATTAACAATAGCAAAGATCATTTAAAGTATAGTTTGGAGTTTGGTTTTTACACCAGGTAGAATACTACTTAACTGTTACAGAGGCAGTTAATATAATGATGTGAAATGATATCTCTGTTACATTCAGAATAAAAATAGGTTGCAGAATCATATAGTACTGTGCATTTTGTTATGAAAGACTGGTGGGGAGAATATTGATAAAGGTAGAATTATGGAACAGTGGGACTTTTATCTTCTGTTGCTGAACTATTCTTTTTTAAAGATTTATTTATGCAGACAAGAACTGGGGTGTAGGCCAGAGGTGTGGGGTTGGGGGGTGAGAGGACTCACTAGAGACAGAGTGGGGAGCAGAACAGGCAGATCAACTGAAATCCGCTGCTGAGGGGAGCAGCAGGCGAGACAGGAGAGGTCTGCTGCGCCATGTGGGACAGCTCCCTGGGTGGGGATTGAACTCAGGCCCACTGAGACTTAACCCCTGTGGCACCAGGAGGCCCTGTTTCTGAACTGTTTCAAAGAGATAAATATCATATAATAGAAAATATAACTAAACTCTCATTTTAAAAAGTGTCTTACAATTAATTTCTCTGGAAAATGATTTCCTCATCAGCTGTTAGTCTAGTGTCACAGAGTCACAAAACCCTTCAGATTTTCACTGTGTTCTTCTCCTTTGTGCTTTCAGAGCAGTGGGAAGAGCTCGGTGCTAGAAAGCCTGGTGGGAAGGGACCTGCTCCCCAGAGGCACTGGCATTGTTACCCGGAGACCCCTCATCCTGCAGCTTGTCCACGTTTCGCCTGAAGATAAACGGAAAACAACAGGAGAAGAAAATGGTAATTTTCAGGATTGGTATAAAAATATCTTAAAACTTCATTTTGGATCAGTTCTTAGACAGATACAGCTGTGGGTAAGTCAGGTCCTGTGAAGAAAAGTGGTGTGTCCTTTTCTTGTATAAAAGAGTGATTTCTGTGGTCCTAAGGACTATGAATCCAGGTATTTGGAGTCGAACCTCTTTGGTAACCAGCGTGTTGAACTTGTTACTGCCATTTAGTGTGGGAATCATGGAGCTACTCAGGAGACAGGAATTGGTTATTTTTAAAAAGGAAATTGTTTGAGTCTTGCAGTGTTCTAAATATTTTCTCATAGTGCTTAAAACTGTTTTTCCTTTGATTTAGAATTCAAGTAACTTAAATTCTAGCTTTTAAATAAAATTAAAATGGCTTTGTTTTTCAGCAGTCATGTTACCTTATATTCTCTTTTCCCATCTTACCATGTGTCTGCTAGTTTTGATTCTGTTACCCTACAATCTCAGATGAATTACTTTTAGAAAGAATTTTGATTTTACTTTAACTGTCCTCATACAATAATATAATAAACTATTCTGACTTCAAAATACTTTTCACCTACCCTTCTAATATTTCAGGCTTTGTCACCAGCCAAATTCAGGCTATTTCTTTACTGGGTGTGAGTGGTAAATGTGTGGGGTATTGACTTAAAAAAGTAAGCATTCTCAGTGACTGGAAATAATTTCAAGTTGCTGTTTATGTCTATCAGCAGGTTTTAAATTGCTTGTAAAATATGTGGTCTGTGTCAGTCATACATCTGTAGTGAGTTTGAAATGTTCAGTGGGTAATCTATTTAATCTTCCTGTTGTTTCTGTGTTTGGCACGCATTTTCTTATTTATAAAAGTTTTTGTTTGCTCTAATTATTAAATTATAGCAGAGTACCATATTTGGTTCAGTTTAGTTTCTGATGGGATAGATTCTATGATGAATCAAAGTCACTTTAACTTCTATAACTGATTTTCTCGTTATAGGAACATTAGTAGTGAAGACTTGTTTTTTTTGTTTTTTCCAAAGGAGAAAAATATGTTGTGAATATATGTGATGATAGAAAGTTCGTCACTGAATGAAGTTAATGAAGTTGTAGGTGTTAACAAGTAATATTTCTGGATAGGCAGCCAAAGGATATGTGGGAGGCTTAGTTATAGTATTATACTAGATAGCTTCTTGGTGTGTTCTCTGTTCCTTTGTGTTTCTGGAGTAATTCTCTATTAATGAATCCACCTTAAATTCAGTCATTTAGAGCTAGCCTAAATGGTTCAGCCTCATATGCAATAACACCTTAAACTCTTCATCCCCACTAGTTCCTTTCTTCAAAGTTTTACCAAATACCATAACTAAGACTTGAAGAAGCCATATGGCATTAGGTATTTCTTTGAACTTTTTGCTTTCTCCAGTCACCTTAAGATGGACAGATGACACCCTGTCTCAGAAATTGTAGTGTGGGCAGCACTTGAGAAAAGGGTGTGGATTTCAGGATGGAAGAGTCAGAGCCATAGTGCCTCTGCTAGTTAGTGTATCCACTGTGCTTTGTGGGTGTCTCTTCTTGGTGGTGGTCAGTAAATCTGCAATTTTATATATATATTTCCCCCAGGCTTAGTGCTTATTTTTCATATGTAACTCCTCTCCCCCGCCATACTTAACATGACAATTCAGCTATCCAGAATACAAATTAATTTTTGTGTATTTTGAGTCCTAGGTCTTCTGTGAACTATTTGGAAGTCAGGATTGTTCCTTAGTGCTCACCAGAGGCTCTTTTTCCTCAGGATAAATAATTCTAACTTGTTTTGAGTCATTGTAGCCCAGAGGAAATTAGAAATGATGAAGCAGGTTAACGTACAGTGAACCAGAAGACTGAGCTACCTCACAACCTAACAGGGAAGAAAAAGTGGGGAAAACATGATCACTCAGTAGCTTCAAAAGAAAAAAAATCAAAGTCAGCCTCTTAGCATTTTTGGTACAGGGATTTATAGCCTCAGAGGGTTTGTTTTGTCACCAGAAGGCCTAAATTACCAGTAATAGGTTAAACAAAGAGCCATGTTTTCTAAGAAGTGTAGTCTATTTTTATGTAGTTCTATCAAAAATGAGTGAAAAAAAATATTTTGGGTTTTTAATATGTATAATTTATCAGGAAAATTTACTCAGCTGAGTTCCTTCATTTTGCAACTACATAGATAATTGGAATTTCAATTACTATAGATTTATAGTACTTCTCAGTTTGTCCCCCACTTCTCAAAAAGAATTTTTGAGACCCCCATCTTGTAGGAGGCCTGACTGTGCTGAGCACCTAAGTGGGGGTGGCTCGGACCGCTGGGCTGTGGAAGTCCCAAAAGACGAGTGGTCCAGCTAGCAAGCTAATATTTAAAAGTGACCACACCAAATGGGGCACTTACTGGTGCTGACTCTCAGCTGCTGGAAAGGACTGAAACAGTATTGGAAAGTGGGTTATGAGCTGTTTGGTTGCTCTCACCTTGCAAACCAGGATTTGGAGTGAATCCATTACAAGCTGACATTTTAGAATCTCACTGACGATCAGACAGCCAGCCTTGTTCAGGGAATATCCAAGTCAGAAGAGAAACAACAGCGAAGGCATTGTGTGTTTATGTATACCTCAAATTTGATAAAGCTGTGCTCCAAGCAGGATCTCAGGGTAGGAAGTACTGTTCACAGCTTTAAGAAATTCAGGAACTGGAACTGGTAAAAGCAAATGGCTGGACTTGGCCTGCACATTCACGCTGCAGACTGCTGTTGCAGCTGATCACCAAGATGGAGGAGGCACCCCAGGAGGCAGATTAAAACAGAACACACCAGTGGGAGCGGTGATTTTCTAGATGTGTGCAACTGTCAATTTCATGGTTATTGGTCAATAAGTTGACCTTAAAACAGAACAAAAGTCATTAAACATGTCTTTGTTTTTTTTTTTTTTTTTAAAGATTTATTTATTCATGCATACAAGCACTGGGGTACAGGCCAGAGGTGTGTGGGGGGGTGGCGAGAGGATTCACCACAGAGAGCGGGGAGCAGAACAGGCAGACCAACAGAAGCACACTGCTGAGGGGAGCAGCGGGCACAACAGGAGAGGTCTGCCGCGCCATGTGGGTCCCTCCCTGGCCGGCAGCAGGGATCGAACTTGTGCTGCAGTGGCTGCGGTTTGCTTCATAGTGCGCTGCTTAACCCACTGCGCCACCAGGGAGGCCCACATGTCTTTGTTTTATCTCATCAGTATATACTGTATTGGTATCTATTGGGATAACATCAGTTATTTTGCAGTGCTCTATATATTTAAAAGTATTTTATTGTAATTTTGCTAAATAAATTTTGGATCATACTACATTTTCTTGAACACAAAAAAGTGCATACTTCACATTGTTAAAATAATTTTGATGAAATCACACTATGTCTTAGACTAGGTTACTAGTTTAATTTGAACTTTGACCTTCACAATTATCTTTCATGTATTTTTATGAAGTCAAGTTTTCTTCACATTTCCTTTTAGACAAAATCCAAAAGCATACTGATTAACCAAAATTGTTTCAGTCTGTTAAGTTCAGTTTCAGCCATATATAATTTGTATTTGTAGTCTTGTCTGTACTTAACTAACTCTAAGGTTTTGAAACATGTATGTGATATGTTTTGTAGATTTTTTTTTTGCCAGGTACTTTCTTTTCCCATAGTCTGTTACTGATATTGAAGGCAAATTTTTGAAGTGACTTAGAGTCCATTTGTGTTAGTTTAGAAACAAGAGGTGATATAATTTATTATAGCAGAAAACAAAATAAATTATGACAATATGCTTTGCTTATAACACTTGAAAAATTATTACATCCCTTTATAATTAATTATAGCAGAAAAGAAATTTGTTGTCAACTTGGAATAACTGGACGCCACATGCATTTGAAATGTGTTCAGATTTCTTCACATTTGGTATTTTGAAAAGGTTTTAACTTTTAGGGATAAGCACTAAACTTACCATTCTGTGCTGTTTCTCTTTAACTACAGACCCTGCTACATGGAAAAACTCAAGACACCTTTCTAAAGGTCTCTTCTCCTTGTTCTCAGCCCTGCCCTACCCTGCTGCATGTGTGCTGTTGTGCTCTCACGGGCTGTGCGCATCTCCTTACATTTTTATTTGCCTCTTCACATTGAGTGCAGATGTTAGTGGTTCTCGCTCCCTTCTTGGCCTTGTATCAGAATGTAGGCTTTTTTTGGTGATGAATGTAATTTATGTTACTTTTATTTTAAAACGTGTTTGTGAAGCCAGGCTTATTTTATATGAGAAGGTAAATAAAAACCTCCCCTTTGTTGCGGGTGCCTGCCTCTGTGAGTTCTGTTCACCTAGATTAATTACTATAGGCCTCCAATGATGCTTCTTGGAAGAGGTACTAGCTTCAAGTAGGTGAGCTTTTTACTTGCAAAAAAGATCCAGTTTTATTTACCTTTTCTCCACCAAAGTGCTGATCCACCTTTTCCCACATTAACATTTAGTTAAATATGGTCATTTTCATTTTGCTTTTAGGTGGTTGATATGCATTATTCATAAACATATATTAACACATAATTTTTTTGAACTTGGAACAAGCAGAGCAACAGTGCTTGGGGGAGGCAAAGCCAGATTACCTTTCTATGATTAAACATTTCTACCTTGTCTGAAAAAGTTCAAAACTTGCTCTCCAAGTTTTAAACCATTGGAAACAGCGCACACAATGACGAGACTCCCCTTTTCATCACAGGCGAGGGACATAGTGACTGTTGGGACTGGTAGAGACTAGGACTTCCTAAGTGCCTGGGCAAGGTCTTTTCTCCCCTTTCTTTCTTTCCCGCCTCCAATTCTAAAAGAGAAATTGTCTTGCATCTGGGAAATTACTTTGAAAATGCAAGTAAAGTACAGATCAGCTTCACATACTGAGAATTTGGGAGAACCAACAGATTGTGAGTGAGATGTGGAAACCAATTTGATAAAGAACAAACCCAATGGTTATTTCATTCACGTACTGCAAATTTCTACCTGGAGTTAGATGTGTAAATCTATTATTCATGCTTTTGGTTGAACTTCTTAATAGGATTCTTAATTTTTCCTCTTTAGCTATTGATTTAATTGAGTGAGCCATCTTTTTAAGCATAAGATATTTTCAAATAAAGAATATTCTTTTTAATATATTTACATAGAAATTATGAAGAGAAATGAATATTTTTATTAATAAAAACTAAACTTCAAATGGGAGGAAGACCTTTGAGCCACTCTCTGAAGTTACTCATGTCTTTCAAGTACAAGATACACTTTTTTAAATGTGAAAATGTAAATTTGCATATTTTAGGATACTTAGTAACTTATAGTTAATTGAAAATAGAAACAAACAACAATTTATTATGTTGCCTTTTAAAATTCTTAACTAAAGATAAATATGAGTTCCATGGTTTTCATTAAATGAACTTCTCTCTTCTCAGGAGTTGAAGCAGAAGAATGGGGTAAATTTCTCCATACCAAGAATAAGGTAATCATACAGAATATCATGAACAAATAACAGGGTGCATGATGTGTTTCTTTGTGTAAGTAGTAATTTAGTTTACTTAGTTTACTTTCTCTTTTTTCCTTGAAGATTTATTTATATATTTTTGTATAGAGGAACTGTGGTGTTAGGCCAGAGGTATTAGGGCGGGGTGGTGAGAAGATTCTTCAGAGATAGTGGGGAGCAGAACAAGTGGATGGACTGAAGGAGAGCAGCAGGGGAGACAGGAGAGGCCTGACCCGCCCTATGTGGGTCAGTTCCCTTGGCAGGGATCGAACTCAGGGTATAGTGGTGATAGCGCTAAGACTCAACCCTAGGCCACCAGGGAAAACTAATTTAGTTTTCTTTCTTTCTTTCTTAAATATTTATTTATGTATACAGGAGCTGGGTATAGGTCAGAGGTGTGGGATTGGGGGGCGAGAAGATTCCCCAGAGGTAGTGGGGAGTAGAACAGGCAGATCAGCTGAAATATACTGCTGAGGGGAGCAGCGGGCAAGGCAGGAGATATCTGCTGTGCTATGTGGGTCCCCTTCCTGGCCAGGGATCAAACTCAGGCTACTGTGCCTCTGGTGATTCACAGTGCAGCGCTCAACCCGCTGTGCCACCAGGGAGGCCCCAATTTAGTTTTCTTATTGGCAGTGCAGCCTGTTATTTTGAGGCCATTATTCCTTGTAAAATAAATGTTATCTTAGTAACATTTCTACCCACCATAGTTTATTTGGAGAATACTTTAAATTGAACCCAATTCTAATTTGAAGATTTTTAACTCTTGTGGAATTAGATAGCTTTGAAGAAATCACATAAACTCATGGCTTAGGAAAATATGTGTATGTATTAGATCTTGTTTAGTCTCTGAAGAAGTTTCTTAGATATTTTTGACATTTATGGCCACCCCAACTTAAGAGCTTTGATTTTGTTTGTGTAATTTTTAGCTTTATACAGATTTCGATGAAATTCGACAAGAAATTGAAAATGAAACAGAAAGGATTTCAGGAAATAATAAGGTAGGCATAATTTTAGAACTGGAAACATAAACCCCAGTAAGAATGTTTTTTAGGGTATTCCTTATGTGAGGCAGGTATTACAAATTCATAGTTCTGTTCTTTGTACCTAGTGGGAGGATTTTCACAAATATATGGAAAATTAAAATCCATGTTATTTTTTAGCTTTTATATATTACCACATATTTTATTTAGATATTTAATCTTGTATGTATACCACTTTATAATAATTTTATTTATATTGCTATAATAGCTTGTTTTTTTCGATAGAATCATTGCATTCTAAGCCAAGAAGCATTGTGAAATGAAGTGTCTGAGTACTATCAACCTTGCCATTAGACACTATCACTTTCTCCCCTAAGAACTTCTGTTTTCTCTCCTTAATTCCCATTTTCTTTCTCACTGTTCCTTTTCTTTTTACCTCCATTTTTATATTGTCAAGAAGCACGTTTAACCCTACAAATGGGCCTAGTACTAATGTTACAGGGCAGGGAGAGGAGCACCCAGAACCCCCAAGCCTGCCCTCTCTGAATGGGTTCTGCCATCCGCCGCATTAAGACAAACATACAAAAC
>JAGFMF010011800.1:547636-612674 GCA_019455555.1 Galemys pyrenaicus | reverse complement strand
TCCAAGACCAAAAAGCAAGCACAGTTTCTTCACATGTCCCTCTGCTCCACGTGCCTCCTCCAGGTCTCCTTGCTGTTCTCCATTTTCCTTTCTTCTCTTTTTTCTTCTCTGCAGAAATTTTCTTATCTTCAGCTTCACCCACTTAGGGCGGAACCAGGATTTTGGGAACTTTCCCTTTTCCTGGGACCACCCTGTTACAATCCCCCCTTTTCATCAGCTTCACCCACTTAGGGCGGAACCAGGATTTTGGGAACTTTCCCTTTTCCTGGAATCACCCTGTTACACTAATACTTAACAAGCATTTATTGTGCTTGTATACCTGCCGGATAGTACTGGAGAGGTCATTTCCTGAAAAGACGGCATTGGAGAGCCATGTTAATTTTTTTGTCACTGTAGGGTGTCTGTTTGGTGAGGGGCACTTTGACATTGCTGGTCACCCTGAGTTGCTATTCTTGCTGCCACACAGTCCTGCTGTTGTATGGAAGGGGCTGCAAAGTGGCAGAAGCCTAGGGGAGTCATCCTCAGCCCTGTGAGGACATCAGGGTTAAATTTGACAGAGATTGCTATAAGTCATAACAGCAGTTGGAATCGTTTGTCCTATGGCTCCTGTGGATTTATCAGGCTCAGAAGCTGAGGGTAATTTTACACAGGACTGGAGTTTAGGGTATTTGTGACTGAGGAGTCAAAAGAAAAATCTCTAGAGGAGAGAGCTTGTCATGAACGATAGAGTCTGTATGCTCATGGGAGGCTTCATTTTTATGTGGGGATACAATTCACTTACCTAGTAGGTTTTGAGTCACTTAGCCTTGAATCTATGACGGATTTCTTCTTTCCTGAAACATGCTGGTAATGAAAGAAATGATACTTTGATCTTATATAAGTAATTTTATGTGCCTCAATAAGTAATTTCATATGCAACCAACAATCCCCAAAGAATATTTTAAAAATGAGGTTTTCATTGTAAAGACTTTTGAATAAGTCTGTATCGACATGATGAGGAGTGCCTGAGAATATGTAAGTTAGGAACGTGTGCCAGATAACACCCTAGAGTGTTTAAGACTCTGGTACATTCAAAATGGGTGAGCAGTTCAGAGTGAACCATTGTAGCAAAGGGAACCCATTGCATCAGTGTCTCTACTGGAACTTAGCCCCAAAATATGTGAGGGGCCCTTGGTGAAAAGAGTGTGGTCACCCCAAGGGAAGAGAGAGGAAAGGCGGGCATCATCATTTCGTTTCTCACTATCTGAAGATTCTGGTACGTCTTCTGAGGCATCTCCTGATGTATTCTCAGGCCACTGTATTCAGAGCTAGGAGCCACACGAGCCTGGGTATCTTGTTGCCTCTGCCTCACTCCCTCGACTCAAAAAACTGTCAACAAGGAATGCATCTTTCTTTCCTTCAGTATTAATTAAGCCTGTGAAATACATTAAAGATATGGTATCTGCTTCAAATCAAGAGATAAGAATGATACAGAGGAAGTAAATTTTTGTGTTAATAATAGGGGTTGGGTAGGATTATATCCTGTTCCTATTTAATTTATATTTAACAGCTTATAATGTCTTTCTACTTGAGAGGTTACATTAGCATTTTATGTTCATTGTCATTTTAATAAGATTTTAAACCTTATTTTTAGGGAGTCAGCCCTGAACCTATTCATCTTAAGATTTTTTCACCCAATGTTGTCAATCTGACACTTGTGGATTTGCCAGGAATGACCAAGGTAAAGTATTGTGTGACTCGCTATGAGTGTGGTCTTCCCTGACTGCTCTGTACAGACATGATCATGCTCAAAGTAATAATTTCAAATTCAACAGGGGTGGGCTGGGAAGCTGAGTTGATTTTTATTGCTAGTGCCTTCCTTTTCTCTGTGTAGGTGCCTGTGGGTGATCAACCTAAGGACATTGAGCTTCAAATCAGAGAGCTCATTCTGCGGTTCATCAGTAACCCCAACTCCATCATCCTCGCTGTCACTGCTGCCAACACAGACATGGCGACCTCAGAAGCTCTCAAAATCTCAAGAGAGGTAGATCCAGATGGTAAGGACTGATGTTAGTATTACTGTGTGACTTGGTTAACAGTGGCAACCCACCCTAAGAAAGTAAATTGTATTTACTGAGGTAATACTGGTCACAATACTGTGTGTCTTTTTGGAGTACAGTGTCACACCCATTCAGATTTACGTCACCATCACCAACCCCCACCACCAGAGCACCGTAATCCTCACCACAGTCCATCGGGCCCCTCTACCCTCTGCACCCATCCTCCCCACCCCCCGTAGCATCAGTTCCACCATCAGAATCCGAGGGTTGGTCTAGTCTATCCTTTTGCTTTGTTTCTGCATATTCCACATTTTAGTAAAATCAGTCAATATTTGTGTCTCCTTCTGATTTCATTTAGCATGATCCTTGTCACAAATGGCAGAATAGGAAATTTTGGGGTTTTTTTTGAAAGAAAGGATGTCCGTTAGCACAGATGCAAAAAAAAAAAAAAATCTTGCTTTCTCTTTTGCTTATAAGTTCAAATAGAAATTGTAATGGAAAGTAAAAAGTTTTATAAGGGTAAGTTGCTATAAAAGCTAGGCCAAAATACTTAGTGTGTATCCACATTTGTAATGGTTTACCTAGTGTTCTGAAAATGAGTTTACAAAAAGAGTTTCTTGTATTGCATACTTAAAATGAGTTAGGTGTTTGAATGGCTCACTTCTAAGAATAAATAACTCCCATAGTAGATAATCGTTATAGAGTAGATAGCTTTGGTATCTGCAGAGGTAGAAAACACTGAGATGTGCTTAGAAGTAAAGGTTAGTCCTTTTGTGAAGCAATTATCACCCCAGTGGTAGTCAGATAGGGCCAGTGTGTGATGTCTGTCTGGTGTGGAGCCTGGCTGGTAGGACAGGGCCCTTCAGGCTGTGTGCCATAGATGGGCCAATGACTTGCCTGCCTATTTGGAGGGTGTGCAGCTCTATCATGTCTTTTTCAACCTGCTTTGAGGAGGAATTTCATAAATTTTGGTAGGGGATGTTGGTGCTGAGGCTGCTAATTAAAATTCCCATAAAAAGGGCCTCCCTGGTGGTACAAGGGGTTAAGTTGCAGCACTGTGAAGCTATCTGCAGCCACTGCAGCATGAGTTCAATCCCTAGCCAGCCAGGGAGCTGACCCTCATAGCTCAGCAGACCTCTCCTGTCTCTCCCATTGTTCCCCTCAGCAGTCTGTCCGCCTGTTTAGCTCCCCATTCTGTCTCAGGTGAATCATCTTACACGCACATGCACTTATGGCCTGTACCCCAGTTCTTGTATGAAAAAATAAATAACTCTAAAAAAAAAATTCCCATAAACAGTTGTTAAAGTATTTTGTTATTTCAGGTTTTTAAGAAACTTAACTACATGAGTAACACAAAATAAAGGATATATATGGTAAAGAGTTTATTTAAATTTCATTTTTATTGTTTAAACTGTTAACCATTTCATTACAGTAATTGTATCTTAAAGTGACTCTTGAGTGAACCTTTGATCTAGTAATCTCAATTTAGTAATATATTGAAAGAAAACAAGCCATTGCAGTATTATTTATAGCATCAAAGAATTAGAATCAGCTTAGTATGGCTCACAGTAGGAATGGTTCACTAAATTAAGACAGTAACAGAATATGAGATCATTAAAAAGAATGACTGTAGATTTGTAGTAATACAAAAAATGCTTATAATTAAAAAATGATCTATAAAATTGGACACTGCAGTGTGTGCATGGAACTTGGCATAGTTTAGAAACTTGAAGCAGTTTGTCAACTTCTTAAATAGTTTGATCAACAGTCCCATTTCTAGACATTTGTCTTAATAAATGTCTTAAATAAAATCCTATATTCATGTAAAAGCCTGTGTGCAGTTTCTATATTAGCTTTATATTCTTCTAAAACTGGAAACCACTTAACTTTCTCAAATTGGGAAATGAATAACCAAGCCATAGAACATCCGTCTGCTGGAACACTACTTAGCTGCACAGAAGGAGCGAGTGATAGCTGCAGTGCCAGGGAGGGCTTGCAGGTGAGCGCCAAATGAAAAGCCAGACCCAAAGGCTGGGCCTGCCATTCCATTCATAATGAGTTCTGGAAAATACTAAGCTAGTCATGGGAAACGACTTTGTGGGGTTGCACAAGAAAAATGGGGGACTTGACTCAAGTGGTGATGATACAGCTATTCGCATCTGTCAACTCATCTGAACAATAAAAAAGTAAATTTTAAACAAATACTTGGAAAATAGCCCTTTGAGTTTAAATTATGAAAAAATTAAAAGTTGTACAGCTGTTAACATTAGTTTTTAAGAAGCATTTGCAGGTTGGTCACAGTTGTAAGACTAGGTGACTAAAGATAGGGTTTTCCTTTATTAACATTTAATGAGTTTGTTGCCTAATATGGATCACTTCTTTCCTCTTTGCTTGACCCAGGTCGCAGGACCCTGGCTGTGATCACTAAGCTTGACCTCATGGATGCAGGCACTGATGCCATGGATGTGCTCATGGGAAGGGTCATTCCAGTGAAGCTCGGAATAATTGGCGTAGTTAACAGGTCAGCAGTCAAGAATAGGATATGTGCGCACTCTTGTTCCAAAGCAAACCTGAAAATTTCAAATAAGTCTGGACTGTAATAGTGTCTGTTTTTCCCCTTTTCCTGTACTCTTTTCCTGTATTGCTAGCAATGGTGTTGCTCTTAAGGGAGCAGAGAGACTCACTAAAACCTCCTGTGTAGTGAGCAGTGACAGAAGGTGGAAGTTCATTCTTAAGCTTAAATGCTCTTGCCTTTTACTGATGAGGAAGATCCTGGATAAAGTATGCTACTTGTACTCAGTCGAGACAGAGCTTAAGGGAGTAAGATTTTGTTAGAGTGCCTTAGTGTTTGTAACGTTCAAGATGTAACTTAGAGAAATATTATAAAGGGATAAAGGGACCCTACTTATAAGTAGCTGGTATTAAACATCATGCGAAAATGAAGGAAGCCACAACTGAGTGTCTACTTGAGTTGTAGTGTCTGCTGTGCTCTGCGCAGTGTGCTGTGCACAGTGGCCCCATGAAGCAGGCATTGATGTCAGTTTCCTAATCAGGGAACTGAAGAGATGTGTTTCCAGAGTCACAGGCTGGTGCGTGAAGGGCTGGATTCAGATGGAAACCACTCTGGTGCAGGGCCTTTCTGTGGGACAAAGAGCTGCAATTACCATGAGCCCCGGCTGCCAGCTGCTTTGTCTCCCAGAATCAAGTGTGTGTGTAAATCACACCTAAGCTCTTTGGGTCTTCGGCCTTACAAAATGGAAGTGTCTTTAATAAAGGACAGCATGACTGTCAGAGCTGTCTGCTTCCGCATATGTCCTCCCACCTCAGCCCAACTCCCACATTACAGAAGCTAAGTCCCACTATTTGTTCTCAGACAAGCAGGTGGTAGAAGACACTTTGTTGTATTTATAGGTGACAGCTCTGCAAGTAAACATCGTTACTTTGGGTAGAAATGAGTTGCCTATCCGTGGAGAAAATAAACACTTGCTTGAACCACACAGGTTTTCACTGTCCATCCCTGCTACCTAAGAGTGTGGCTTTGACCATAGTTAATGGTAATAATGAGACCTAAGCTTAAAAGTCACGTGGTAAGTTAATCTCCTGAGCCCAGTTTCTTTGCTGCAAATTGAGATAGTACCTATGATGTAGAACGATGTGAGTATCAAGTGTGGGGACCACAGTGGACTTAAGCTGACCAGTTTGTTATTTTCCATCCTTAGGAGCCAGCTAGATATTAATAATAAGAAGAGTGTCACCGATTCAATCCGTGATGAGTATGCTTTCCTTCAAAAGAAGTACCCATCTCTGGCCAACAGAAATGGAACAAAATACCTTGCTAGGACTCTGAACAGGTAACATTACCTATGAAAGGTGAGATATTTTGCACTCACCAGTAGGTGTTGAGACTTCCAGTCCTCAGTACTTTATGGCTTCCTAGCGCTCTTATGTGTATAATTTCACTTTTTGTTGTGGAACAGCAGCTTCTGCACATGCAGGGCTTGGACACTTGGTGTTAAATCCTCACAGTCAAGGAATACTCGATTGGACATTAAAATGTTTTGATTCATTAAATAAAGCCTGCTTGATTCTTAAAAGAAGAAAAGTTTTGATTACAAGATCCTTGGTGGTCAGTTTACTGAGAATAGAACTAGATAGATAGCATGTGACTTCATTCCACTTTGGACGTCAGGAACTAAATTTAAATGTGTGATTTTCACATAATCTGGTTTGCATTTGGGATGGCTTCGTTCTTCTCACAGCAAGGCAGAAGCCCCGTTCCTCTGGGCACCCATGCAGAGCAGGAAGGCCTTTCCAGAGGACTCAGCAGTGACTAAAAGTGAAAACTGTTTCTCTTGCTTTTGTCTTTTTTTTTTTTTTTTAAGATTTATTTATTTATGCATACAAGAGCTGGGGTATAGGCCAGAGGTGCGGGGAGGTGAGAGGATTCACCAGACAGAGTGGGGAGCAGAACAGGCAGACAGACTGAAACACACTGCTGAGAGGAGCAGCGAGCACAGCAGGAGAGGCCTGCTGCGCCATGTGGGTCCCCTCCCTGGCCGGCGGCAGGGATCGAACTCGTGCTGCAGTGGCTGTGGTTTGCTTCATAGTGTGTTGCTTAACCCACTGTGCCACCAGGGAGGCCCTCTTGCTTTTGTCTTATTCCCTAATAAATTAAAGGCTTATGCACCTGAATCTGAGATTGATTTTTACTATGCTGAGTACCTATTGTAAAGGATAAGTGAAGAACCAGTTATGCAGAGAGAACTAGATTGAGTTGCTTTCTTTCGCCATATATGTAAGCATGTTTTTTTCCAGTTATATTTGGTTCTCCGTTGGTCGTTGCTATGGTTGTGGCTGAAGGGCTATTTACAAAGCACTGGCCATGATGACTTATTTTGTTCATTGTATTCAGACTAAGTATTTACCTCTAGTTTCAGACCATAATTATTTCATCCCAAAACATTTTCATAGGTTTCCCCATTAATTTACATTTCAAAGGTGACCACTTGGGGTCTTCGAGATGCCCAATTTCACTTTACAGCCCTTATTTTCCAGGTTACTGATGCATCACATCAGAGATTGTTTACCAGAGCTAAAGACAAGAATCAATGTGCTGGCTGCCCAGTACCAGTCTCTCCTCAACAGCTATGGCGAGCCCGTGGACGACAAAAGTGCTACTTTACTCCAGCTTATCACCAAGTTTGCCACAGAGTACTGTAACACGATTGAGGGGACTGCAAAGTACATCGAGACTTCAGAACTGTGAGTAAGAAATAGCTTTGTGGGTCTGGTCACCTGGATTGCTAGGTTACTTTATCTTTTGTTACGGTGACTTTTTAAAATTATTTTTGTAAGATTTTATTTTTGTGTAAAAGAACTGGGTGTATAGGCCATAGGTGTGGGAGGTGAGACAGAGTGGGGAGCAGAACAGGCAGATCTACTGAAATCTGCTGCTGAGGGGAGCAGTCGGTGAGGTAGAAGTCTGCTGTGCCATGTGGGTCACCTCCCTGGCTGGGGAATGAACTCAGTGACAGTGCTGGGACTCAACCTCCTAGGCCACCAGGAAAGCCCAGTTACAGTGACTTTTAACTCTTAAGATTATCTACTTGTGACTTACTAGAACAGTGAGAGCATTTGTAGAAATGACAGGCTGGTGTCTGATATGTGTAAATATGTTTTATAAAGTAAAAATTTTAGTTTTTTAAAACAAGACTTTAATGGACAAATATTTTAAATGTTTCATAATTTTAACTTAAAATATTTACAGTATCTTTAATATATACAGTATAATTATTTGGGGGGAAATGCAGACAATAAAATATATAAACAAAATTACCCTTAATTCCATGTCTTGGGGCTTCTCTGGTGGCGCAAAGGGTTAAGCAACACACTATGAAGTAAACCACAGCCACTGCAGCAGTTCGATCCCTGCCGCCAGCCAGCGAGGTGACCCATATGGTCCAGCAGACCTCTCCTGCCTCGCCTGCTGCTCCCCCTAGCACAGTATATTTCAATTTATCTGCTTGAGCTGCTCCCCGTTCTGTTTCTGGTGGATCCTCTCCCCATACCTCTGACCTGTACCTCAGTGATTATATGCATAAATAAGTAAATTTTTTTTTTTTAAGATTTATTTATTTATGCACACAAGCACTGGGGTACAGGCCAGAATCGCGGGAGGTGAGAGGATTCACCAGACAAGAGCGGGGAGCAGAACAGGCAGATCAACGGAAGTACACTGCTGAGGGGAGCAGTGGGCACAGCAGGAGAGGTCTGCTGCACCATGTGGGTCCCCTCCCCGGCCAGCAGCAGGGATCGAACTCGTTCTGCAGTGGCTGAGGTTTGCTTCATAGTGCATTGCCTAACCCACTGCGCCACCAGGGAGGCCTCCTAAGTAAATCTTTAAAGAAAATTCCCTATCTTGATAACCTCTGCTTGGTTTTGGGTAGTAACATTAGTAGTAATATTTCTAAACATCTATAAAATAAATACCTATATTGCACATATGAAGTTGAGATGCATTACATACTATTTTGGAATATTTTTTTTCTAAATTAACATTTCAGAAATTGCTGATAATTGTACATTCATATTACTCTTTAGAGTTACATAATATTTAAGATAGACACGAATTTGCTGAGCCAGTCCCCCACTATTGATAATTTGGTTTCAGGTAAACACAAATCTAGAGAATGCTGAGACGGACGGCCCTGGGGCATGGTTCATGCAGCCCTGAGGATAGCCTCCCAGCAGTGGGATGCCAGGTTGAGTCTGTTCCAACCACCATGTGACCAGCAGATTGTATTGTTGTATTCTTTACTGTTAATAATACATATAAATGTGCATTTTGCTATACTCGAAAAATTTGAAATGTAAACTGCCAGGAAGTTGCAAATATATGTGCAGGGAGTCCTGGCCTGCCTCTACTCCCACCTCCCGTGTCAACATGTCGCGCAGCTGTAGTACTGTAATACAACCACAGTGGACCGACAGAGTGCGTGCGTGCGTGTGTGTGTGCGTGCCTGCATGCCTGTGTGCGTGTTTCTATATACCTTTCTGTGGCCAGGTGTCTTCTATGTGCTATATTGAGTGGTTGGTTATAAGATGGCATAGGGTAAGATAAGTCTGGGTAACATGAGCCTTGATTAGGTGGCAAAAGGGGTATAATAATCAACTATCAAAGAGTGTAGTCATGTATTTATATTTAAATGCTTATAAAATAGTATAATATCCAGAAAAGTGCAGATAACATGAGTAGGTAGGTTTACAAATAGTTAAAGTAAAAACAGCCCTTAGAACGCTGAAGAGAGGAACACATTTTGTTCAGGAATTAGGAAAGTGCCAGTTAGCACGGGCTGGGTTGGACTCTGAACAGAATTTGGAAGGCATTGGGGGAAGTGAGTCTTTGCCTGGGGAATATCCCGAGATGTGTTGGGAGAGTGGTAGGTGCCGTGACGGGACGTTGCGGGAGGAAAGTGTCAGCACCAAGCTGGAGAGTCAGATGTCAGAATTTGGAGGCCTTCCTACTATGGAAAAAAAAAAACTTTTGGTCATAGTAGTAGTAACCTGTTTTAGAAAGATAATTCTAGTCATTGTGGAAATTATTCAGAGAAGGAAAACAGTGGAGGAAGAGACCAATTACTGGTCATTCTAATCATGTGTGAGTGTACAAGTCAGTGGCACTGTATTTTGTACAACCGTCATAGTATCTTTGCCAAGATTTTTCATCACCTTCTTAGATCTCCAGTATCCATGAAGTCACCATTTGTTCTTTTCCAGTCCCTGAAACTCCATTCTATGAATTTGCCTCTTCTGGAGTTTCCATGTAAGGGGACTCATAGAATATGTCCCTTTATGTCCCTTTGTGTCTGACTGACCACACTTAACCTAGTGTTAGGCTCTAGTACCTTCTGTCTAGACTAATGAAGTAGTGAATATCGTGGTGAAAATAGTAAAGAGAGGGATGGTCTGGGAAGACAGGTATTTGTGGAGATCAACTGGCTTAAACGAGACACCTAAAGCTGACACTCGGAATTCTTGTCATTAAGGTAGGAACCTCTGTGCTATCACTGTTGCCCAGAGATTTGTCTGAGGAAGGGAGCCAAATGACAGCTCATTGGCTAAGAATGCCTTTTCTATCTATTCTAGAATGTTGGGGGGGGGAGCAAAGTATTTGTGACCTGTGAAAATTATATGAAGTGTAGTTTTTGGTGTGTTGCATTGGGAGGCAGCTGTGGCTGTGTCTGCGTGGCCTTGGAGCTGGGCCAGAGTAGCTCATGGTGACCGCCTGCAAAGTCTAAGGCACTCCTGCCCGACCCTGCCAGGCAGCCTTAGCCCACCTCTCCACAGACTGATTCAACAGAAACTTAACAACACATGTTTGAGGCTCTTGCAGTGTCCTTGGAGACTGAGAGCTGTTGTTTCCCTGATGTTTTCTGACAGAACTGTGTGTCTTTAAGTTATGATTAATTTCCCCACTTAAACAAAAAAGACTAGTCTGTGGGTGAGTTCAGTGCACATGGAACTGGGCCTTTGTCAGGAAGTGAGACTAGCAGAAGGATGAACTCCCTGCCTCTCACCCTGTAGTAACTGTAGACACCGTGTACTTTGTTGCCTTCCAGATGCGGTGGTGCTAGAATATGTTACATTTTCCATGAGACTTTTGGGAGAACCTTAGAATCTGTCGACCCACTAGGTGGCCTTAACACTATTGACATCCTGACTGCTATCAGGAACGCTACTGTGAGTAAGCTCGCTTCCTGGTGTCTGGAAGTGAGGTTGAAGCCTTGTTCTTTTCCTCCCCATCTCTCTCTTTAAAGTAAACCATATTGTTATTTTACTTTCCTACTTGAAATTAAGTGCTTTTCATGAAAAATGGCGAAGATGGGATCTGTCTCAACCTTTGGGAATAGCTGAAATGACACGTCACTGTAATAGTCTAATCTTTGCAGGGTCCTCGTCCTGCTTTGTTTGTGCCTGAGGTTTCGTTTGAGCTGCTGGTCAAGCGGCAGATAAAGCGTCTGGAAGAGCCCAGCCTCCGCTGCGTGGAGCTGGTCCACGAGGAGATGCAGCGGATCATCCAGCACTGCAGCAACTACAGCACGCAGGTGCCGGCGGGTGGGGCGGGGCGGGCGGGCTATGGAGGGGAGCAGGCGGGTAGCCAGGCTCAGAACCCCACTGAAGTCCCTGACTGGAGATTTGAAACCATGCACTTAAATGGAGCTTCCAAGTCAGGAGCTCAGTGACAACCTCACTTCCATATAAACAAACTGCCTTCAGCTCTTTCCTCCATCGTGCAGGAGTTACTGCGATTCCCTAAGCTTCACGACGCCATCGTCGAAGTGGTGACTTGTCTCCTGCGGAAGCGGTTGCCTGTTACAAATGAAATGGTGAGCTCCTCATAAACCATCGCTTAATTCCTGCTGGTGAACATGCTTCTCACACCACCGTGATTTTAGTGCTCAGGTGCCATGTCCCCATGTGGGGAGGAGTGAGTTTGAGTCCTGCTTCAAAGACGGCTTCGGTGACTGGCACGAAACAGTTTCTCCATATGTGGCTATCACTGGCCTCCGCCACAGGCTCACTGTCCAGGGATGGTTAGTGCCATCTGCAGCCAGACATGAGCCTTTGCAGGGAGCACTTACCTTGCCCCTGGCGTGCCCTGGGTGACCCAGCCGCTCCCACTGTCAGTGTGTTGATGGCCTGCTGTCAGTACCGCTGTCACGTGGGTTGCCCTCTTTAAGAATGTAATGTGTTGGGCCTCCCCGGTGGCGCAGTGGGTTAAGCAATGCACTATGAAGCAAACTACAGCTACTGTGGCACGAGTTTGATCCCTGCTGCCGGCCAGGGAGGGAACCCACATGGTGCAGCAGACCTCTCCTGCTGTGCCCACTGCTCCCCTCAGCAGTGTACTTCCGTTGATCTGCTTGTTCGGCTCCCTGCTCTCTGTGGTGAATCCTCTCACCACCACCCCCCCCCCCCCCACACACACCTCTGGCCTGTTCCCCAGTGCTTGTATGCATAAATAAATAAATCTTTAAAAAAAAAAAAAAGAAGAATGTAATGTGCTGGGACTGGCAGTGAGCACTCCACATTGCCCTTGCACCTCTAACTGCTGGCGGGTGTGTTTTTCTTTATGGTCACTAAATGAGCACTTGGGCCCTTTGCTCCGATGGTGGCTGCTGGAACTTTGCTCAGAGCACAGAGCCACCCTGGAGGGTTGGGTGTAGGGCTGCCCTGCCCCTGGTTCCCTGGAAGCAAAACCTCCAGACCGAGTAATGCCCCCTCGCTCACTGATTGCAGGACTCTTGTGACATCACTGAGTAGGCCCCGTGTACCTGGCTCTTCACCTGTTAGTGCCTTTCTGACAGACACCTGAGGTTTGTTGATGGTGCAAAGGAGCTGGTTGGCTCTACGACAGGGAAGTCAGTTTCAGCCTCCCTTGCTGGCTAGTGTCTCAGGCTCTTGACCCACACACATTAAGCTAGGCAGTGCATCATTGAGGTCATCACTGGTCCTTTAAATGTGTGCTTTATCCCCCAGGATTAACACCTTCAACTTCCCTGTGATCATGAGATGTAGCCTTGCTGTTGAAATTGAACTAAACACTTTGAGTACCTTCATGTCACTTTCCTCCAGTACAAATGCAGTCTTAGATGCTGAAGTGGAAGTAATTCAAGAAGCACATAACTTGGTGTCAGATGTCAATTGGTGTCTAACTTAGGCATTAATATCCTATTCTTTTTTTATAGTTATGTATTTAATAAACTTTGTGAAAGTAAAATTAGGTAGATGTGTTTTTGCAGTCTGATTTTATTTTTTTCTAGGTCCATAACTTAGTGGCAATTGAGTTGGCTTATATCAACACAAAACACCCAGACTTTGCAGATGCCTGTGGGCTCATGAACAATAACATAGAGGTAAGTACAGCGCAGACTCTTGAGATTATACTTTTCTGTAAATGAACATCTCTGGTTTTGTTCCATCTTACATATTTTGGTTACTCTGTTGTCTTATATATGTTCACATACAAGAAATGACAGATGAAAATAAGTATCGAAGACAGTTAGAAAGAGGTGTGTGGTGAAGGTGCTGTCTCCTCAGCACCTCGCATGGCGGTGGTCTTTGGAGCGCAAGTACGTGTGTTCATGAGCCCGAGTCATCCTCTTTCGTGGGCAGCGTGTGGGTCCTGTCCATAAGCTGCTGCTCCTCTGCTTTGCCAGTATTTTGCCATCGGTCTCTAAACACAAATCACGTCTCTGGACACACGTTGGGCAGGGGGGGGGGGGGATTGTTATACCCATTCCTTACAAAGCAACAAGGGGCCACTTAAATTAAGAACTTGAGTGTTTAGAAACAAAGATTGACTTAGTAGTGACTCTGAATTCCTGGATGATGGGAAGAGAATGTCTCTTTAAGGTACTTTTCAGGGCCTCCCTGGTGGCGCAGTGGGTTGAGCAATGCACTATGAAGCAAACCGCAGCCACTGCAGCACGAGTTCGATCCCTGCTGCCGGCCAGGGGGTGGACCCACATGGTACAGCAGACCTCTCCTGCTGTGCCCGCTGCCCCCCTCAGCAGTGTGTTTTGGTCAGTCTGCCTGTTCTGCTCCCCACTCTGTCTGTGGTGAATCCTCTCACCCACCACACCTCTGGCCTGTACCCCAGTGCTTGTATGCATAAATAAATAAAATCTTTGGGGAAAAAAAAAAAGGTACTTTTCAAAGGGAGGTACGTGTGAGATCATGTGTCAGTAAAGCTATTAACTTTCAATGAACAAGAAATATGGAAATCAAATGTGGATAGAGATTTGAAGTCCTGTGTATTCATCAGTATGTCTCTGGTTTTAACGGCTCTTCTCACCTGCCCCATGAAGGGGACACTATCAGCGGAGGTGGTACTTGCCCAGGGAAGCAGGCAGGCCAGTCTGCTGGGTGCCTGGGGCCACCCAGCCTGCACTGGCAGGAGACTAACATGAGGATTAGACCCCTAACCAGCTGCTTGTGGCCTGATCAAAATTGTCAACATATTTTACTATTCTGTGTGAATCCCAAACAAGGTTGTACAAGTTAGAGAGACTTTCAAAGGTTTTGTTTCAGTTTCCTGTGATGTGAATGCCCCACCTTCTCCACCATGTGCTGAAAGGGTGTAATTAGGAACCATGTAAATCAGTGATTTATTAGGAGTTCCCTAGTGCAGGGAACCCGAGCTCCCACCCCCAGACTCTTCCCCTCAAGTATCCCTCAGATGTGCTGGGCAGAAAAAAGATGGAGAAGCAGTGAGTTAAATCAATTGTTTTAAAATATAATTGTGGCCTGAATCCTAACAGTGAGAGACAATCTCAGTTATGCTACACCCTCCCAGTCCTGCTGGGTGTTTTTAAGCCTTGTGTCTCAGAGCTCTGGTATAACTTTTCCCTCCTTGTTTGTGTTTATAGGAACAAAGGAGAAACAGACTAGCAAGAGAATTACCTTCATCTGTATCTCGAGACAAGGTAAAAAAAAAAAAAAAAACAATGTTTTTAAAGCTTATTCAGAGCACAAAGATGGATGGGTAAGCCTCAGTTCTAGAAGTATCTTTCAATACTCCATTAAAATTGTTTCATTGTTTGAGTAGAAACAGGCTTGGTGTAACTTAAGTAGTATTTTGAATACACTGGAAGAAATACAGAAGGTGGCAAGTTGACAGTGACATTTCAACTTTACAGAATGAGCTGAAACGACTAATGACTTGGTAGACTTGGAGACAGAAGACAGTACGCATGTAACAGAGCTCAGTCACCTGTGCTAGCTGCACATACTAAAATACTTGCGTATGTAAAATCTGTTGCCTTTAGTTCTGGATTAGAAATACCTTAGTAAGTTCCAAATAATGAAGTTTTTGCATTTGAATTCTTCTCAGGTGTTCCTCTGAGTATCTGTACAGCAGTACAGGAAGTGGGGCAGACTTTGTCCTGCAATCACTTTTGTTTCTCATGTTATGTTCTGGTACAGAGAGCAAAAATTCACGTTTAGAGAATGTTTCTGAGTGCATTTTTGGCATCCTTGATTTTTTTTTCCCCCCTGCATTTTTGCCTTTAGTCCTCTAAAGTTCCAAGTGCTTTGGCACCTGCCTCCCAGGAGCCCTCCCCCGCTGCTTCTGCTGAGGCTGATGGCAAGGTCTGTTCTGATTCTTCATCTAAGCTTGCATGCCTAGTTATTTGGTGCAGTAGAATCATCTGGAAACAGTACACTGAAAAGCAGAATGTTAATATGGGTTATTATCCTAAGGTCAAATCATTTTAATCTAGTAGAAATTTAAATTCTGTAACAATGTGTACTTCCTAAATTATTGACATGCTTTTGCTTGCAACCTAGAAGATACACAAAGAAAAAGTAATTTAAAGAGGAAATACCCTGCACTTTTTGAATTTCAAACCACTGGTATTTAAATTTTGCTTGTTAAACTGCATGTTTTAACATATCTTTTAACAGTTAATTCAGGACAGCAGAAGAGAAACTAAAAATGTGAGTTGTCTTACTTCAGAATGGAAATACTGGTACCTCTGGTTCTCACTGAAAGTCTGTGCAGTGACTTTTAACTCGTTGTCTGTGTCATTTAATGTTCCTCTTGTCTAACCAACCCTCCTAAGATGCCAGTGATTCCACACTGACTTGCAAAGAATAACAGCTTTTCCCACTGTTCCATTATTTGGAAGGACAGTTTTAAATTTGGTATTTTCCTTCAGACCAAAAAAACATCAGCAGTGGGAAGGAAACTCTTGGGCATGTCCTCTTCACCACACTGCAGTCTGCCCCACAGGGATAGACAGTGTACTCTGGTGGCTTCCGTCCAGTCTGCGCTGGTTCCCTCATTGATAGCTTTAGGCGTCTCAACAACTTGGATGTGGGAAGCAAAAAGGGACTGGGAAAGTCAGGCCCCTTTGTCAGGTCTCAGTAAAAATCACTCAAACCCCTTAGTTCTAGAAAGGCTCCAAAACTCCAGGTCTTCTCAGAGCGTGTTGGGCTCAGATCTAGCAAAACCTCTAACTCACTGTTTAAGTGTTTTTTTAAGTACTCATCACACCACATCTGTGCCTTAGGTTTCATTTGATGTTGTTCATAATCGACACTGTATCCTCAGTGTGCAGGTGACTGCCTGTAGTGGTTACATCTCACCTTCACGTTAGACTAATTCTCACCAGTGTTTTCACTTAGAATGATTGTTTTGTTATAGTAACATAAATCTTGGGTGTCATCGCCATTTTAGATTATAAGATCTCAGAACATTTTTAAATGTCTCCTAAATGTTGATAAATTACTGCTCTTCCCTTAGACATTTTCCATTAGATGTAAGACTGACAAATCTCAGAGCACTTGCTTTTAGGTCCCGTGCCACAGTGCAGGCAGCTCATACTCTGTCACAAGGACAGCCCTTCTCCCTTCACCCACAGTTTTGTCAGAAGTGTGGAGACACAAATCCATAGAGCTCTGAGATCCCAACTCACCTGCTTTTAAGGGCACTTGAAAAATTACCTGAATGTCAGCTGTGGTTTCTTTAATGAGTAGCTTATACTTTTTCACAATCTAGATAGAGAAGTGGAAGAGAGTAAGTGACAAAGGAAAAAGGAGCACCTTGCCTAGATTATATCCAGACCTCTTTAGAGCCTGCACTAATACCCACCACCTCTGACCCGGTCCCTGAGTAAATGACACTCCGGATGGGGACTGGCTGTTTGATCACGAACATGATCTTTGTGTGGCTGATGTCAGATCTACTATGGCTGGTATAGATTTTGGAATGCCTGTTTCTTTCAGGTTGCGTCTGGAGGTGGTGGGGTTGGAGATGCTGTTCAAGAACCGACAACAGGAAACTGGAGAGGGATGCTGAAAACTTCAAAAGCTGAAGAGCTACTAGCTGAAGAAAAATCAAAGCCAATTCCAGTCATGCCAGCCAGTCCACAGAAGGGTCACGCTGTGAATCTGCTGGATGTGGTGAGGAGACTGAGGAACCGAAAGTGTAACTTCTGGATATTGTTTCTGTGGCCACATTTAACAAATATGTTCTTCCCATTCAGCCGGTTCCCGTTGCACGTAAACTCTCTGCCCGGGAACAGCGAGACTGCGAGGTCATCGAACGACTCATTAAATCCTATTTCCTTATTGTCAGAAAGAACATTCAAGACAGGTCAGTGCTGCGTGCGAGAGCAGGCTGACTGTCTGCTGGCTGGTTCCCCCTTTGGTTACACCTGTGCTTTTAAACTTTGGTCATCTGGTGGCTTGTTTTCACAGTGTGCCAAAGGCAGTGATGCACTTTCTGGTCAATCACGTGAAAGATACGCTGCAGAGCGAGCTTGTAGGACAGCTGTACAAGTCGTCCCTGTTGGACGACCTCCTGACTGAGTCCGAGGACATGGCACAGCGCAGGAAAGAAGCCGCCGACATGTTGAAGGTATTGGAGGAGTCAGGGTTTCATTCATGCCTGGGTCGTAGATGCAAACCCCCCTAGAACAGGAGTGTTTCCCACCTGGGCTCTCTATATAAGCGCTCGGAAGATGTGGCAGAATAAAACTGTAGATGGAGACACTGCCCCACATAACTGAGATCCCTTGACATCCTAACTTCATGCGCTTCTATGATTTTTCTCTCTTTCAATGCAGGCATTACAAGGAGCCAGTCAAATTATTGCTGAGATCCGAGAGACTCACCTTTGGTGAAGAGAACTGTGTATGTGATGCTGAGCTTTGTGACTCAGAACTTGCTAGTTACTCCTACTTGAGTAGAATTTTATTTATGAACTCTTGTGTATTGCAATGGTATCTGCTCATGTAAAGAGCTATAAACTGAAAATTTTACTCTGTTGCAGAACCAATCACAAATTAATCCAAATAATAAATGGCTGTTTCTAAAGTTTCCCAGTATGTATAAGATATCAAATCTGTCTGTGACAGTTTTGTTTGAACTGAAAAACAGCTGTTACTGTTCTTGTGTACAAGCAGTTTGCCTGTGGGTAGATGCCCGTGTGACCCTGTAGTAGTGTGAAAGCCACCGCCAGGTGCTTCCAGAAGACAACCAGGCCGTGCCCGCGGCTGTCGTGCATGCACCCCCTGCTCTGGCTGCGGCCTTGCGGTAGTTGCACCTGTCCTTCACCTTTGTCCACTGAGCATCTCCACGCCCTCTGATGTGCTGGTAAACAAGATGACCGCCCCCAGGAGCTGTAACTTTGGCAGTGAGTGACACAAGGTATGGGATGTGCAGCTACGCAGCCCTTCCACGCCTGGGGTCACCGTCTCTGGTGCACTAAACGTGAGAACATCATTCATTCTTACATAAACGTGGAAGCATGATTCACATTTCCCTGTGTTTAAAACAACCACCTAGACTTGATTATCTAGTAAGACTTGATAAAGACCCATTCCTTTTAGATTTTAGAGGTTTTACTGGGTAAAATCCTTTTGGCTTCCAAATATTGTAATAGTAATTCAGATACATCTTTAAACTGGGGCACTGACTTCCTGCTCCACTGAAGTAGGATTAAAACCAAACACCTTGCCCGTCATGAAGCGTGACTCACCCCCTCACCCTTGCTGTGGAAGTGGGCCTCATTCACTACAGACCACCTGAATAGACACTCCTCGTGGCCCAGATTCACCTGAAGGGGTGGCGTTTCGAGTACATACATAACACATTTTGTTAAAATTCCCCGGATGAGTCTCAGTATAAATTATAAATCTCAAGATAGAGATGGATGCCTTAGGGAGTTCAACCCCTAACAGAAAACGTGTCAAAGAAATGGCATCAGAGACAGATATTAACAGTTATGACAGATGAGGCTGGTGACCATGTCAGACATCTGCTAGCCAATGGCACCACGTGCTGGGAAACTGAACCCAAGGCTGACCCCGAGCATAAAACCAGGTCCGGGCTGGTAAGAACCCTGGTCTGTTGTTAATGCCACCCTCTAAGAATACAAGGTACGCGGTGGTTAGAAGATTAAGATCTCTGCTGCCAGGTAGTCTCACCTGGCCCCAGCCTTGGTGGTCACTATCTCAAAGAGTAGATCCGACCTTTTGAATTTAAGAAAATAAACTTCAGTGCACTTTCCCCCAACATACCATACGGATTTCAGATTAAAAATGTTTGCTCTAAAGACCTACTGCTAGGGGTGATGCACTTGATAGCACTGCACACTTGTACAAAGAAAAGCAGGTGAGGAACATGGACGAGAAAGCCTCCCCTGGGGCCCCCAAGCAGAGACGCTCTTGGATGTAGAGATGGTTGCTGACATGTGTAAGGGGCCTGTGTGTGTGCTTGCTGTGTAAATAAAACTGATAACGAAACGGCATCGAAGTGTAAGTTCATTCTTCCTACCTTTAGTCCCAGGGAAAGGCTTAGGTAAACGTCAGTTTTTCAAAATCTAAATCTGCTTCAGAACAAAACACAGCTCATATTGTAGACAGATTTTTGTGACTTTTCTCCTGTCAGTCTCTCGATTCCCTGAGGTCAGTTGATACAGCTCCATTTTTTAATGACTAGACAGCTTGAAGTCTTGGAGACAAAAATTAAAACACCTAATTTGAGAGTTTCCAAATTTATAGCACATTGCCACCTTAGGAACTCCTGACAGGACAGGGTTGAGTGTAAATTATATGTAGAAACAGGCGAGGAAAAAATGAGTTAGGAACTTTCTAAACAGAACTGATTTTTGTTCTTTAAAATTGAAGTATTCTGTAATTTGTAAGACCAGCTGTAGCTTCATGTAACTTCCCTCCTTTTTAAAAACTATTCACTTCCTAAACAACATAATTGGAGATTTGTAAATTTCTGAAACTAGATTTTACATTTCTATGAAGTCATCGGAACAAGCTAAAACCAGCACAATCAGGGAGCCAGAGATCCCAGTGGGAGACCAGCAAGTCCCCCCATTAACTCACTCTCTCTTCCTCCTCTCCGAAAAGGATGAGCCAGAGTGTTGGACAGACAGGAGAGGCATTTTTTTGTTAAATGTGAACAGGGACTAACCTTGGAAGTCAGTAACGTTTGCATGTCAGGAACTGTCCCATCATACATAAACACCTTATTTATTAACCAACCTAAAGAAAAGTTGGGAAGTTACTCACTGGGCCTAGAGTACATTCCATTTCTGCTGACGGATGTGTGTGGTAAAGGTGTAACTTCTAGAGCCAAACTTCCAGACGTTTCAAGGGTGAGTGATCGACACTCAGGATTTTGCATCAGAGCTGGAGCCATTTTATAATGTAGAAGTTCCTTTTTCCTATTTTAAGTAATGAAAGTCCATTCTTAAGAATATGCTGTCCAACAACTAAAACACTGTCCGGATTTGTTACTGGTCTGTGGTTTATACTGACTCCGCCTTCTGTTATCATCCGATACCTAAAAACAGCAATGTCCAGAGTTAGACAAACCCAAGCCCTGTGGCTGCCCCAGAAACACGGACGCACCATCCATTTCAATTCCATTCTCCAACTGGAACCATCTAGATTGAAGCCTCAGCTTGGTGTTCGCTCTAACAGCATCAGTCCACCTTTAATGTTCTTCTAGGGGAGCAGATATGACGTACCCCGGCAGTGTGTGAAAGAAACACTCATGCTGGGGACCACGAAGCTGGGTGGTCAGTGGCTGGGTCCCCGGGGCAACAGACGCACCTGGGGTGCCCGGGCTTTTCCCTTCCACCACGCCGTCCCACTTACAAAGGGTTAGTTTAACTTCATGAGTTAATGCTGTTCTCAAGAGGAATGATATTTTATAAACTAGTCTTAAGTTATTGGGTTGCTGGAAAAGTCATGAAGTTGTTCAAAGAAAAAAACATGTCATGGCTTTTCTGACAACCCACTACATCACGAACTTGTTTTCAGAAGTTCAACTGATAGGTGGACAATGCCACTAACCAACCCCTCCAAGATGCAGCAACAGACTACTCCTGAGGGGGGCTGTGTGCTCAGATGTGTCCACTTGGGCTCTCCTCCCTGCACTGACCCGTGGTACTGCACAATGGCCCCTTAAGCGTCCAGGGCGGAGGGAGGGGTTGATCTCCCAGAAACGTGAATCGAGTTTCCAGCACAGCCTCAGTGTCACCATCTGGGGACTACCAGGCGTCTGCTGGGAGGGAGAGGCTATGGTGAGGAAACCCCAAGACAGCTGTACACTGTGGCCTGATGCTGAGCCCCACGCAGCCTCACCCGCGGGGACCGTCAGGGATGGCTTTGGCTTTGCGGCATGTGTCAAGGACGCTTGTGCCGGGGTCAAGAACCAGTTCTGAAAAGGAGGCTTCTCTAAACAGCTCTTTCAGCTCCTGATCGGACATAACTTCCAGCGCGTCCACGCTGCTGTGGTAGAGGGCCCGGGTACACCTGCGGGCAGAGAGAGTAGCATGAGCTACAAGCGGCAGGGCGCGCCACCCACACATCCCAGACGGGGCTGTGACCCACACTTGTCTTGCGTCACTGCGCTAAGTGCAGGCTGCCAAGTCCAGACCCAAGTGAGGGGCCAAAGGCAGCCCTCAGAGAGCAGGGCTCCCCAACTTCTCGAGCCTGCAGCCCGGTCAACCGCAACACAGACAAACCCTAAGAAAAGTATAACAAAATCCAAATAAACAATGAAAAATGCAAGAAGCCAAATGACCGCAGGTCCTGCAGGTACACACATGGTCACACAAGACTTCTAGGAACATCTACACACAAACAGGGCAACAGATCTGCATGTTCGTACACTCACCCACAACTGAACCAGATGAAGCAGAGGCCCTGGCTAGGCCGATCAGCACAGAAACTGAAAGCAGTCAAAAGGCTCCATGAGAAATAGAAGCCAAATCAGATAAACTCTACCCAGACTTTGAAGAACTCACACCTTTCCTTTTTCTAAACTCTTCAGAAAAATGAAACAGGAACACTCCCAGGCACACCTCACCAGGCCAACCACGACCCTGACCCCCCCCAAGCCAGCCACGGAGAGCACAGAAAACTACAGCCATCTGTTTGAGTTGCAGGCATGAAAATCCTCACCAAAATTTCAGCAAATCAAACCCAGCGGTACATTAAGGGACGTGATTGCCACAACCAGGGCGCGAGGCTGGCTCCACAGACAAAATCAGTCAGCATCACCCACCACACCAACAACCTGGTTGTATGAACAACTGTTAACAGACCTAAAATAGCAACAAGTACACAACTGTCAGAGACGTCCACACACCACGGACAACAGGGTGTGAGGTCAGGTGGAGTTACTGGACCTCTCCAGAGCTTTCCACCCAAATGCAGGGCATACCCGCTCTCCTCCCGTGCACATATACTATACTAGGGCGCAAAACAAGTCTACAGAACAGAAGTCATACCCAGCATCTTCGCATACCACATCCCTATGCAGCTAGGGAGGGTGGGGGCATGGAGGGGCAGGTTGGTGTGGGTGCAGGGGGCTAGTGAAGGGTGAAAAGAAACGGGGCCCATCCAGGGAAGTTCTGTGGCAGTGAGCAAGTAGGGGTGGGCTAGATGCATGCGGAAATGGGGTGGCTGATTAAAAACAAACTGCTGAGCCAATGAAAAAGGCAGACAGAAATACGAAACACTATGCAAAGTAAAATAATAGGTGAAGAAAGAAAAGGCAGACTTGGAAAGTGTGATCAAAATCCAAGGCGCGCCCACTTCAAGAAAAAAGAGAAGATACAGATGTGGAGAATACAAGTAACCAAGAAAACAAAGCAGTGAAACAAAACACAGAAATAATCACCTTGGGCTCTACAACTGTTACAATGGCCACCAGAGGGCGGGGCGGGGCCACTGGTAGGGAGAAGCTGGGTCCGACCTGTGTCACAAGTCTAGCAGCCAGTCAGTAAGAGGGGAACAGACCAAAAGGCTGGCGAGTGTTATCACAAAGGGCACCTTTTCGCGGAATCCAGTCCTTCCTGGCCGTGCACGAGCTTGGTTACTTCAGCAGCAAGTCGCTTCTGGGGCCCCCGCTTCTCCGGCTCCTTGACGTGAAGCTGCATGAGGTGCTCAATCTCAGGGAGGGGAAGGAAAGTGAGGAGCTTCAGGTACCTTCAGGACAAACCAAATACATCAGAGCTGTGTACAGACCTGATTGCCGTCTCTGGCTCTCACTTTCCAATCTGAGGACACAGTATGGCTGAACTGAGCAAGACCCTGGGCCTCCCTGGGGGCCCAGGGGTTGAGTCTCAGTGCTGTCACCACTGTGGCCTGAGTTCAATCCCCAGCCAGAGAGCTGACCCACCAGGGTAGACCTCTCCTGCCTCCCCTGCTGCTCCCCTCAGCAGTGTATTTCAGTAGATCTGCCTGTTATGCTCCCCACTTTGTCTCTGGTGGATTACCTCACCTCTCCCTAGCCCCCGCAGTTCTGGCCTATACCCCAGTTCTTGTACACATAAATAAATCTTAAAAAAAAAAAACCCTGCAACTTAAAATTCCAGTCCGAGGAGAAATCAAAAACTACAACTGGTAACTCAATCTTAAATCTGCCCTTTTTCATCATCATTTGCTAAAATCTCTTGTAAGAAATTAAGATTTGCTAAGTTTAATAATGATAACTTGTTAAATATCCAAAATTACTTTATCTAAAATTACTGAACTTTCAGGTTAACTTTTACTTTACTCCTTAGTATCAGGAAACTGACGTTCCAGGTTAGCTCTTGGACCCTTATTGTAAGGTAACTAAACTTTCATAAGAATAGAAAGTGTCATAAGGAAGAAAGTGTTAGATGTCTGAAAAGGGTATCTTAAAAGAAATTTCATGTGCTTAAATGACATGCTATTTAATATCAGAAGAGTATTTGTTAAAGGGCAGGGAGAAGGGCGCCCCAGAATCCGAAAACCTGCCTGCTCTAAATAGGTTCTGCCATCTGCTGCATCAAGACAAAACATGTAAGACCTTTAATGGAAAGGAACTTTACTACAACTAGTGTGCAATACAGACAAGACAACGAATAGTTTCCAAATCTAGCACACAAAGTTACCCATCCCCTCGTGAGTAAATGTCCAGCCAAAGAGGGCTGACCTAGAGCAAAGCCCGAAAGCCTGCCCCGAGTCTAAAGCACCTGCCAGCAAGGCCCCATAGAAAAGAGCAACATCAAAACCACAGTAAGAGCTGCCATTGTTGACCTTCCCAAGGTAGCAGTAGTGTACTTGTTACAGGGCGGCCTCACCCACGTCTGTTTCAACCAGTCTAAGGCCGAGAAGCAAGTGCAGCTTCTTCACGTGTCTCTCTGCTCCATGTGCCTCCTCCAGGTCTTCTCCTTCCTTCCTTCTCCAATCTCCTCTCCAGCTTCTCTTCCCGCCCCCTGCTCAGCTCCACTCTCCCTTGGGTGGGGCAGGGAACCTCAAACCTTCCCTTAACATACTCATGTTAAAAGCCCAATATGAATGTCTTTCATCTACAAAAAGACTCCACAGCGTTCTAAAACTGCCTTTACAACTTCAATAATAAAGACTGTGTAGGTAATCTAATAATCATTTTGTTGCTCTTTTATTTTCAGGCTTGGTTAACTGAGAAAACTTGTCAGCATTGCTAACTCTTGTCAACAGATAGAAGTACTCAACTCTGTCACGTTGGGTAATTCTTTTATAAAAAATCTTTTTATAAAATTTTTTTAATTCTTCTAATTAAAAAAAAAATTAGTAAGTTTGCTAATCCTATGACAATTTCCCTGATATTAAACTTCTAAATGCTTTGTCTTAAAAGGACTCTATCATAGCAAATTTGGTCAATTTGAGTATAGTGATACCTCACAGGTAACACTGTCCTCAACCTAAGTGTAAACTGATAGGAATGTTCCAAGGTACATGAGACTTTCTTCATGCCTAATATATTCTGATACAATATTATCTGGCGAATCTG
This sequence comes from Galemys pyrenaicus, assembly GCA_019455555.1. Lineage (NCBI taxonomy): Eukaryota > Metazoa > Chordata > Mammalia > Eulipotyphla > Talpidae > Galemys > Galemys pyrenaicus. Next base: position 587,799 of record JAGFMF010011800.1, on the reverse strand, counting down.
ATTCTAGAATATGTATGTCACAATATTAAACATTCTTGCCTTCTAACTGATACTCGGAGTTTAAGATCCTTTTAGTTTTTCTGCTACTCACAGGTTATATAAAGCAATAGCAAATCACATTTTTTATGAGTAAACTGGAACATTTAATTTTCTTTTTCACTTTATCATATAAAACTTGTAGTAAGGGTCATCAAAATGGCAGCAAAAGGACACCGGGATCAAATTCTCCCATAAAAATATCTGACAGGGAGAAATGACAGCAAGATCCTGGCATGGCCCGGATGTGGTAAGACAGACTTGGTGGTACCAGTGATTCACTCAGACGCTGTGGGAATTTGGCAAGACAGGGGAAGAGAGAAAATCATAGGCCCCTGTTGCCCTCCCCCACCCTCAAAGCCAGCCCACTACATCTAGAAGGGGGAAAAGTTTGAAGGCAAGAAACCAGGAGAATCCTGAGATATCTGAGAGGTCTGGGCAACAAAAGGTGAACAAGCAGGGCCTCCCCACAGACACATAGTGCAGGGAGCAGGCCCCTTTATTGTGGAGCCTACTTCCCACCCCCGTCTAACACCAGACCAGCAGGACCACTTAACCAGTCTGTTGTACTTAAGTGGGAAAGACATAAGGGGGAGCCTAATGGCACTAGTCCCTACATTGGGGGCCTTTTGGAATACCAAGCCCTCAGGTGAGGGAGGGTGCAGGAGCCCCATCACCCACCCAACTACCTCATGAACCCAGAAGATATGCTAGCCCTCCAACAGCCACAACTGCAGTTCATTCCATCCCCTCTTGTGCTTTTTGTTTTGTTTTGTTTTTTCCCCTATTTATCTACCCTCCCTGGGAAGACGACTGCCGTCCCCAGCCGACCAGACTACAACAACAAGGACTAGCTCACTGGAAACCATCAGGGTCCTGAGAAGCAAATCTCTCCTCATCTGTGTGTTTATCAGTCAGTTTGTGGTCTTTTTTTCCTATCTATTATTTCTGATTTTTTATTCTTTTTTCTTCTTTCTCCCCTTCAACATTACCATCACTACTTTCTCTTCTCCTTCTGCTATACTCCTCCCTCGCCCTCCTTCTCTTTCCTCTTCCCCCTATCTAGCCCCTTCCTTCTCTCACCTTTGTTCCTTCTATATTTCTGCATCATCCTCCTCTTTCCTTTCTTCCCTTCTTTCTTTCTTCTCTTTTGATCCCAGTATCCTTCTGAGATACACCTAGAGGGACCTAGCAGTTCAACAGAGAACTACATCCCACCCCCAGGCACCTCCCAATGGCCTTGGCCTCAGCATGTGTCTGGAGGGGCAGTGCTCCACATGAGGCTCTTGACTACCATAGGCTGAGATGTTTGATCCCATCCCATGCAGTGGGGGCCAGAAAAGCAGGGCTCCTGGTACCAAACACAGCTCAGAACAGCACCTACAATAATAGAAGGTTTCCAGACATCCATCCAGCCACAGCAGCTCAGACACCAGGTAGACACAGCCACACCTGAGCAAGAGATATCAAAAGTCATGCCCACCAGCACCAGCAGTGCAGGGACACTACAAACAACAAAGCTGAAATTCCCAGGCCATTCTGGAAACAATACACCACAGAAAGAAAGTCAACCTTCACAACCCAATAAAATGGACATAGAAGAGTATATCTACCTACCAGACAAAGAATTCAAAAAGACCATAATGGAAACAAAAAGTTAAGAGGAAATGCATAAAGAATACAAACAATGAACTGAGGAAGAAAGTGAAGGAACTAGAGGATATCCAGAGATCAGTAGTGGAGCTCAAGAATTCTGGGAAAAGCCATGAAAATAAAATGGAAGAAATGGAAGACCAAATCAGTACTCTCGAAGATACAGACATAAAAAGAACCAAAAAAAGGGAGAAGTACAAATAAAAAGAATTAATACTTCGAGAACTGTCTTACTCCATGAGAAAAGGAAATATAAGCCATAGGAATCCCAGAAGGAGATAGACAAAGGAACCGAGAAACTATTCAAGAAGATAATTAAAAAGAACTTCCCAAGCATGAAGACATGAAAATAGACATACAGGAAGCTAGAAGAACAGCAAATTACCACTATCAAAAGAAAACTACAGCAAGACACATAATAGTAAAATTTCCAAAGGTCCAAGACAGGAAAAATATAATGAAACCAATGAAGGCGAAGAAACAAATACCTATAAAGGAAAACCAAGTAGGCTGACATCAGACTACTCTGAAGATACACTACCAGCAAGAAGAGAATAAAGTGCCATATTTAACGAACTCCAAGTCAACAAATTCCAACCAAGAATACTCTACCACACAAAGCTCTCCTTCCTCTATGAAGGAAAAAAAACCTTCTCAGATAAACAAAATCTTGAGAAATGCATTACTACTAACCCCCACTCCAAAAATATTACAAGAACCCCTAAAGTCAAAACCAAAGAAATGAATAGGAAGAACAGAATAGGTAAGGAATAGAATCACAAAAAGGCAAACAAAATGGCTAACAAGGATGCCAATGTATCAATATTAACTAAATGTAAAGGGACTAAACTAAATGAATGAAAATACACAGAGTAGCAGGCTGGATTAAAAAAACAGAAACCAACTTTTTGCTGTCCACAGGAAATGCATTTATCTACAAAAGATAAACATAGATTGAAAGTAAAAGGCTGGAAAACAATCATACAAGCAAATGAACCAAAAAGGAGGAACAGCTAGCTGTACTCGTGTTAGATAAACTGGACCTCAAACTAAAAAAAGTAAAGAGTCAAAAATTGTCACCACATTATCACTGAGGGGACAATACACAAGGAAGACATAACATTCATCAACATATACTCACCAAATGAAGGAGCACCAAATATATCAGTTATTATCATCTCTGAAAACAGACATTAGAGAAAATACATATTTAGGAGGAGACTTCAACACACCACTCTTTCCGATGGAAAGATAAACATGACAAAAAATAAGGACACTAAAGCTTTACATAAGGAGCTACACATGAGTGGGCTTGACACCTTTAGGGCACTGCACTCAAAACAACCCGAGGTATCTGTGCCTCTTTCTCAAGTGCGCACGGATCATCCTCCAGGACCGATCACAGACCGGGACAGAAGACAAACACCAGCAGACACACTAAGATCGAAATCATGCCAACTATCTTCTCTGACCACGAAGGCTCCAAGTAGAAATAAACCATGAAAAGAAAGCAAAGAACCCATCTACCTCATGGAGATCAAAACCCACACTACTAGAAGACCACTGGATCAATGAGTTCAAAGAAGAAATTAAAAAATACCTTGAGAAGAATGACAATGAGGACACAACTCTCCAGAATGTACGGGACACAGCAAAAGCAGTTATAAGAGGAAAATACACAGCAATACAGGCTCACATCAAGAAATAAGAAAAAACTCAAAGAAACAACCTAATCTCCTACCTTGAAGAACTGGAAAAAGGACAACAAAAAAACTCAAGTCAGTAGAGGAAAGGAAATAATAAAAATGAAAGCAGGAATAAATTAATTGGAAGTTAAAAAATAATCCAAAAGATCAATGGTTCTTTGAAAAAAAAAAAAAAAACAAAAAAAAACAGAAGATCACTAGTGATCCTAGCCAGGATCACTAAGAAAAAGTGGGAGCACAAATAAATAGGATCATAAATGAAAGGGAGAAATTACAACAGACACAGCAGAAATCAAAAGAAAAATCAGAGACTACTATTAACAGTTATATGCAAACAAGATCAACAGTCAAGCAGAGACAGACATATTCCTAGAACTATATAATCATCCAAAGCTAGATAAAGAAGAAATAGAACACCCAAATAGATCAATTATAAGCAGTGAAACCGAAACAATAATCAAACACTTGCCCAAACACAAAAGCCCAGGACCAGATGGCTTCACAAATAAATTCTACCAAATGTTCAGAAATGAACTAGTACCTATCCTACACAAACTGTTTAAAAAAATTAAAAAGGAAGGAATACTACCAAATACGTTTTATGAAGCCAACATTACACTAATACCAAAACCAAATAAGGACAACACAAAAAGGGAAAACTACAGGCCAGTCTCTCTAATGAACACTTATGCAAAACTCCTCAATAAAATCCTAGCCAGCAGACTCCAACAACACATCAAAAAAGATAATTCACCATGACCAAGTGTGATTTATTTCAGGGGCACAAAGATGGTTCAACATCCAAATATCAATTAATGTAATCCAATATATCAACAAAAAGAAAAAGAAAAATCATACAATCATATCAATAGATGCTGAGAAAGCATTCAACAAAGTTCAACATCCATTTATAATAATGAATTCATTATAATGAAGGTCCTCGAAATTCTTGGGATAGAAGGAACATACCTTAACATAATAAAGGCCATATACAACAAACCCACAGCCAAAATCATTCTATATGGTGAAAAACCTTTCCCTTAAGATGTGGAACAAGACAAGAATGTCCACTCTCACCACTGCTTTTCAATATAATACTGGAATTTCTAGCCAAAACAATAAGAGAAAGGAATCCAATATTAAAAGAAGTAGAACTATCAGTATTTGCAGGCGACATGACAATACACATAGTGAACCCTAAAAACACAGAGACTAGTTGAAATAATCAACCAGTTTAGTGAAGTAGCACAATACAAACTCAACACACAAAAATCAGTAGCCTTCCTATATGCGAACAATCAATCCGAAGAAGAAATCAATAAAACTATCCATTTTTCAACTGAAACAAACAACAAAATCAAATACCTGGGAATAAACCTAACAAAAGAGGTGAAGGACCTATACAAAGAAAATTATAAAACTTTGTTAAAAGAAATAGAAGAGAGGGTCTCCCTGGTAGCACAAGGGGTTGAGTACCACACTGTGAGGCATCCATAGCCACTGCAGCACGAGTTCGATCCTGGGCCAGCAGGGTGATGCACATGGCACACCAGACCTCTCCTGTCTCACCCGCTACTCCCCTCAGCAGTGTACTTCAGTCGGTCTACCTATTCTATTCCCCACTCTGTCCCTGGTGAATCCTCTCACCCCCCACACTCTGGCGTGTACCCCAGTCCTTGTATGCATAAATGGATAAATCTTTTTAAAAAAAAAGAAAAGAGAAGACAACACAAATAAATGGAAAAACACCCCTTGCCCAAGGATCAGATGAATTAACATTATCAAAATGGCCATCCTACTGAAAGCAATTTACAGACTCAGTGCTATTCCAATAAAAATTACAATGACATTCTTCATTGAGATATAACAAATATTAATGAAATTTTCATTTAGAACCATAAAAAAAAAAAAACTCAAAAAAAGGAGAATAGAGGTATCACCCTCCCAGACTTCAAACTATACTACAAAGCCATAATAACTAAAATATATGGTACTGGAACAAAACAGACACACAGACCAATGGAATAGAATTGAAAACCCAGAAGTAAACCCACATATTTATGGACAACTTGTCTTTGACAAAGGTGCAAAGAATATGCAATGGAACAAGAACAGTTTGTTCAATAAATGGTACTGGGAAAACTGGACTTCTACATGTGAAAAAATGAAACTAGACTACTACTTTACACCATGCACAAAAACCAACTCAAAATGGATAAAAGACTTGGACATAAGACCTGCAACTGTAGAATATACAGAAGAAAATATAGGCAAAACACTACATGATATATAAGATACATCCCCCAAAGTGAAGTGAAGTAAAAAATGTACAGCTGGGACTACATCAAATTAAAACACTTTTGTACAGCAAAAGAGTCAGTAGCCAAAACAAAGAGACACCCACCATTGGGAAGAAATTTTTGCACACAGCACAGGAACTGATCACAAAGATCTACAGAGTGCTCACACAACTAAATCAAACAAAATAATCAAAAAATGAGCAGAAGAGCTAAAAGACACCTCTCCACAGGGAAAGTGCAAATGGCCAACAGGTATATGAAAAAATGTTCAACATCACTTGTAATCAGGGAAATGCAAATTAAAAGCACAATGAGATATTACCATACACCAGCGAGAAGGACACATATTAACAACAGGAAACAACAAATGTTGGCGAGAATGAGAAACGGGAACACTCCTACACTGCTGGTGGGAATGCAAACTGGCCCAACCACTACAGAAAGCTCTATGGCAGTTCCTCAAACCAATAAAAATGGAGTTTCCACATGACCTAGCAATCCCACTCCTAGGAATCTACCCAAAGGACACAAAAACACTAATTCAAAAGGATACCTGCACCCCTCTGTTTACTGCAGCACTACTTACAACAGGTTAGATATGGATATAACCCAATGCTCAAAAATAGATGACTGGATCAAGAAGATGTGATAACATATATACCATGAAATATTATTCAGCAATCAAAAAAGATAAACTCAGGCCTCCCTGGTGGCGCAAGGGGAGCATCCACAGCCACTGCAGCACGAGTTCCATCCCCGGCCAGGGTGGTGACCCACATGATGCAGTAGACCTCTCCTATTTCGCTTGCTGCTCCCCTCAGCAGTGTATTTCAGTCGATTTGCCTGTCTCTGTCTCCCTGTCTGTCTCTCATGAAGCCTCTCACCCCTCCCCCCACACCTCTGGCCTATAGCTCAGCTCTTGTGTGCATAAATAGATCTTTTAAAAAAAAAAAAAGAACTCATGCCATTCACATCAACATGGATGGAGCTGAAAAGGATGATGCTCAGTGAAATAAGCCAGAAGGAAAAAGAAATATATCAGATGGTTTCACTTATAGGAGGACTGTAGGAGAACCAAATAAGGAATGGGGAAATAATAATTAAAATAAATTAAAAACCAATATTAACAGGCAACTATTAATCAGAGACACTCTGCAGGGAAGGGAATGTGTTCTTACACAAGGGGCTATGGCGATGGTGCACGAGTGAACTGGTAGCGGGAACTTTATGGGGACTATACTTGAGAGGAGAAAGCATGCATTGTACAAGAAGGAAGAATGATGTAAAATATATAAAAAACTAATTTTTTAAAAAAAAATGATGCTTTCCAAGGACTGTGAATTGGAAGTTAGTGGTGGGGAGAAAAAAAAAAAAGGCTTGTAGTAAGTATTGGTACTTTCTGTCAATGTTGCATAAACCTAAGAAGTTTTTCCTTTTTCCTCTGTAGTACAGTGAATGAGGCTTTGACTGGAACCAGAGTGCTCTCAGGAGTCCTCAGACTTGAGAGTCTTCAAAGGAACAGCCCGGTGCCTTGCTTTTGGGGTTCTCAGTCTAAAAGCAAGAGGTAGTGAAAGTTACTCTCTCAGGAGTCCCAGACCTTTTGGGACTTCAAAGAGAGGAAACATACCTAAGACTCAGGCACCTGAGGCACGTCTGCCAGGACTGTGGCAGTTCCTTTGTCCAGAGACTGTCAAAGGCCCAGTCTGAGACTCCTCGTGGGGGTTCCAGGAAAGCTGATCTTAAAAGCATAGAGTCGTAATTTTGCTCTTATATTTATGCAAAACAACTGGCCACATTTACCACAACTAAACTGAACCTGTCAACTGAATTTTCTCATAGCCATTTGGAAAAACTGAAGTGAAGATGGAAAAAAATCATGTTTTGGTAACTGAATAACAATTGCTGGTTCTCTTCAACGTACAGACAGGACTAGCACTGCTAATATCTATTTTATATAAATTTGCTCCTAACAGACTATAGTTTCCCGCAGACTTCCCTTTATATAACTGTTGCTTCTGAAAACTTGGAATTGTCCCCATCATCCTGGAGACTGAAGAAGATACAATACAGTCTTTCCTAATAACCTGCTCTGCCTCAGAACTGGATGACATGAACCTTGGATTCATCATACTTGGGAAAAACCTTAACACTGAAGAGCGTGGACTGCAGTCCCTCATTCTAACTTAACTTTAAAGCCCCCAGCTTTCCTGACTGCCTCACATGACACTTTGTGTCCCTAACAAAGCTGAAAACTGGTAGTTTTCACTGGGCTCACTCTAATACACGCACCTCAAGCCGCACCTCAAGCCACACCTCCCGCAGGGCTCCCTTGGCGGGTGCTGCCCTTACAAGGGACATATGGAATTTAAAACAGCTCCTCTGCTGGGAGTAAATATCCCATCGACATTTTTTTTAGTCCAACATCACCCCAGAAATGGGTTGTTTCTCTGGTAGAATATGTTCCCAGGTCACAACCCTAGAAAACTTTCTAACTGGTTTATTGCTCATCTTGTTAGTAAACCTGGCATTCAACGGCAGGCCCCATGTACATGTTAACAAGGGCCCTTAGCCACTGCTGTGTTTCTCACTCTCCTCTGTAAACTTCATTGCCCTTCAATTCTGAACTCCTCCTCCAAGAAAAACAGCTGACCCATACAAGAGGAATAGCCTGTCCAGACACCCCACCCCTTGGACTCTGTGTAAGCCTCCTTCCAGAACCAACCATATTAGTTAACTCAGGGACTAGTACTAGGGAAACCATATCCCAGGCCCATAAGGTAGGGCCAGCATTCTGACCTCTTCCAGCAGGAAGCAGCTACAGAAAATGGACTGCCTTCCTTCAATGCCCCCAGAAGGTTGTAGGCCACAGATATGGTCAGGGAGGAATGATGAAAGATAAGGCTAGAAAAACTGGAAAGGGGGTGCCACAAGATCAGAAACCGGGCTCAAGTAAGGCAAGAGCTGGAAGAGGGAGTAGAGTGATTAACATAGTCATTAACACAGTTCTAGAAACCAAAAATCCTTAGGCCCCAAGGGCCAGACCCAAGTGGTGTCAGATGCTGTCAGTGTCAGGAGGCACAGACCTGAGGTAAAAGGAGATAGAGGCCAGTATAGTCTCCAGTTCCTTTCACATTCTACAGTTACCCAAAATCAGCAGCAAACAGGCCACTCCACAAACGATTGAGCCCCTCCCAAGGAGAAGACTCTATCAGGGCAATCTCTTCCCAAAGAGACTATGGGGAGAATGTCTATCCTGGGAGGGGCAACAGGCTCCTGCCCACCTGGGCCTAGGCAGGACTTCTCGCCATCAGCCCTCTCTCTGCAGGGCAGCAGCCTCCTAGCCTGTCCAAAACCTGTGGCCACGCCAGGGCTTCTCCTCCCTGAGCTCCCCCCAGATTGCCTGCCTGGGACCACACAGGCCTCTCTTAGCAAACCTGGCCCTCTCAGGGCAGCCCTGTCTGCCCGCTGGTATCCAGGCAAGTGTCCTTTATTATTCTCTCCCTCTTACAATAAACCTGCCTTTTTGGATACAATTAACATCTGTCTCCTGAAGAAACTCACCTGGAAAACTTGCTGGTGTCACTGAAAGGAAAGCTCCAGGGAAAACTTTCCCAGAGTGAACCCAAGGACCCCACTCTCATTATCCAACATCTCCAAAACCAACTCCACAGAGAGGCTAGAAAGATCAATCTTAACTGATATGTTCACCAGATGGAGATAACAGATGCACACAGAACATCTATCCAACAGCAGCCTAATACACACCCTTCTCAAGGGACACATGGGACATGCTTAGGCCAGGTCACATGCAGAAACACAAAACAAACCTTAGTAAGTTTAAGAAGCTTAATTCATACTTAGTGTCCTTTCCAGCCACAATGGTATGAGACTAGAAATGAACTACAAGAAGAAACTGGGACTCTGCCAGTCAGAGGTAGGGGTAGCACAGTACAGAAAGCTCCTTCCCCTGCCCCTCCAAGAAGAGATCAAAGAGCAGCCTGGTGGAGCCATGAAAAGCCCCAGAGCAGAAAGAAGGAGTTGGAGATAACTCACAAATCCACTGGGAAAGTAAACAATCCAGCTCAGGATTTTATCATCAATACACCGGTAATAAATCTAAAGGAAAAATAAACAATTATTATACAATAAGGCATACCTTCCACTCTGTTCTTTAAAAATGCCTTGGCCCTTTTTATTTCGATGTTAGTTTTAGAATGAATTTGTCAAATTTAACCAAAAAGTCTTTTTAGGTGATTGCAACAGCACCAAATCTATGAACTAAATTTAACTAAATTTAGTAGAACTAAGGTATTTCTATACTATGAGTATAACTCCATTATGTAGGTTTTTTTGATATTTGTCAACAATGTTTATTAATGCTATTCAGGAAAGTATGTATTTTAAAAAAGCCTTAAGAGAATTATTATTCCTGGGGCCCTCCCCTGGTGGCGCAGTGGGTTAAGAAATGCACTATGAAGCAAAGCGCAGCCACTGTAGCATGAGTTCGATCCCTGCCTCTGGCCAGAGAGGTGACCCACATGCTGCAGCAGACCTCTCCTGCCTCGCCCGCTGCTCCCCTCAGCAGTGTATTTCAGTCCATCTGCCTGTTCTGCTCCCCACTCTGTCTCTGATGGATCCTCTCACCCTCTGCACTTCTGGCCTGTACCCCAGTTCTTAGATGAATAAATAAATCTTTAAAAAAAAAAAAAAGAATTATTACTCCTGGGACCTCTCTGGGGCTCAAGGGGTTAAGAATCACACTGTAGAGCATCTATAGCCACTGCAGCATAAGTTCGATCCCTGGCCAGGGAGCTCACCCACATGGCGCAGCAGACCTCTCCTGCCTCGCCCACTGCTCCCCCAGCAGTGTGTTTTAGTGGATCTGCCTGTTCTGTTCCCCACTCTGGCTTAGGTGACTCCTCTCACCCCCAACCTCTGACTTGTACCCAGTTCTTGTATGTGTGGGTAAATAAATCTTTAAAAAGAAAGAAAAAGAAAAAAGAATTATTACTTGTAGAATTATTACTGGTGGCGCAAGGGGTTAAGTTACAGCACTGAGCAGCTCTCCGTAGCCACTGAAGCACAAGTTCAATTCCCAGCCAAGGAGCTGACCCACATGGTGACCTCTCCTGTCTCCGTAACTGCTCCCCTCTGCAGTGGATTTCATTAATCTGCCTATTCTGTTCCCCACTCTGTCTCTGGTGAATTATCTCACTCCCTGCACCTCTGGCCTGCACCCCAGTTCTTGCATGCATAAATAAATCTTTTTTTTTTTTTAAAGAATTTACTCCTAGATTATTTTGATTTATAGTCATCTAAAGTTGGTGTTTTTGTTTTTTCAGTTTTTCTTTATTGTAGATACATTAGCAAACTCTATATTCCTCCAAGAGTGTAAGACAGTATTGAAACATGGTGACCTGAGATAAGCAGGCTGGGACATTAGTGACAACCTTTCGCTCAGTTTTGGTGTGCAACTTAGTCCCTAATATGAATCTTGCTTCATGTTAGACGAGTTACCACCATGAGGCAGAATGGACCTGAGGGGTCCTGTGACTACTGACCCTTTACTCACTCTTTGGCATGCAACTATATGACTCATATCTTGACTCACATGACTCTGTAGCCATGTCTTATCTGCTCATGTACAGCTGCCAATGCAAACCTGGAACCTTGTAGAAACTGAGAGTGTATATAAGTCCCTTTCTACAAAGGGGGCTCAGCCTTGGAATGCAAATCTGCTGAGTCAGCACCAGTGCATTAAACCTGCTTCTTGTTAGCTCTGGTGTCCATGTTTCCTTTATGCCATATAACAGTATAATAAAAGGTAAAATCATTTTTTAAAAGGATCTTCAAAAGGTATTTCATGTTACACTGTGAGAAAAATGTAAATTTTTCTAATGTAAAAAAAGGGTTAGTCAATTAAGATGGAGGGAAAAAACTAGAAAACTCAAGTCATCACCTCCTGAATGCTTGCTAGATGTAGATAATACAGTTGCCTCAAAATTTCTAGCAAACAGTGGTTTTCTGCTTTAAGCAACAAAGAGTGTTTACAACAGTTAACATTCCAAGGCTCTATGAAGAAATAGTTTCTGCCTTAAATAGGTTCTAAGTAAAACAGATTCAAAGGCAAAAATTTTGAGTTTATGAACACGGTTTTCTCACAGCACCATTAACTAACCTTTCTACAGTGTCATCTTGCTGCCTGACAAAGAACTGATACAGTTCAAAAGGCGATGTCTTCTCCCTGTTCAGCCACACAGCATTGCCAGCTGACTTTCCCAGCTTTGCTCCAGTTGTACTTGTAATCAGGGGAACGGTGATTCCAAAAACGTCTTCTCCAGTCAACCTAGATGCAGAGAACTTCATCAGGACTACAGCACGGTGGGAGCAGCTGGCGTGAGCACTCCAGAGCACTCTGACCTCTGCCTGGGGACTCCCCTGACCTCCCCAACCCAATGCCCACCTGACCTGCTGTCCCTGCACTCTGTCCACCTGGACTGCTGTCCAGAATGACATCTGCTATTCTGAAGGGCAAGGGAAGCCAAGACCCAGCAACCAAGAGGAGGTGAAGCATAACCACAACTAAGTGCAGGTGTTTAAAGGCAGGTGGGCTGAGGAGAGAAATTTAGGCAAAGTAGGAGACACATGGAGACACTAAAGGAGGTCTTTTAAGGGGATTTTAAAAATGAGTAGCACCTGCCTAGGTCTGATTACTCACTTCCCTCAAGAAAATGCTATTGAAATCTACACTATTTCCCACATACTCAGGAGTTAAAGAGTAAACTTTTTCTGCAAGACTCCAACAAAGGGTTTTACCACGCCATGAAATGTGCAGAGCTAAAGCAGCGGCTATTCAAACGCCCGGCTATAAACAAAGAAAAGCAGTTTCTGAAATCACAAACACAGAAATACTTAGCAAAACAGAGTGGCCATAAACCGCGGCAACTCCACTTCTCTGAGTGGGGATCCCTTTCCTATTGGGGTCTAGGATGCATCCTCGCCCTACCACCACCTATTCAGCACACTGGTTTGGACAGTGGTCAAGGTCATCGCAGCCCTGTGATGGGGACATAACCAACATGGGGTCACACGAAGGGTGTCACCCCAGGATCCTGAGTTCAATTACTGTCAATGGCCCGGTCCAGGATTGCTCGCGGGCCCTAAGACGCTTACTTGTGGATGAACTCGTATCCAGACGTGATGTTGCCCAGCTGATCGGACCCGCCCAGCTGGACACGGCAGCCATACCGCTGGAACAGATAGTAGAAGTCGTAGGCCTGGAGTACTTGGTAGAAGAACTCGGCCAGGCTCATGCCCTCGGGGCTCCGGAGCCTTGTCTGCACGCTCTGCCGGCTGAGCAGCGTGCCCATGCGGAAGAGGCCACCAGCCGCCGCCAGGAAGTCCACCAGCTGCTGCTCGCGGTACCAGTCCGCGTTGTTCAGCACCGTGAAGCTGCCCCAGGCACGGCCATCGGCGAAGTGCTGACAGTGGTGCGCGGCCAGGGCCTCCAGGCCGCGCCGCAAGCCGCGCGCGTTGTTGCCCACGCTCTCGGCGTCCAGCGCTTCGCGCTCCTTGGTGCGGCCGCTCGGGTCCCCCAGGCGCGCCGTGGCGCCCCCCACCAGCGCTATCACGTTGTGGCCGGCCCGCTGGAAGTGAAACAGCCCCTGCAGCGCTAGCAGGTGCCCTACGTGCAGCGAGTCGGCCGTGGGGTCGAATCCGCAGTAGATTGTCTGGGGGCCGCTGCCCGCCGAGCGGCGGTCGAAGAGCTCAGGGAGCTCCACCTTCGTGCCCCTCTCGGGGAAGAACTCCTTGAATAGCCCCCGCTCCTTCTGCACCGCCAGCAGCCCCCGAGCGCCCGAGTGGGCCTCACGCGGCGCCGGCGGCGAGAACCCCAGGGGGAAGAGAGCAGCCGACCACCGGCGCCGAGAAACGCTCCGCCACATGGGCGCCGCCATCTTGGGCGCGCAGGCATGCCGGGAACGGCCCTGGCGCCCCTCTGCGCAAGCCCGCGGGCGGGTTGCTAGGTGACGGGGCACGCCCTCCCCCAGCAGCTTGGCGCTCCAGGTGGGACCGCGGCGCCTCCACAAGTCACGGATGTTTATGGCCTCGCAGCAGCGAGGGAGGATCGGGTGACTGTCACCTGGGGAGCGCTTGCGAAAGCCAACGTAACTTGTCGTTTCCATATGCCAAGACTGCCATGAGGAGGGTTTTGAGCCGTTGGGCCGTGCAACTCACTACGCGCTGAGTAGTGAGGCAGGCGCTGAGACGCGGCCAGCTGGGCTCGCAGGTGCGTTGGGGGATGCGAGCTGGCGGCCCGCGCTCCCGGGCCGCGCCAGTGGGTGGCACTCATGCCCAAACTGTGGTACAGAAAGCTCTAGACAGCGAACTAAAAGCAGAAAGCCCTGTTTGCTTTTCAAGGGTAACCGCGTGCGCCCAGCATCCGGGCTAAGTGGATTCCCACTATCGAGCAGGTCACTGCGGTGCGCCAGGTGCTGTCAATGACCCGCTCGCGCATGGAGCTTTCTTTCATTTGGCAGCCGCTGGCAGAGCAATCAGCTCTAAAGCTCATTTGAGAGTCTGATTTCTAGGACCACTTAAGGCCAGAGGTCTTAGATGGAGATCCCTGGGTCCCAAGCTGTAGAGGATGCACTGCTGCTGCAGGAGTGTTGGGGTTTGCCCGTAGAACGGCATCAGAGGGGGCTGGATGCAGAGGTAGTCAGCAGAAGGGACTCACTTGCAGCAGCGGCCTAAGCAGTCCCTCTGTAGCTGGGATTTTCTTTCACAATCACCCTGAATTGAGACTGCCGGCAGGCTTTTACACTGTTACTGACCAGTCCTTAAGTGCAGGAGGCCCCTCAGGAGAAGGATGAGAGCACGGTGCCAGCAAGCACCTGGCAGGTGCTCTGTCCATTCTTTCATGCTTTAATGCTCTTTCTGTGAGAGTTGTTGTGGGGCAAGCCTGCAGGCTGGCAGTACAGGGGGGCCTCCCAGCCCCCAGTGAATCTTCACTCTTTCTCTTTGGGCTCTTGCTGGCTTTTCCTATGGTCTCTTCCTCTCATAACCACACACATTTTCTGCTTCTGAGTGGTGGTCCCTTGCAGCCTCAGGCCCAGGTGTACACACACACGCCCACATCAGGCTCCAGTGTCCACAGTCATGTCTGACTGCCCCACTGTCATGTTTCCAAGCACCTGCTGCACTCAAGGCCACAGGTGATGGCCACAGAGGCCAGCAGCATAAAAGCCTGAGCATTTCACTTACCCTGCAGAGGTGAGAGGACTGTGGCCATCAACAGCTGGGGAACTGAATGCCTTGTCCTGAAGCCAGGGTCTCCGTCTTATTCCAGACCATCCCTGGCATTATGGAGCCACCTGACAAAAGGAAGTATTTGTAAAATGAGTGTTTGCACGTTTAATTATCAGTGGCTCGCGTTTCTCACTGCCAAGTAGTAACTAGAAGAGGATTTCTAAGTACGGAACAGGCTGTGTAGTATAATCCCAAAGGTGGAAGAGAGTACCACCGGTATGCTGTGTTATCATTCCAAATATGTTCAGATCATCCTTTGCAACCAGTCCTCACACCACGTGATCAGATCAGATTTCAGTGTGTGTAGTAGGACGTTCTGTGCACACACCCAGAGGGTGCTTTGTATTTAGTGCCTGAAAGACGAGAAGATTTGACCATTTTTGAATTTTGAGGGTTTTGGTCAATGCCAGATACTTACTATGTCTGTAGACCAATATGTCTGCGGCTTTTAAAAGTATGTTAGTCATTTTACACCAGGAAGTATGACTTCATAGTGTGGTCTGACTAGTCACTGAACGAAATCCTACTTCTGGCAGAAGTAGTGTGTACCTGTCTCAGCATTAACTGGCGGCCTGTGTTTAGAACTCTTGTGGATCTTGAAAAACAGAAGGTTTCCATTTGAGATTAGATTTTATCAGAAGGCCTTAGAATTTTTTTTTTTTTACTCAGTGTCTTTGTGAATGTGGTTGTCCGGAGCGAACAGGTAGCATCATGTGGTACAGCAGGAAGCACCTGAGCAGGTGTGACTTGTCAGTCACCCAAAGACAGCAACAGTTATTTTTCATTTATAATTATCTTGGTGAAAAAGAAAAGATGAGGTTTTGTCTTTAAGATTGGAGTGATAGGGCCTCCCTGGTGGCACAGGGGTTAATATCTCAGCTCTATCAAGATAGCCCAGTCACTGCAGCCTGAGTTCAATCCCCGGCCAGGGAGCTGACCCACATGGTGCAGCAGACCTCTCCTGTCTTGCCCACTGCTCCCCTCAGCAGTGGATTTCAGTCAACCTGTCTGTTCTGTTCCTCACTCTGTCTCTGAGGAATCCTCTTACCCCCCACACCTCTGGTCTACACCCCAGGTCTTGTATGCATAAATAAAAATAAATCTTTAAAAAAAAAAGGTTGGCGCGATAGAAGAAGGTGAGTCTTTAAAACCTTTGGAATTATCTGCGTGGCTAAACGTGTGGGGCTCACTCCACAACTCAGACCTGGGGTAAGAAAAGGAGCCCGCCCTGACTTTGGCTGTTTTTATTGGCTCAAAGTGAATATGTGTTTAAAGGTTTTCTGGAATGTGTGGTTTGTTTCAACTGTGGTAACCCTTAAGGTGGCTGACCTTGAGCCAGAGGCACTCCAGTCTTGCTGCCATCCATTCCTGCAACAAAAGGCAACCTGCATAGCATGGAGTGTCCCTGTCTTACATGACGTGGTCTTCAAAATGTAAGCAGTTTTAATAGTTTTCAGAAGGCAGAGAGTCAAGATTACGTAGGTCTGTGGCTGCCTCTTGCTTCATACAGAGGCATATGTCCAGATATCAGGGGACATCCAGTTGGGGCGGAGTAGGAGCTGTGAGGGTCACAGGTATGTGAGAGTGGGGAGTCTGAGGAACACCCACGCGCCCATCACTACCTCATTATCCCCAATGGGGTGTCTCAGTCTTCCTGGAGCATGAGTAGTGACGTCATCTGCTGAAGGAACTATCAGGGACAAGGGATGGAACGTCTAAGGCACTGCGGGGAGTCAGTGGGGCTCTTCTTCCAGCTGAAGTGTTTCCACCATACTCCTATTTCCTGCTACTTGAGCAAAGATAAGGAACAGTTTCTAAAAGCTGGGTCTAAGCTTTGCTATCTTTGTATAATAGTTAATAAATTAGGGCCTCTCTGATGGTGCAGGGGTTAAGTCTCAGCTCTATCAAGCTATCACCACCACTGTGGCAGGATTAAAAAATTAACTGCTGGGTCTCCCTGGTGGCGCAGTGGGTTGGGCAGCGCACTGTGAGGCGGACCGCAGCCACTGCAGCGCAAGTTCGATCCCTGCCGCTGGCTAGGGAGGGACCCACATGGCACAGCAGACCTCTCCTGCCTCGCCCACTGTTCCCCACTGTCTCTGGTGAATCCTCTCACCGCCCTGGACTCTGGCCTGTACCCCAGCTCTTGTGTATATAAATAAATAAATCTTTAAAAAATAAAATAAAAATAAATTAACTGCTACATGTGAGGTTTTTCAGGACACAAACATGCATAGCTTCCTAAATTACAACCAACACCACAAACTTCTACCTGTTTTTCTAAAATAGTGTCTTAATCCAACAGGATCTTCTCCCATCTTCATTCAATAGTCCAGACCCCTCACAAGCAAAATTCTTCAAATCAGGTCTCTCTCATCCTTAGCCCAGGAGGTCCTGCAGTCCCCAAACCTATTGGTTAAGCATCCCAAAGAAAGGAGAGCATCCAGTGTGTCTGTGTGTGTGTGTGTAAAAACATACTACTGAAAGAATATATTAAGTCCAAAATAGAACATCGAGGAATTAAACTGAATATAAAAATTCCCATCCTTCCTCCTGTCTCCCAATGGATATGCATGCTCCTCCATGAGTACATATTCCAAGATGAATCACCCACAGCTCCGAGCAGAGTGCAGTGTGAACCTCCCCCGGCTCCCCCAAAGACATATTTTTTAATTACTTTTTAATGGCATCTTAGTTTTTGGTTTTTTTAAATTTTTGTCCATAGAAGAACTGGGGTGCAGGCCAGAGGTGCACCCAGGAAGGGGTGGTGAGAGGACTCCCCAGAGACACAGGAGGGAGCAGAACAGGTGGATCTGCTGAAATCCACTGCTAGCTTCATCCGTGTCTTAGTGCCCGCACAAGGACCCTTTTTACTTCAGGCCTTAATGAACTTAATCCTCAATTTTTCTCCTTCTGTTCTCACGTCTCACATTCTCTTTGGCTCATTTTTCCTGTTACAGCCGTGCTTTCTCTCAGGCATTTCAGTGTCAGAAACATGCACTCAAGGAGACTCTACCCTGAGCGTCCCGTCATCAGGCTCACCCACAGGCACACAGGAGGACAGGGAGCGCCCTGTGGAATCTGCCGATCGCCCCTTGCACCGGCACCGCCGGGAAGAGGGCACAAGACAGAAGGGCCAGGAAGCCACTCCAAGACGTGGGTGGAAACTGGAAAGTCGACTGGGATTTCCCACACAAATAGTTTTCCCAAGGAAAATACCCTTTTCAAAATGTATCAAGCTGCACTCTGACCTGCTCACCTGTGTGGATGGCAGAGCCTGCGGGCAGTGTGAGCATGCAAAGGCCAGCCTCCTCCAGAGACCTCCCTGTAGGGTCAGAGAACAATCAGGTCTTTCCACCCTCCCGCCACTGTGATGATGGACACCTGCGGTGCTGCGCGCATTCCAGGGTGGGCATGCGCAAGTGAGTGCACCTGAGTTGGACACAGGCTTAAATGGGCGGCGTCATGAGGACGCCAGGACTGACAGTACTGACAAGCAGCAAAGCAGCCGAGAGGGTGAGATGCGCCGGGGACCCGGGAGGCCTGCCAGCCTCCCGGCCCCCCGGCACCCCTGCCTGCCATGTACCTGGCCACCGCTACTAATAAAAGCATGAAAAGCCACTGAGGGCTCCAAGACTCCCTGCCTTGACCCATCTGCCCAGAACCATCCAGAACCTGCCCAGTGTGCCTCCTTCCTGCCGTTACACTCCCCCTCCCACCCCACCCTACCCCACCAACACACTTTCTGTCAGCGCGGCCCGTGAAAGCTGTAACTGTTTAAACAGCAGCCCCTGCCCGAGACCACAGCACCAGTCTTGGCCTAGTAAATGCAGTGGCTTGAGTGACCTGCGGGGACTCAGGGCCGACGCCTGGAGTGAGACCCTCAAGACTCATGCAGGGCACAGAGTGTGAATTGCAGGTACCAGCCACACCGCCACAACAGACATGAGAAAGTCGTGCTTCCCCTGTGGGCGTGGGGCTCATGGGCAGCCCGGACCCTCACTGTGGAGCCTGGGACCTTGGTGAAAGCAAAGAATGCGACGTGCTGGTAGAAGGGGAAATGCGTGGCCTTCCCAGTTAATGTGCTGTAATTATTCTCAAAGATGAACTATAAACCAGCTGTGGACACAATCTTGTCTTGTTGGGCTTATCAGGGGATTCTGAGCTTATTGCTTCCTTGTCCCAGGGGGAGGGCCTGGGGAGATAAGGAGGTGAACCCCACCCTAAACCCGGAACCTGCCCTCTGCTGGGGCGCTGGCCCCAGACAACTCTCACTTAAGGAAGGAGGATTAAATGATGGACCATCAGCCCCCAGAGCAGGCGCAGGCAGGTGCAGGAAGGAGCAGAGCCGCAGCCCTCGGTGGGCCCTGGAGAGGCCACCTGTGAGCAGAGCTCCTCGTCCAGCATCCTCAGCTAGGGGCTCCTGGGGGTTGCAGGCTGGTCAGACAGGAGGCTAGACACGGGCCAAGAGGCCAGGCAGGGGGCTGGGAGGCAGGCAGGCAGCCGAGCTCCCCAGCCCCAAGAATCTCTGCACTCTGAGTGTCGCCGCCCTCCTAGCCCGACCATGGGTGGGGGGAGGGGAAGGGGGAGGGTAAAGACGGGGATGAGGCCAGAGGGTGCACAAGGGACTGAGGTGATGGTGCACCGGTGAAATGGTGGTGGGTACTCCCTGGGGACTACAAATGATGTCAAATATAATCAATAAAAAAAAAAAAGATGGAGATGGAGGCCAGTGAAGAGTCTCCTGTCCCTTTCACATTCTACATTGTTACCCAAAAGCAACAGCAAACGTGAAGGAGTGAGCCCTCCCAAAGAGAAGACTATCAGGGCGATCTCTGCCCTGGGAGGGGCAGCGGCCTCCTGCCTGCCGGGCCTATGCAGGACTCCTCAACCCCAACCCTCTCCTTTGGCAGGGCAGCAGGCCCTCCTGCCCTCCTGCCCACCTGCCTGTGACCTGTGGCCATGCCGGGGCTTCTCCTCACTGATCCCCCTCCACAGGGGCAGCTCCCCCCAGGATGCCCACCTGGGTCCACACAGACCTGCCTCAGCAAACCTGTCCCTCTCGGGGCAGCCCTCTCTGCCCGCTGGTGTGCACACAAGTGTCCTTTTTCCTTTCCTCCCTTTCATAATAAACCTGCCCTTGTGGATACACCCAGCATCTGTGTCTCATGGAGAAACTCGCCTGGGAAACTCGCTGGTGCTGCTGAAAGGGGAGCTGTTGACACTCTTCCCAGAGTGAACCCAAAAACCCCACTTTCCAAAACCCAAACCTCCAAAAGACAACTGTTAGGAGTCAGGTTCACCGTGTGCGGCCCAGCGGCCTCCGCCCTGTCCTCCCAGAGGCAGGACAAGGAGCTCTGCTCACAGGTGGCCTCTCCAGGACCCACCCCAGGCTGTCCGCTCTGCTCTTCGCTGGACCAGCCAGTGCCTGCTCCGGGGCTGACGGTCCACCACGTAATCCTTCTTGAATGTGAGAGTTGTCTGCGGCCAGCGCCCTGGCAGAAGTGCAGATGGATTTAGGGTGGGCTTCTCCTCCTTATCTCCCCAGTCCCAGAGCATAGCCTGTGCAGGGGCCTGCTCTGCAGCCGGGATGCTCAGCATCCCCCACCCTACTTCCTCCCCTGAGCTGCAGCCCTCTCATCCCTGAAAGGCGCCCTTCACGAGGTTTCACTGGCAAGATGCTTCCCCCAGGTCAGGGCAACTGCGAGGCCTCACCTCGGCCCCAGGAGGGGAGCAGTCTCTCCTTCTCCTTAGACAGGTGGCATTTTCTGCCTCCTGTTCTGAAAGGCCCTGTTGGGCTCTGACACCCCCAACCTCTCACAAGACAGGAGGGAGGTCTCCAGTGGGCACGGGGCTAGAAATGCCATTGATCATGGCCTATGACAAGCCGTGACCGTCAGGCTTTCAGCAACAGCGCAGCTGACGGCTCACACGCCTGCGGGCCCGGTGGTGATGTTGGTTCATAATGGAGTAAGAGGGAAGAGATGAGAATTGCTCTTTCGCCCATGAATATCCGCACACGAGGAAGGCCACAAACGCTTGCTGATGTAGACACGGAAAGTGCAGGTGAGGAAGGCAGCCTGCTTTACACACAAGGTCCTACCTGGCCTGTTGGCGTCCAACAGCTGCTCTCCCCGGGGAGTTTGCTTGTTCTGCCCACAAGGGATTCAAAATGGTGCTACTATTGTTCTGCAAAAGCCTTTCAAGTCTGCAGACCATTATCAATAAGCTCGCCTCTACCACAGCCAAGCTAAGTGATTTGCATTTTTCAAAAGTTTACGTCTGGTCCCTTTTTTTTGGATCCGCCTTTAAAATCGCCGCATTTTTAAGTGGAAAAAGCCATAGGTGATCAGTTTTCTGGTAAGATTTAAATTGCTCCTAAGTCACAGTTATCTGATGTCTTATCTCCTGCAACCTCCTGGAAACCCAAGTTTCTGAGATATGGAGAACAACTATCTGATCTTCAATCTGGAAATCCCCTTTGGGAGCATCCCTGGTGGCCTGGGGATTGTGTCTCAGCACTGTCACCTCTGTGGCCTGAGTTCAATCCTGGGCCAGGGAGCTGACCCACATGGCACAGCAGACCTCTCCTGTCTCCGCAGCTGCTCCCCTCAGCAGTAGATTTCAGTGGATCCGCTTGTTCTGCTCCCCACTCTGTCTCTGGTGAATCCTCTTACCCCCTGCACCTCTGGCCTAGACCCCAGTTCTTCTACGCAAAAAAAAAAAAAAACCCCAAAAAAAAGAAATCCACCAGACGTTCCCCATAAGTGCCTGTGTATAGAGAAATACACTTTGGGTAGAGGCCCCTAGTGAATCGCCCTGACAGTCCCTCTGAGCATTTCTGCTGTGATTACCAGACACGGGGGCCTGACAGGAACAACCTCACCAAAGGTATGAGTGGGCAGTGAGCCGAGAAAGGTGGATCTTCTGGCCACAACTCCAAGACTGAGGAATGCAGCTGACTGCTCAAGCTTTTATCTAGGACCGATGCCTTGAAACGTTTTTCAAAAAAGATTATGGACCGACACTGGCTGGAGAGGGCCTTTCTCTGATGGTTTCCCACAAGAAACTTTGACCTTCGGCATAATTCCCAGTAGCTACAGACAGACAGGTCAACAGCTTTAAAGCTCTGCTTGCCAAAGTCGAGAACTCCGGAAAGCCCCGTGTGGGCTTATCAAAAATGCTTTTAAAGTATGTGAAACTGCTAAGTATCCTTGATGCAGGAGCACAGCTTTGAAGTAGGATAGACATGCAAGACCTGGAAATACCTTTCATTTCCCAAGACCTCGACTCTCTTAAGCCCCAGGGACAATAGTGTTTCCCCAGGATGGAAGGTAGAGGATAGGGGTCCCCCGCCCCACCTTTTCCAAAGGAATACTGTTCTCCAAAAGTCAGCAATATCCATTTTTTAAGAAATGATGGCTGATGAGATAGGTAACAAAGTAAAGCATAAAAACATTAATTACGATGTGTGTGAGATAAGGAATTCTTCCCACCTAGCAAGGTAATAAATGTCGTGAGAGGCTGGGTCGCAGGACTAAGCAAGAAAAAGCATGATTCAGAGGTCCCATTAGTTCAAGGATAATCTCTGCAAAGGACAGACAAGTCATCTGTGGTCTGGGTGCCTGAGACAGAATCTAAGACAGAAACCAGCCCCCAGGCCCCTTATCCAGCTTTGGAATCTCAGTTACCACATCCAAGGCAGCATTTTGGGCCTGGGCTCCATGCCAAATGTACTCAGCCGTCTGAGATGGCCACTTGAGTCACCTGCAAGGACCCAGGAGTCAGCCCCTAAATGATCCAAGGCAACTAATTTCAATACTCGTATACACCCCTCAGAGAAGCTTTGACATCATCACTGTAATCTGCTCACAGCGAAGGGACTTTGTACTGTGACTTTATTTTGAAATGTCTAGTTAATATGAGTCTTGTGATTTATATGAGGAAGATACTTGGGTTTTTGCGTTTGTGCACAGTAGTTGGATGTCTAAAAGCATCATTCAACTGCTGGGGAAACAGTTTGTTAAATGTCTAGGTCTGCCCTGTTGGGTGGAAGGAGGTCTTGCGATACGCAGAATCTTTGTGTTACAGTTTAACATGCTTAATGAATAGAATTAATTGACTGGAGTTAATTACTGTTAATCTCACTAGTTTTCACAATAGTACTTGAAAACTGAGTAAAGAACTTTATAGAAAAATTGAGATAGCCCCAGTCAAAGAAATTGCAAGCAGGTAAGGTTAAAAGTCACACCAAGGGGCCTCCCTGGTGGTGCAAGGGGTTGAGCGCCTCACTGTGGGGCTTCTGCAGCCACTGCAGTGTGAGTTTGATCCCCAGCCAAGGAGGGGACTCACATGGTACAGCAGATCCCTCCTGCCTGGAGCACTGCTCCCCTCAGCAGTGTATTTCAGTTGATCTTCCTGTTCTGCTCCCTACTCTGTCTCTAGTGAATCCTCTCAACCCCTGCACCTCTAACCTGTACCCCAGCTCTTGTATGCATAAATAAATAAAATCTTTTTTAAAAAATTGTTGCACCAAGTCCTGTTTGGTTGTTTTATAGAAGAACTGGGGTACAGGCCAGAAGTGCTGGGGGTGAGAGGACTCACCAGAGACAGAACAGGCAGATCGACTGAAATCCACTGCTGAGGGGAGCAGCAGGCAGGACAGGAGAGGTCTGCTGTGCCCTGTATGGGTCAGCTCCCTGGCCGTGGATCAAACTCAGGTTGTAGCAGTGACAGAGCTGAGACTCAACTCCTAGGCCACCAGGGAGGCCCCCAAGTCCTGTATGAACAGGTGGACTGAATCACAGGCTGGAGAGTCCTGTCCCAACCCTCTGACCACAACACTGACCTTGAGAGGCCTTGCTAGACCTCTGGGTCCTGACTAATGACTGTCTCCCACTCTCCTGGAAGGAGATGCCAGAGCCCACAAGTGTGGTTGGAACACAGCCCACCTGCCTGTGCCCAGGCCTCTGCTATGGTCCTCCCCGCCAGGAACCTACCCCGTCACTGGAGAGCCGGGCCAGATTCTCATTTCAGTCACGGTCCCCTCCCACATGAGACTCTAATAAAGCCTTGTCTGGTTCAACTATCCCTGGTGCTCTCTGACAAATTCTTTTTGAGAAGGCAAAGGACCCACTCTTTTGGGTGGCTCAAAATTGCTAGATCGATACTGAAAACGACCAGGAGTCTATGTTGAGCTTACTGCTTAAGAGGGTGGAGTCCTGTGGGGAAGTGGGGAGTTAGGGAGCGGCAGGGTGTGGTCACAGGTGAGCAAAAGCCAGAGACAGGAGGGGCCGCTGGGGGTCCAACAGGTCTATGTCCCTCCCTGCACTCATCACCTCCTGGTTTCAACTGGACTTTGCTCTCTGTCCTCAGGTAGTTCCTGGCACCATGAAGAACACACAGGGCAGGAAAACTGGAGACAGCAGCTGAAGCCCGGGGAAGGGGGAGTCAGTGTCCCCTGGATAGGTCGCCTGGGTGCCTGGCATTTAGAAAACCTCACATCACTTTATTCCCCCCACTCTCTTAGGAAGCAATAATTAGCAAGTCCAATTTCTCAAGGGGCAAAACTGACACTCAGAAAGTCCAAGTTGCTCCCCAGGGTCATACAGAGGCAAAGATGTCCTCTTGAGCTGACGTGCTATCTCTTGAGGAAGTGAGGTGGTCCAGGAACCTCAAGCAGGGTCAACCTCTTCACCACACCTGGCGAAGGAAGGCAAAGCTTGGTGCCCTAGTTACTGGTTAAAGTGAGGCACGGTGGACGGAAGGAGGGAATGAAGAGACACTGTTGTTTCCGAAATGTCATTCCACCTCCTGTATTTTAGGTTGGTTTTATCGTCCTTTATTGTTCTCCTTGAAATCGCCATTATTGGTTTACCTGCCCTTCCTAGCTCTTTACCCACAGACGCCAAGGGACTTTGTCTGAAATGCAGGGCCGCAGCCCTGACAAAAGCACCCTCTGTCACCTGCAGTGTTTGAAAGAACACTGTTGTCTCGCGGGCCACATGACGTAGTGTTGCTCACAAAAGCTGAATTTGTTCTTCAAGCGTCCCCACGTAGGATGGGGGTGTCAGCTGACTACACTAGTCTTTCTTTCCCAGTCAGCAAACCCCTGACCAGGCTTATGTCTTCACCCCATACCCTCACCCCCAGTTTCAGAGGAGCTAGGTGTGGCCTCAAGGGAATGTGAGTGGTTGAAGAAACAGATCGGAGTTTCATTTTTCTCACCAGCCACTGATCTAGGAGGATGGGATGTGATTCTGGCCATAAGAAATGAGGGGTGTCCAATGGAGGTTCCCAGGAAGTTTTTCTTATAAAAGGAGTATCTGTTCCTCTGGTCTCAGGGAGCTGACCCACATGGCACAGCAGACCTCTCCTGTCTCGCCCGCTGCTCTCCTCAGCAGTGTATTTCAGTCCATCTGCCTGTTTTGCTCCCACTTTATCTCTGGTGAGTCCTCTCAACCCCCGCACCTCTGGCCTGCACCCCAGTTCTTCTACACAATAAAAAAAATCCAGCCTAAGCCTAAACCTGGTCCCTTCCACCCACCGTCCAAAGTGATAAACCAAGAGAAATGCGAGGAGAGGGAGGAAGCAGGGCCCTGGAGGTCTGAGCCGTGCTAGCTACCAAACATGTTCACACTCATTCTTGCGGAAAGTTGCCTTGTTAAGGCTACACCACTAAAATAGATGACTCTGGTTTTCAAATTAGGAGGTGCAAGAATCTCCAGTAAGACCAAA
The DNA here is from genome assembly GCA_019455555.1 of Galemys pyrenaicus. Taxonomy (NCBI): domain Eukaryota; kingdom Metazoa; phylum Chordata; class Mammalia; order Eulipotyphla; family Talpidae; genus Galemys; species Galemys pyrenaicus. The sequence continues at coordinate 562,061 of JAGFMF010011800.1, read as the reverse complement.
GGAATAAAAGGAAAAAAGCTTTGAGAAAAAGTTTTTTTCCTAAACATTAGAATTTTCATGCCCTTTAAATGCAGGTGGTCAAATGTGGCTTAACCTCCAGTGATGAAGTTCTCTCCTTAGTCAGTCTCCAGCTCACCAACCATTTTGTGGGTCAGGAAAGAGGCCTCTCCCAGGAGGCCCTGGCGTCAGAGTCCTCTGCTGCCAACCTCCACGTCCCTCTCCCGGCCAAGCAGAGATGTGCCCCACGGGTCAGCTCCATCCTTCCTGGCAAATGTGCCCCCTGTGAGTTCTGGGCTCTAGGAGTCGGGGCTCACACTCATGTGCTGAAGAATGGATACAAGTCAAAGAGGAGGCCCCTACCATTTTTTTCTCATAAGAAAACACCCCAAAGATCAGTGGCTCCTGGGAAGCACATCCTGTTACAATTGTGGGCACACCTGCCGTGGCTCCAACTTCTTCCTTCTGTGCCAGAGCATGTGTGCAGGTGGTGTGTTGTGTGGTGTGTGGCATGAAATGTGTGTAGGTTGTGTATGTGTGTATGAGCATAGTGTGTGATGTGTGGTGTGGTATGTGGTGTGATGTGTGGTGTGTGTGTATGAGCGTGGTATGTGGTGTGGTGTATGAGCATGGTGTGATGTGTGTGGTGTGTATGAGCGTGGTGTGTGATATGTGGTGTGGTGTGTGTATGAGCATGGTGTGTGATGTGTGGTGTGGTGTGTGGTGTGATGTGTGTGTGGTGTGTGTGGATGAGCGTGGTGTGCAATGTGTGGTGTGGTATGTGGTCTGATGTGTGGTGTGTGTATGAGTGTGGTGTGTGATGTGGTATGTAGTGTGATATGTTTGGTTTATGTGTGATGTATGTGTGGTGTGTGGATGAGCATGATGTGTGGTGTGGTGTGTGCTGTGATGTGTGTGTGGTGTGTGTGGATGAGCATGGTGTGTGAGGTGTCGTGTGTGCAGGTGACAGGTGAGTTGTCACTTCCAGACAGGAGGCCCCGAGGTCTGACTGGCTGTGGCTGCCCCACCCTGCAGCCCCAGGCTAACAAGCACCTTTGACTTGTCTTCCAGCTGCACCCAGGTGGGGGTAACACACTCACTGGTCGGGCTCCAACCTTCCACTCTGTCAGCGCTGACTAAGGCAGGGCACAGGTTTCAGCGCGAGGAGCGGGTGGACTGGGAACTGGATCAATCCCTCCGTCCCCCTGCCGGCGGCTCAGGCCCATTCGCCAGGAGCACAGCCCAAGAATCCCGAGAAGCAGTTTATTGGTTTTAACAAAAGGTCTGTGTTCACTGCCTACGCCCCTTCTGGGAGTTTCACTACACACCCTACATTAGGGAGGCGAGAAAGCCCTGGGGGTAACAGGCTGGTCCCAAACCCACTTAAGTACCACCCCCAAGGCCTTGTGTTCTGAAGAACAGACACAGGCTGGTCACAGGTCACAGGCTGCACCAGGTTTGCTCCCCTTATTGTCCTGGCCTTCTGAGAAACGGGCGTGTGTGTTTTGTGGGTGTCTGTGTAAAATGGGAGACAAATTCAAAAATCATTAAAAAAAAATCCAAACCAGGAAGTCCACACCATTTAGCTATGATTTCACTGAGGACAGTCTGTCAGGAACTGTTTCAAGTACTTTATAATTATTAAAACACTTAGTCCTCAAAATGACCCAAAGGCTAACTGCTGCTGTGAGTCCAGTATCACAGATGAGGAAACTGAGGCCGAGGGCATGAGAACCGGTGGCCACAGGGGGGAGGTTGCAGTGAGCACAGGGGCAGCTCCAGGTCAGCCGCTGACCCCACAGACTGCCCACACCCCAGGGTCTCCATCCTGGGGCCCCAGCTGCAGGTGCAGGGCCCCCCACCTTTCCGACTCTGTGGTTTTGGGACAGGATTTCACCTCTGTGCTTCAGGGTATCCTTGTTATAAAATGTACAAAAAAGAGACCGGGAAAGGGAAGGTCACGTACCTCAGGAGGCAGCTGTGCGGCCACTCAGCCCGTGTCCCCTGCTGTCCTTCAGGGCTGGCCTGGTGGTAGCCCCCTCACTCCCACCTGCCCTCTGTCCCTGCGCGGGTCAGCTGCTCAGCTCCTTCCCAGGCGAGCCAGCTTCTCTTGCCCGCCCCCACCGCGGCCTCCAGGGCACGCTCCTTCTGCTCCAATTTTAAACAATCCTGCAATGTGTGGCTACCTTGCAACCATCCCAGACCAGGTAGTTCATCATCGGCTCAAGCGGTCTCCTCGTTGTCTCAGCCGTTTTCCTGTTATCATGTTATCTACTGAACTTCGCCAGTCTCCACTGCGCTTTGCCATCCCCCACCGCCACGCCTCGACTTCTCCTCGTGGCGTCCCTGTGACCTAGCCTGATACACCTCGTGTCTCAGCCCAGGTGCACCCACTTGCGCATGCCCACTTAGGCACGCGTGCAGGGCCGCAGGTGTCCACCATCGACATTAATGGTGGGATGGCGGAGAAGCCTGGTAACTTTTCCATTTACTCTATGGTGGCATTTTGCTTTCTCCCTTGAACATTCACACACAGATGCCGCCTCTGCCTTACGGTCCTTATCAGAGCTGAGGTTTACTTCAGAAGAAAGTAAGCGCAGACGACTTCACCAGACCCCTGCGGCATCCCCAGGGCCCAGCTGTCACTGCCTCTCCTCCCACAGCAAAAAGGGCAATTTTCTGAGCCTAAGATGGACAGGTTTCAGGGCCTGCTGGGAGTTGGTTAAGGGAATATGTGTCCGTCTCCTCGGGCTGGGCCCTTTCTGATGCAAGAAGATTCACTGAGGGGGACACAACAGGCACCCTCTGGACCCCACCCTGTTTGTAGCGTCTGGGACTCCAGCCTTTTGTGATTTGCTCAGAGCACCCGCAACCTGAAGGCCTTCATTCCAGTGCATCTCACCGAGGGGCCACTTCACGGATGTAGCACAGACTCATCCACACACACATCCCCCATTCCTCCTGGAACTGCTTCTTCAGAGGGAGGTTAAGTCGGTTTGAAGTGGCCGCTCCATTCGGGCTGCAGATTTTCCCACTTGACAAGCTAATCCCCTCTCCATCTCATCAGATAACCCTCCAGCGGGTTCAAGCCAAGAGATATCCTGGCGGCAGCCTCCCATGCTCCAGACCTTCTCCACCAGGTCGTGGCCCTCTGGAATTCTCAGCACAAGTAAACAAAAAGGCCCAATAGCCTGAGTTCTTTCGTGGGTGGGCCAGGTCTGAGACACAGAGAGAAAGGGTCCAGTTAAGACGTGTCCTCCCAGAGCCTCCTCAGAGGTGCTCGCAGAGAGCAAAGCAGTGGGTGTTTGTCCCCACTGCCACGAAGGGCAGCCTGTCCCCAGCGTGAAGGACCCACTCTGTTCACTCACCAAACTCTGACAATAGCTAATGCATTTGCCTCTTGACTTTCACATACTGTAGGCTCTATTAGTTCCATCTTTTTTTTTTAAAGATTATTTATGCATACAAGAACTGGGGTATAGGCCAAAGGTGCAGGGTTGAGAAGCTTCACCAGAGACAGAGTGGGGAGCTGTGGTGCCAGCAAGGCACAGGGAAGGTTCTCAATGATTCTGGGAAGACGGGTCAAGGAGGAGTCCAGGAGCCCTCGGTGGCTTTTCATGCTTTTATTGCGCCATTATATCAGAGGCGACCAGGTACACGGTAGGGAGGTGTGCTAGGGGGCCAAGAGGCTGGCAGGCCTCCTAGCCCCTGGCGCATTTTCACTCTCTGGGCTGTGGCTGCTTCTTCTGCCTTTCTCTCTCTCTTTGCCTCTGCCTTTCTTCTGCTGGTGTTCTCATGACGCCACCCTTGTATGCCCCGTGTCTCAGCCCAGGTGCACTCACTTGCGCATGCCCACTTAGGCATGCGTACAGGCCCTCAGGTGTCCATCATCACACCAATGGCAGGAGGGCGGAAAAGCCTGATAACTTTTTCATTTACCCTACAGGAGCAGAACAGGCAGAATGACTGAAATACACTGCTGAGGGGAGCAGTGCAGGAGAGGTCTGCTGTGCCATATGGGTCACCTCCCTGGCCAGGGATTGAACTTGTGCTGCTGTGGCTGCAAATGCTTCATAGTGTGGTGCTTAACCTCTTGTGCCACCAAGGAGGCCCCTTGTTCCATTTTTCTTACCCAAAACGATTTCTTGGTAAAGAATTTAGGGCTTGAATTAGGGGGGAATATAAACAATTACAAAGCATCAAACATTCCCTCACTTCCAGTTGAGGCTTTGTGGCAGCAGGAAGGCACAGGGCAGGTTCTCGATGATTCACACAGAAGGGTAAAGGAGTCCTGGAGCCCTCAGTGGCTTTTTCAGGCTTTTATTAATCTCTCTGCATCAGAGGCGACCAGGTACAAGGCAGGTGCGGGGGGCTAGCAGGCCTCCTAGTCCCCAGTGAGTCTTCACTCTCTCTGGGCTCTCCAGCCTCTGCTCTGCTGCTCTCTTCCCTGCGGCTGTCTCAGTCCAGGTGCACCGTCTTGCGCATGCTCACACACTACTCCAGGTGCGCCATCAGCCATCCGTGCAGGACTGCAGGTGTCTATCATCAATGCTAATGGCGGGAAGGAGAAAAAATCTGATCACTTTTACCCTACATGCTTCCAAGGTTAAACCCTCACGTCCTGTCGATCACACCACACAGAACAAGAGACACATGAGTCAGAGGCAATAGACACCAGACGATACTATTTTCTCTCCATTTTGTGCTCAGTGTAGGTAAAGGCACTAGGAATGCCTCTCAAAACACAAAACTTCTTGACAGCAATAAATCACCTGAAGATACCACCAAATATTTATTATCAGAATTCTGGGAAAAGATATAATTTCTCTCTGCAGTATTTCAAAAACTGATATCTAAGCTCATTTTGGACTAGTAACCAAAATCATCTTCACTGGGTTTTTCAAATTGAAATAAAAGTTAAGTTCCAAATAAAAAGACTTAGGTCCATATTCAAATTGGAAATTAGAATTTATTTGCTGTTACACTTTTCTGGCCAAAAGCGGCTCAAGAATTTTCTTCCTTCTTTCTTATAACAAACACGGTCAGATTTTTTTTAACAAAGTAAAATATGACAATTATAGTTGAAAAGGCTGATTTCACAATGGTGTTCATCACTGTCCACTTAAAATAACAAAACAGATTTGCTGCAATCAACAGTGCCGGCGACCTCAGCACTAGGACTTCGCACTTCTGCATGGACCAGACACCTTCTTCCTTCACAAGACTTCTTCATTTTGCTTCTCTCAAACTTCCTTGACTTAAAATCATGGCCCGAGGAAGGCACCGTGAGGTTTAGTAGCCCTGTTGGTTTTTCAAATTGCAAAGCTGGGCTGCTTGGAAATGCAACATGCTAAGCCCACCTGTGTCTGCAGGCACCTGGGCTGGCAGGTCCATGAGGCCTTAGTTCTTCCTGGAGCCAAAAGGCAGAGCCCCTCCTTCCCCTAGCCCATGGAGGAAGCCGGCAAACAGGAGATTTGCAGTTAATGGTGTTGTCATAGGCAAAGCATCTTCTTGAGCAAAGACCACCCTGACTTGGTGTTCAGAGGGAACATTGCACGTCACGGCCAAGCTGCTTTTCTCGGGGAAAGATGCTTGAATCGCTACGGCCACCTCCTTGTTGAATTCATTTTTCCTACTGGCATGTGCACGCTGAGACCTGAATTTCTTAACTTCATTGAAAATAAAAGGGGAAAAAAACTAGAGGACAAAGAAAGCAGAAAGTAAACAAACCATTTGGCCATTAAGTTTTCTCCGGGGCCTCTGCAGATGTTTCTGGTGGTTTCCACTCCCATTTCAACCACTCCGTGGTTTCAATGAGGGGTGATCTGCATGAGTGACAGGCCTTGAAAGCCAGAGAGGCTATAAGTGTAAATCAAGCTTCCAAAGTCCCAGTGCTAGGACAGATCCCGTCCCGGCCAGCTCCGTCTGTGACCATCCCACGTGATCTATACTTTGGTTCCAAGAGTCCCATTGCCATTATCCCAGGTGCAAAGACCATTTGTAGAAAGGGAAATCACGTCCAGCGTCACAGGCTGGTGCAGACATGCAAATGTCTTCTGGAAGACCGATACAATTATATTCTGATGATCTGTTTTCTGGGTTCCGGGGGATATGACAACAGACAGGAAAGGAACAGGACACGCTCTCTTGATGTTTCTTGGACTGGATCATAGAAAAATAGGTATTTTCCAGTAGGGTTTTCTGGTGGCTGAAAACAGTGGGGCTGGTATTGGGGGCACCTGCCTCAGTCTTTCAGGGCGTGGTAGGCTTTGGCAGTCCTGCTGTTGACAAAATCTGTCTTCTTAAACTGAGCCTGTGGAGTAAGCAAACAGAAACGTGAAAGGTAACATTTTCACCCCAGAAACGCACAGTTAGTGACGTCACACCAGCGTGAGCCAAGCTCACCAGCACCCCCAGCCCTGCCCGCAGCAACCCACCCCTGGGGAAGGCAGGCGGCGTCCTTACCTTCTTGAAGGCGTTGTGCAGCTCCGTGTGCGTCCACATAGAGTACAGCAGTACGGAGGCGGCCTTGCTGGCCTTGCTGGTGCCGTAGCTGGAAAGGAGAAGAGGTTACTCTGAGCTGAGCGGGAAGGTCTAAGGCTCCTGCCAGCACCTGCATGAGCAGGCACCGTCGGTCAACTCTCAGGGGACTCTGTTAATATCGTTTCAAAGCTTCTTCATGTTTTCTTGGGGGGGCGAATGGAAAACAGGCTCCCGTTACGAATCCGAGTCATCCCAGAATTTGACCCTGAATGGAGGCCCAGACGACCCGCCTTTGTGTTTGTCCTGAATGCCCTGCTGCCGAAGGCTGAGGACCTAGTTCTTAGATCTTTGTTCTCCATCACCTGGGTTAGCACACGGTTGAATATTTTAACAAAGAAGCAGAGATCATGCTTGGTGAAATAAAGTCAGAATTAAAAAATATATCAGGTGGTCTCACTTATAGGAAGACTAGAGGGGAACCGAACAAAGGGTTGGGGAAACAAGACAAAACCTGCAGGCAGACCATAGATCTGAGGCCTAGAGCGGGGGACGGGTCGGAGCGGGGGAGGGAAGAGCACCAGGGACTGTGGTGATGGGTCAGGGGTGCTGTGGTGATGGGAGAACTACAGGTTCCACACCTGAGGGGAGAAATCAAATACTGTCCAAAAACGAACAACGATGTAAGAAAGCAAAAAGTGTTATCAATATAAATTATTAAATGCGAGAAGAAGCAAAGACCTTATTTTTCCGAACACAGCAGTGTGCAGCCATGCACCACGGGGAGCAGAGCTGCATGGAAGACGCACCGGGCCGCCGACCAGCTAAAACCCTCCCGGTCAGTCTCTCGTGGCCTCGTGACCGGTATTTATTCCATCACACGCAGAAAATCTCATGACTGTTTCCTTGTCCCTTTCCTTCCTCCCCCGCAAAATTTTTCATTAAAATCATATTTCTCGTTTCGGGTTCCCTTGAGAGTACATACTTTAAAAATGTATTTTTCAATGATTTTCTTTTTCACGCTTGTACTCATTTCTATATTTACTTTTTCATTGCTTTTTGAAATGACACCATGCCCTCAGGCGTGTCAGCTGTGGTCTCTGAACCCCAACATAGTAACTCCCCGTTCAAGGTACACTGAGAAATCCACGACAATGATGCGTCTCAACGCCGCAAGGCTCTATGCTCGTGCAGACCATTTACGAGCCAACTGTTGGACGCAGGGAACTCAGGTGGGCAGACAGAGAGTGCACAGCAATGCTGCTTCCCAGGCTCATCCAATGTCGGGGTGGCCTTGACCCTTCAGTGCCAAAGCTCAGCGGCCACAAGGGGCAGACCCCTTTGTGAACTTCTCCGGGAGGCCACTCAGTGGAGGAACAACTCAGGGCCACCAGGCCCTCCCTATACTTCACTGGGCACTGCTGCTCCACCCAACACTAAGCAATTGGGGTGCATGGTCTCGGGCAGACTGCGCAGAAGCCCAGGTGACGGCTTGAACAGCCACTCCTGTCTGCAGCGATGATTCATTTTCCCACAAAGACAGAGGGGCGCTCCTGCAGGCCCCGGAAGGCAGGGCTGCTCCCGGGCAGGTGACTGAGGCCGCCACCCGTTCCAGGGCATGACTCTGAATGTGGCTTCCTGCCCTGGTTGCTGCCAGGAGGGGCTGCATGACAGGGCTAGGGTCGGAGGTGGGCCTTCACCCCAGGTGCCCAGTGTGGCTGAGTGCACCTGTCTGCGGCAGGTGAAGTCGCCTTTGTTCGTCATCAGAACCAGCTTCATAACAGGACTTTTTTTTTGTTTTTTTGCTATTTGCAAAAATAACTTGTATTTAACAAGCCAAACAATTCTGTGATATAAAGAGAGGCTTCCTCATGCCCCCTTGGGGCCCCATCCTAATCAGTAGTAATTTGATTATAAAGGTTTCCATGCTCTTCCATGCTCCCCCTGCCTTTTTTCCTTTCAATTATTTTCCCCACTTTTTTAGTTTAATGAGAGAAATGCGAAGGCCCAGAAACAGGGACAAGGATGATCTAGTGTTTTGCAACCACCCTGGGCTGGGTAGGTTCATCTTCGGTTCTCACGGATGAAGGTAATTTTGGAGGCTTCGGTAGATTTTTACAGGCCTTGAATGCTGAGTCGGGACAGGCCAGCCTCCTCTCTCTCAGTATTTCCCTCGCTGGCTCCTCCCATCTGTCCTAGTAGTCTCGTCTGAGTGACAGCCCTTTATCCCGGCCTCCAGGCTCAGGTGTGCACACACACCCATATTCCAGGTGCCCACAATCAGGCATGTGTGCCAGACCCACGCTCCTGCATTATGGGATCAAGGACGCAGGTGAGAGCCACAGTGACTAACGGTGTAAAAAGCCTGATTGATTCATCTGCCCCACACGTAGGCATTAACCTGTTCTCAAGGAGGAGCATGAGGTGAGGGATGAAAACAGGGCTGAGGAAGGCCAGGTCCTCAATAGGCAGGCTCCCACTTCCCACAGGAAGTGGGGTGTTGAAGAGGGAGTAGCAGGGAGTACATGTTAAAGAGAGTCACTGGGCAGAGGGCTAGCCACCGGCATTTAATCATGCAGCTGCTCGGATTCACCAGGGGGGTGCAGGCCCCACAGACTCGGCATGGAGAAGGGATCCCCTGTGCATAGGCCTCCCCCTCCCCCGGCCTGCACACTGCTGCTCTCACTTCACAGAGGCGGTGGGAAGGCTGACCGTGCTGCCCGATGGGCCTTGGGTTGGAAGGCCATCGGGCTCAGAGAGAGAGGGCGGCTGCAGCCTGGAGCACCCCTTCACTGCCTGATTGCCGGCTCTCCGCCCACTAGGATGAGATTCCAAATATCCCACGAACAGACGACCCACACCAGGGAGAGGTGGTGGGACCAGGCACCTACCTGTCGCCAGTGCTGATGGCCATGATCTTCTGCAGGCCCCCTGTGTTCAGGAGGTCCCGCGCGTTCTGGTAGCTGTTCTGGATGATGTTGGTCAGGGTGTAGCAGGCGGAGGCCGTGGTCTCAATGAGCAGCTCCGTCCGTGGAGTGGTATCCGGGATGATGGAAACCAAGTCGGGCAGCGTCTCCTTGGCTACAAGAGCAAAGAAACAGGCCACTTGATCCAAAGATTGTTTCTTGACCTCAGGATCTCCATACATTTTTTTTTAAGATTTATTTATGCATACAAGAGCTGGGGTACAGGCCAGAGTCAAGGGTGGTGAGAGGATTCACCAGAGAGAGTGGGGAGCAGAACAGGCAGATGAACTGAAATACACTGTTGGGGAGCAGCAGGCAAGGCAGGAGAGGTCTGCAGCGCCAAGTGGGTCCCCTCCCTGGCTAGGGATCAAACTCCCGCTGCTATGCCACGGATGCGTCACAGTGTGGCGCTCAATCCGCTGAGCCACCAGGGAGGCCCCTCCATACCATTTTGGATGCCATTTATTAAAGGACATTTTTTAAAGAAACACAAATTGTCAACAAACATGGAAAGCTAAGATGCAAATTTTAAAAAGATTTTTAAGCACGTGGTGGTTGAATCTTAAAGTTCGAGTTTAACATGAGTAAACAGTTGATACAATTTTTAATGTTGACTTTAAACAACAAAATTAGGTTTGTAAGATGACTTTTCCATTATGTGAGTTTTGGACTCTATCCCCAGACATACCAAGTTGAGAGGTTCTTAGCAGGGAGTAGGTGTTGAAGAGATTCACTGAGGAGAGGCTAGCCCCCGGAATTGAATTTGATATAAAGCTTTTTATCCACCAACCGTTTGTCAGTACTATACCAACAGTATTTAAAAAGACAAAGTATTTCATGCATCTGAGATTCTGCACTCCACGAAAAGCTCACTTGGACACCAGCCAGAAGCTGACTCTCTCAAGTTCAACGTTACTAATATGGAGCTGACCCCATGTGGCTGTCAAGGGTGTCTCCACGCCAGCCTGATGGAAAAGGGACCCTTCAGCAAATCCAAACCCACTTTTACAGGAGCGAGAACCCTGCCTGATTTGTGCCATCCTCTCTTTTTATTCATGGGAGAGTAGCTGCCTCGTGGCTGTCTGAATGGGGTGCTTGAGCTTATCAAAATGTCTGCAGCAATTTGTCAAGAAGTCTTTTTAACCAAAAATAAAATAAAATAGATTTTTAAAAGGATGATACTCCTTATTCAGGCCATTAGAAATCTTTTCAGAAAGCAATTTGACAGAAATGTCAAGGATTTTAAAGATTTTTAAAAATATCTTTGACTCAGTAATCCAACTTCTGGAAAGTCATCCAAAAAAACATCACTTTAAAAATGGAAAAAGCTCTGAAGAGCTCTTTATTAGATAGTATCACATTTAGATGAAAATTTATAAAAAGTTTAAATATTCCTAAAGGACCTCCGTGGTGGTGTAAGGGGTTAAGTCTCAACACCATGAAGTCATCGGCAGCCACTGCAACATGAGTTCGATCCCCGGCCAGGGAGCGGACCCATATGGTGCAGCAGACCTCTCCTGCCTGCCCGCTGCTCCCCTCAGCAGTGTGTTTCAGTCCATCTGCCTGTTCAGCTCCCCACTCTGTCTCTGGTGAATCCTCTCACCCCCCGCACCTCCAGCCTATACCCCAGTTCTTGTATGCATAAATAAATAAAATCTATAAAAATAAATATTCCAAATGGAACTTAGAATTAAAAATTGTCAGCAAAGAATATTAAAAATAACACAATGATTACAAAAGAGAAACTGCTCAAATTAACTGTCTCACAAGGTGAGTTCTTGGTTACAGGTTTTCAGATTGGCCTTTCTTCGGGCCCCGAGAGGGGCTTCACAGTTGCTATCTTAGTTCCTACCAGCCCTTCACTGGGTATTCTGGCCAACGTGGACATGTACTTGATTTCTTGGTATTCCTTCTTTTCACAATGTTTCCCCAACCTTCTGGACTCTCTTCAGAAGCAGGGACACAGGAATAGCAGCAAGTCCTCAGTTCACCTGCTGCCTCCCCCACACCCACCCCCCGCACCCTGAGCCTCCACCCTGTGCCCCAACCCTCCACAGTCTGCGCTTCTCCCTCTGCTGTCCAGGAACGCGATCAGCCTGGGTCTGTCTGAATTCCCAAGGCCAGGACCAGCTCCACTCCAGCTTCTGGCATGGATGGCCACAGGGGGGCCCTCAGCCGCTAACCCCCAAGAGTGTTGGTAAGGCCTGAGCCTGCCTGGCTGGACGAGGCCTGAAGGCCCCTTTCTGCTGTTACTTAAGTGCCCTGGATGGTGCCAAGAGCACAGAGCTTGGTGCTGAGGACGCGGGGAGCAGCCACACTTCAGCTCATCCTGTGGCTGTCCCTATCTGTGACCGGGATGAGGACAGCATCTGCTTCCTAGGGCCGCTGGGAGGGATGGAGTTAGTACGGTAGATTGTCTGTTGCAAGCGCTCACTAGCCAGGAGCTGTTATGGGGTTTCCTTACAAGTTGAAGCCCAGGGTGAAAGGCCTGGAAATGTGCATTTTTACGTTCAGATTCACGACACAGAAGTAAACCTGAGACCATCACAACAGACTGTTTTCATCAGCCCCTCTGCAGCCATCCTGTGAGGACCCCTCAGCTTCCAAACCAGGAAGGCTGAAGTCAGGTCATGTCCTAGGAGTGAAATGAGAGAAGCTGGAGTCTTGAACTCTTTATGTCACCTTTGTTTTTCTTAGAGAAGTCGTAGTGCAGCTATTTACACAGACAAAGCCCAGCACTGGAGGGTCTCTGTCCCTCTCTGAGTATATGTGTGTATGTGTGTATAAGCACACATATGTATGTGTAGATAAACAGTGATCATATATCGGGCATCCATAACATAGGTGAATTTGTACTATATAGACTATTGGATTGTCGGAAAAGTATTGACACATTTTTGCTTGAAAATCAGAAAAAATACATCATGACTTTTCCAGCAACCCAATACACATACGTGCTCTACACACATAGGCTGTTTACGTGCACATGTACTTACACAAACCTGCTCCTAGGACAGTGGGCCTGGGAAATACATTCCTACTGGATAATTAAAATAGGATCTTGCAAGTTTTCTGTGATTGGGAAGTTGAGCTAGCCCCACTAGTCTGAGCACAAGAGAGGTCACCCCCACATCCCTTTCACTGTTTCTTGAAACCCCTACATCAAATGGTTTGACCCTAAAATAATAACTAGGACCTTACATATAAAATTCAAGGCCCTGCCCTGACATTACCTAGGTGACTGAAAACAGCTGTAATAACAAATGGGAACTGAGACCCCCCAGAAATGCATCCCCCTATTTCCTGCTGCTTGCACGCATATCCTGTTGTCTGATCCTGTCAAGTAGCAATTACAGCCTCCCCTGGCTGAGCATGGTCACGGCTAGGTGCAGAGGGGGGGCATGCTGACCTGGGAGCCTGCAAGGCGCAGACTCACGTCCTCGGCATCTTGTCCTGGGACCTCTCACCAGGACAAGTTGCTTGTCTTCATTTTAAGTTTCTGTCTGTAAATCTAATGACTTCCTTCCAGGTCAGCACATGGAAAAGATTTTGCCAGGTTGAGAAATGTCTCATGAGAGACCCAAGGTACGAATTTCAACCCAACTCTCACTAATACCCGCCTGTTCATACTCTGGATCGAAGCAAATCGTTTTAGTGAAATTGTTATATATTGCCATAAAGCCAAACTGGAATTAAAAGACTTAGTTTGCAGCCACTTATTTTTCACCCGCCTGATCACAGAAGAGAGAAAGGCTTGTTGGTGTATTCATCTCGGGAAAGGGCCCCACCACCGGTCACTCAGAGAGCCGGGCCCGAGCCCACGTCCCTCGTGCCGGGAGACACAGGCTCAGCAGTGTGGTTGTTTTCAATATGGAGTCGTGTGGGGAAAGAAGAGCCCACGGCCGGGCTCCTCTGTTAGCTTCCCGGACAATTTCCAGGGTCTTTGCTGTTCACAACCTTACGAAACCATTGTCTCCACCGCCTGCCCAGGGCCACGCTGCCCGCCGTCTTGGGAAAGGACATGATTAAAACATAAGCACAGACTCCACGTCTCTGTGCAGGTTCCAAACAAATCCAATCCATTAAAAGCAGCTTATCATTTCAGTGGAACTTTGTGAAAAACTGAATGTTCAGCTGTCAGGAAGGACTAATGGATGGGCATTCGGAGCACGAGGAATTGTCCTTTTGTCAATTTGTCCTATTGTCACTTCTGACTTGATTCACAAACACGGATAAGATGCTCACAGAGATACAGTGAATGCATAATCATCCAATGTAGTCATTCAGTAGTGGAAAGTTCTTTTCCAGTTAACACTGATTCAAGAAAGGGGCAAACATATCTACCGTCACCAGCACCTACGTGGACTCTGCTAGATGCAGCGACGGACTCTTGCCCTTTTGGGTCAACAACAGCCAAGTGTCTAAAGGAACAGTTGCTGCTTCTGTACTGTCCGGGGCACACATCACGGCTGGACTCACCAATCTCATTCTGCAGGGCGAGGTTCCGGGACAGATTCCGCAGCAGGGAGACGGCAGCCTTCTTCACCGCTGGGTCACCCACGTGCAGCGTCTTCCGGGCGTGCTGCAGGCCGTTCTCCTTCTGAACCACCGTCTGGGACACCGCCGTGGGCATCTGTGTGGCGAGACCCGGGCCTTAAGTCTCCCCAGACTTGTGACAATCCCTGGGGGACGCTCCCCAAGAGGCCAGAGGGAAACGAAGCCGCTCTCTAAAATCCCACTAGGTTTCTACTTAATTACTGGGTACAAGCAGCCCATTCATTGTTTTAAGTCATGATGCTGGGTGATGTTTGTGGGAGGGAAGTCTTACTTTTCACAAAGATGTCAAATTAAGTGTTGTTAAGTGCTTCAATGCCTGAAAACTTTATTTCTTTTTTTTTTTTTTTTAAGATTTATTTATTTATGCATACAAGCACTGGGGCACAGGCCAGAGGTGTGGGGGGGTGAGAGGATTCACCACAGAG
>JAGFMF010011800.1:516060-547586 GCA_019455555.1 Galemys pyrenaicus | reverse complement strand
CCCCCCCTGGCCGGCAGCAGGGATCGAACTCGTGCTGCAGTGGCTGCGATTTGCTTCGTAGTGCGCTGCTTAACCCACTGCGCCACCAGGGGAGGCCCTGAAAACTTTATTTCAATGACTGTTACCTTTTAGTATGGGATGTTTAATCTATTTCTTTTTATTGAGAGATAACACTGTAATAGTTATGGGTGTAGACACAGGATTTGGTTTATATACAGATATACATACTCGTGTTTATGTATAAACCAAATCCTGTGTCTACACCCATAAGGTGAAGCGGTTACCACAGTAAATTTGTCAGCATCCGTCACCATACTGAGTTACAGTTTTATACATTTTATTGGTCTTTTGTATTATTTTGTTGAGATGAGAACTTTCTAGATCGACTATCACCAACTTTCAAACATACAGTAGCTATAGTCACTATACAGCACATCTCCAGGGTTAGCTATATATTTTAAAACTGTGCCCCTTAGTGTATTATATACTTTTAATTTATACTGAGAGAGTTTGCTAAATGGGAAAATTGTTATCAATTTCACCTCCTTATTCTATTTATTATGAGAATGCCCATTGTATCTGAACTGATGAAGTTTATAGTCACACTGATTTACTAGCAATTAAGGGGAAACTTTGGATTTAATTATATAACCTGTCAGGAAGCTATTCAGTTTAGGTCTTTGTCTTTCAAGGCAGAAGGCCATCAGTTGCTTCTCGCTGTCTCAGTTGTGAACACCTGGTGATGGACTGGATATTTTCTGGAACTATTCAACAGTCTATTCTATTCAAGGATACCTTTCAGAAATGACAAAACCAAGGATTTCCATCACACCATCTCAGCATAAGAAAATTAGGAAAAGACATAATTGGAAAGAATGCACCTTTGAGTGACAATTTTAATACACAACATCTCAGAATAGTGTCCTCATGTCATTGTCACAGTAATGTCCAGTGGAGACCAGCTCTAATGACCTCAGGATGGATGTGGGTCAGGTGTGCTGTCAGCTGCCTGCACACAGCCGGACAGGCACGAGGGCCTTGCTGCTGCCTGGCCCTGGGGGGCTTGGAACCTCCCGCTAACCTGGGTGTCTGTTCACCCAGCTGGATGATTGCTGGGCACAGGGCCCTGCCTTCCGGTCTCCTTCAAGGCCTCATTCATGCACATGGGGAGCACTGAGGTGTCAGAAGTGCTCACAGATGCTAGCTTAGCAAGCTAAGGGCTCTATGTGATAAACCGTGTGTTCTGAGCTTAAGTGGCACCTCCCTGGGCTGTTTGCATTCTGAGACAGATCTTAGCGGGGACGATGCTTAAAGGGGCATTTGTGCATCCTGAGCCACAGGCAGAGCACAAAAAGCGGACGCTACGGTGCACACAAGTGCACGCATGCACATGCGCAACAGCTATTTAACTTCTGACAGTTATCTTTTAAGTTGGCAGGGCTTTAATAAGAGGGCTTGCGCAGTTTGGGAAAGGGTTTGGGAAACCTGACATGGAAAATTAGAGCATGAGAGGATAATGTGGGTCAGATGGGGTTCCCTGACAGTTCCCTCTGCCTTCCTCTTTGGGCACACAGATATTTTGCAAAAAAAAAAAAAAAAAAAAATCAGAATTGAAGTTTGTTCTTAATCACAGTGCTAAGAAAAGGGAAATGACTAAGATTGGGTTTCACAATTTTACTCGAAACAGAGCAAGCTTCTGGGTGGCTCTCCTGCCCGCCTGTGACCATGCAGGTCCTCTCTGTCTCCTTTTCCTAATAAACCTGTCCTTCTAAGATGCGGAGGGAAAGCAGCAAGCCTCGGATTACACACGTCAAAGAAAGAACATGGATTCTCAAGTCGAGGATAACGAAGATTGCTGTTACTAACCAGAGTCCTTTTCTCCAGGGAGAGGGAACTGGAGCTGGTTACATGAGAAACTATTGCGGGGAGAGTATGCTAATCACTTCACCATCAAAGCAAAGAACGTAAGTTTAGTTCAAATAACTACATGTTTAAGGAAGACCTAACCACGGAGCAAGGTTCCGGGGCAGGCAGTAACTTTTACTGTTTCATGTATTTCAACCTCGCTGCTGCAGACCAAGCATTTGAAAGCAGCGGCTCTCGTGGCCTGGGGTCCGGGGCACAAAAGCACAGGTGTCCCGCCGACCTGAGCGCACCTGTCGTTGCCCTGCTGGGGCCCCTGTGCTTCCTCTGGACACCAGCTCTGGCTTCCCGTGCGAGCGACACCTCTTTAGCTTCTGACCTTGCTCCACAGTGGCAGCCCCCTCCCTGCAGGCAGTGGGCTCCCCAAACCCACACAGGTGGCGGGGTACCCAGCATGGGGGGTTCCAAAGGGCACCGGCTCCCTCCCGGCCGAGGCACCGCGTCAGAAAGGGGCACGGAGGCTCCCTCCCTGAGCTAGCAAGAGCTCGTGGGGTCGCCGAGGACAGAGTCGAGCATGAGCCGGAGGCCCCTGGTTACTAGGTGGGGGCGGCTTCGAGAAGCAAGCCCAGGGGCGAGTATGCCTGCAGTGGAAAGGAGACCCCCGGGGACGCCCCGGGGACACCAGCCAGGAAGCTCCCCGGCTGGACCCAGGACTGGCGCTGCCAGGGCCTGCCGTGCAGGCTGGTGTGCCGACAGCTTGGTTATTTCAAGAAGCGGATGCAGACGCGCGATGGCACTCACGGGCCCGCTCCCTGCCGTCAGGTTCTGCAGCGCGCCCAGCGCGGCCTCCTGCGTGTAGCTGCGGGTGCTCTTGGCGATCAGGGACAGGTACATCCGTGTCACGATGGAGTGCCACAGCCACTCCACGCCCTTGGGGTTGCTCTTCTCCTCCGGCATCGGCAAGTCCTGGTAGTGCTGTCGCATGGGGGGAGGGAGGAGGGAGAGAAGCCAGAGTGAGCACCTGGGGTGACCCCCCACACTGGGCTCAGGCAAAGCCTCGAGGCTGCCCAAGACAGGGGCCAGTGGGTAAGTGTGCGCGGCTTCCAGGCCCTGACGTTGCAGCCATGATGGCTTTGCCCTGAAGACGCCCCATTATAGCAGGCCTCCTGACACTTCACAGCAGGGAGCACTCAGTGTAGACTATTCTGGAGTCATGCTCAGGCTTCCGTTAAGCTAAGAACTAAGTTGGTGATGGCCGCCCTACAGAGAAGGGGGGCAGCCACTCCCTCAGAGTCGTGACCTTGGCCGGGTGGTACTGGAACTCTAAATTGCCCAGATGATTCCCCGGTTCTCAGACACGCTGCTGTGAGGAGCAGGGCGTATGCCTCTGTCTCCAGGGAGTGCAAGCGCTTCATCCTGCAGGGCTGGTCTTTAGTATGACCAAAGAATGTTTAATATTCAAAGCCAAACAGCAGGTTTGCTTCTAATGTTAAAACAGCTTCTAAGGAACCTCCCTGGTGGTGCAAGGGGTTAAGTATCAGCACAATGAGACTATCTATCGGCAGCTATTGAAGCATGAGTTCAATCCCAGGCCAGGGAGCTGACCCATATGGTGCAGCAGACCTCTCCTGCCTTGCCTGTTGCTCCCCTCAGCAGTGTATTTCAGTAGATCTAACTGTTCTGCTCCCCACTCTGTCTCTGGTGAGTCCTCTCCTGCTCTGCACCTTTGGCCTACACCCATTCTTGTATCCATAAATAAATAAAATAAATTTAAAACAGCCTCTAAGAGAGGTGAGTGCACCCATGTTCTCAGCAGCCCCACCTCAGTGCCCACCAGCAGGTGAGTGGATAAACAAATTATGGAGCGCATCCTCAGTGGAATACTATACAGCTAGTAAAAAGACAGCAGTGCGCTGTGTTGGGACAAAATAGATGGATTTTGAGGGGGTGATGTTAAGTGAAGTAAGTCAGAAAGTGAAAGACAGATATGGGATGTTTTCCTTCATTTGTGGAATGATATATATATATAAATAACCAAGTTTATTTACTGGCATATTATAATATGTATTGGCAAAACAAGAATGATTCTTTGAATCTGTGACTCAAGGGGACAGTTACTCAAGGGGATGGGAGAGAGGAGTTGAGGGAGAGGGAGGGTGGATAGGAGAGGAGAGGGTAAGTGGGAGGGAGGGAAGAGAGGGATGGGAGGATGGGATGGGAAGGGAGAAAGGAGGGGTGGAGGGACAGTAGGGGAGGTTGGATGGGAGGGAGAGGACATGGATGGGAAGAGGAGGAGGTAGATGATGGGAGGGTGAGGGGAGAAGGAAGGAGGAAGGGGAGAGAGAGGAGAAGGGGAGGGAGGGACAGAGGGGTTGGGGAGGGGACAGGCTACAGCCCAGCAGCACTGGTGGAGGGGACGGGAGCACATGCCTGTGTGTGGGGGGGTGTTGCACGCCCAATATCATATGGCTATGTTAATTGCGAATCAACAGAATTTGAGGGAAGCAGAGACCACTGCTTGGGGCATGCTGCAGGAGCTTGTCTCCTGGCCACTGGGCACATGTCTCGAGCCACCTGGAATCAGACCTGGCAATTCACCCACCTCCTCCTGTGACTAGCTGAATCAATCTGGGAAAATCAACCCATGCTCTGTGGTCCCACTTCTCCCAGAAATTGAGGGTGTTGGTTATCACAGGACTGACGTGGGACCAGAGGCCCTCAGTGGCACCAGCGTCCTGAAGATGGGCATACAGGGACCCGGCTCACCTCTTTTATTTTCCTGCTCCGGCTGCCGAAACACCCCACGCTCTTGTTGTCGTCAGCCTGCACGGTGCGGTTCTGAACATAGATGCTCTGGGAGTACCTCTCTGGGAGCTCGGCCTCCAGCTGGTAGGAGAGGTTGTGCAGGATGCACACGCAGTTCTCCGTGGCCTGGGGAGAGAGGGCGGCTGCTGACCCAACGGGCTCACCTCTGCAGGCGACGGTGCTGGGCCCGTCAGCTGTGGGTCCTGTGAGCCTGCTGGGTACAGCAGGGTGGGCTGTGACGTGGGCTGGATGTGGACTGTGGGGCCGGGAGTGGATTTCAGGGACCAGAGGTGGACTGTAGGAGCTGGGAATGGACTGTGGGGCAGGAGTGAATTGGAGGGCCGGGAGTTGGCTCTGGGGGCTGGGTGTGGACTGTAGGGACTAGGAGTGGACTGTGGGGGCTGGGAGTGGACTGTGGGGCCAGGAGTGGATTGCTGGGCTGGGGACAAAGGCTAGACCACGAGCAGCTGTGAGCACTGCGAGGTGGAGGCCCGTGACACAGGGAGAGTCCTTCCAGCCCATGCTTTGGAGTGCGCACTCGAAGGGCTCCGTATTCCAGAGGTACAAACAGCAGCCACGGGAGCTGGCGGTAGGAGGGGCCGCTGCATGCAGGCAGCCTCAGGAAGCTACTGTCATCACAAAGGCACCAGGTGGCAAGAGGAGGGGACACAGGCAGGGCACTGGCAGGACCTCCAGGGATGCAGGATGGAGGGGAGGGGGCAGAGCCAGCGAACCGGGTCCGGGCTCATCTGGGCAATGGTGCAACTGTGCAGAACACCTTGGGGGCCCACCGGGAGTGAGCAGGGAAGCACTGGAGTTCCTGGCTGACCAGCCACAGCTGGGCTCCTGACAAATGGCCGCTTAGAGCCGCTAAGTGAGTGGAAATCTGGGTCCAGGAAGGGGAAGATGAGTCCACCTAGATTTTAGTATTCCCCAGCACATCAGGGAAACCTGACACCCAGGAAACGAGTTAATGAATGTGGCAGCGCCAGGTGGCTGTGCCAAGAATCCTGAGAATTGCTGCGGAAAGGCAGGTCAGTGACAACCGCCCCCCCACACCCCCCACCCCCGCCGTGGACATCTGACCTAGCCCGCACTACCTTGTCGTCCGGCTGGTAGTCGGCGATGGTGCCCCGGACGTAGTGGACCAGGGAGTCGATCAGCCCGTCGCTCCTCCGCATCACCTTCCTGCCATCCGGGCCAGCAGAGCTCATGTTTCTGGGGGGAGGGGAGGAGAAGCAAAAGGGCAAGGATCAGACCTGGACATGGACCCGCCACGCCTTGCTCCCGAGCTCCCCAATGCCACCCTTGTCCCTGCAGGCGTGCTGGTCCCAGGTCAGCCCGTGTCGCTTGCCTAGGGTCCCCCAATCCAGACACTGCCACTCACACCTCCCTGAACACACCCTGCTGTCAGTAAGCTTCCTGCCGATGGTGCTCCGGCACAAGGGGAGGGCGCCATGTACCTGAACTTGGCTATGGCTCTGAGCGGGTAGGAAGGCGGCGAAGGAGCAAGTGGGACCACAGACTCGGTGGGGGCCTGACCCTGGCTGTGTCCTCACACCGCATAACAGGGAGTTACCCAGGTGAGCCTCAGTTTCCCCACTTGAGCACTGAGCTCTCTTACAGGTTCTGTAGGTTTCTGCACGGAGAAGTGTTATTGCCAAACACAGGCCAAGTCTTAACTGTGATGGTCCTGTCACTGCAAGGGCAGAGGGCCAGGGGAAGGGCAGATTCTCGCATGCAAGGCCGAGGCAAAAACATGACCTTGGCCGACGGCTGAGCTTGCGAGGCGTGATGCACTCTGCAAACCGTGACTGGGCCACAGGTGGAGGCTGCTTCCTTACAGAGAATGGAAAGCCAGGGGTGATATCAGGGACGTGCTTGAGGGTTGGGCATGCTTCTGTTCTGGTGTTACCGCCACCGTCTTCTTTGGCTTAAATTTCCTTGTGAGCATTAGCCAACTGACGATGGTGTCCCCAAAAGGTTAGCATCAGGCCGAACCCCAAGTGTTTCCGAAACCCTTTGTTTAAATCGCGTCAGCAACATTCTGAATCTCACCAAGAACTGACACCTCTTAGTTTCCATTGTCTTCATCTTTAAAATAATACACCACACCGAGTGATCTCACAAGCTGCTCTGCCCCCAAGTCCAGTGTGGGACGTACCATCAGAGGACAGACGACCAGCCTCTGAGCAAGAACTCCCCCCACACCCCCGCCCCGGAGGTCACACGGCAGACACCACCCACATGGCTGCTTTGAACCCACAAAAATGCAAGCTCACACTTCCACCTCATAATTAAGAGCAACCTCTCTCAAATTGAGGATTTAACTACTTTAAAACAAAGTTGGCTAAGTACAGAGGAAATTCAATACAGTAGAAATTCAGTGTCTGATTCAAGACTCACTTTCATACTGAATTTCCACCCTACCTGACAAACTTTATCCGTTAAAAAAAAACAACAAAAACCCGCCCTGCCCGCTGCTCCCCTCAGCAGTGTGTTTCAGTCCATCTGCCTGTTCTGCTCCCCGCTCTTGTCTCTGGTGACTCCTCTCACCCCCTGCAACGCTGGCCTACACCCCAGATCCTGTATGCATGGATCAATAAATCTTTTAAAAAAAGAGACAAGGCTGGGCTCAGCAACTGCAAATGCAGTCGTTGCTACCAGCTTTTCTCCTTCAAGAAATGACTGTTGGAACCAAGAGCCTCGGCGTGCTAGCTGCGTCTTGTAAGACCAGGGGATTTTCAGAAGCAGTGGGGACACTGACAACATGGGAACACCGAGGGCCAGAGGCTGAAGCGTCCCTGGTGATGGGGATCAGTGGGGATCAGTGGGGGGCCCCTCCCTCCTGCAGATGGTTCCCCAGCGGGGCTCACGAGTCAGCGGTTTACTCAGTAACACCACGTGTCCCCCAGCCCGAGACAACGTGGTCCTGCATTTTAAAGCCTACTGTGACCTTCTCCGCCTGCAGCTTGCAGGGACGGCAGCAGTGCCCAACCGCTCCGATGGCTCAGAGGCCTGCCCTTCCCAGCTGAGCCCCCACACCCCGCAGACGGGCTGGGCTGGCTCTGCTCAAACCGCTGGGGCTGTTATTTTGGGCAAGAACGGTAAGTCACTTTGGCAGGACGGCAGTTCACAGGCACTCACTTCTGCCCAGGGTTTGGTATTATCCAGATGCAGCTGCTTGAAATGGGACTTATCAGGGGTTTCTGCCACTTAATAGCACTGCTGACAGAGAGTGCCCAGAGCTGCCGTACCAGCATCTGTTTCTGCATTGCAGAAATAGTTCCCACCT
Organism: Galemys pyrenaicus; assembly: GCA_019455555.1. NCBI lineage: Eukaryota > Metazoa > Chordata > Mammalia > Eulipotyphla > Talpidae > Galemys > Galemys pyrenaicus. Next base: position 539,623 of record JAGFMF010011800.1, on the reverse strand, counting down.
CACCCAGCTGCCTGGAATGGGAACGATAAGGATAGATTATTTTATAGCACCATATCCACAAATAGCCACCACTAACCAGAGAAGAATTTGCCGCTGAAAACAGGCAGCGGTTATTAGAAAATGACACGTATCCGTCGTAAAGTGTTTTTCCAGCAGCTCATTCTTAAGTTTGTGGGAATCAGACATGGTGATTTTTAAGCAAAATTGATCCTTTTCTGACCTATGCCTGAATCCTGAGAAAGACTGCTTTATAACTTTCTTCTATAGGACCCAACAGTTTAATGTGGAAAAATTTCCCCCAACTGTAAGTAAAACAGTATTAAATAGCAACAGATCAAAATAATGACCTTGTTGAGAAGTAAGAGCATCTGAAGACTCCGTGGTCACTCAGTAAAAGTGCCTAGATGCCAGCGGATATGGTGGACGTGTCTAGTTTACTGCCTTCAGCCCGACTGGGTTAAGGGCTGGGTTTACTGCCCCGATCTGGCCAAAGTCTGAGTAAAACATGGCACCTTTCAGAAAGCTGCCCCCGAAATACAAGAGCCAGGTTCTGGGGCTGGGGGCCAGGACACAGGAGCCAGGGGGCTGGGGGTTGGGGGAGCAGATCACCACCCTCCCCATGAGGGGCTCCTCTAGAACCTGCTGCCCCACAACCCTGCTGAGGACACCAGCTTGGATTGTCCAACCCAAAGAGGAATTTTTCCAGCACTCTGACTTGTAAGCGGTGGGAAGAAATAGAACCCAAATCTTTGCTTGTCTCTGGACAAAACTGAATAGCGCTGGGCCTCCCTGGTGGCACAGGGGTTAAGTCTCAACACTATGAAGCTATTGGCAGCCACTGCAGCCTGAGTTGATCCACAGCCAGGCAGCTGACCCACGTGGTGCAGCAGCTCTCTCCTGCCTTGCTGCTGCTCCCCTAAGCAGTGGATTTCAGTGGAACTGAAATCTGCTCTCCACTTTGTCTCTGATGAATCCTCTCCCCCCCTGCACCTCTGGCCTGCACCCCAGTTCTTGTATGCACAGTAAAAAAAATAAATAAATCTTTAAAAAACAAAACTGCACAGCACTGGGCAGGTTCTGGTGTTTTTGCTGAAAGCAAATCAGTGACTCAGCAACCAACCCCCCTCATACCTCCCCCCTACACTTGTCTCCCTCCTCCCTGCACATAGCAGGTGTTCACTGAGGCTAACACAGTTGCATCTGCAACTCCTGTGAGCCCCCGCCCAGGGAGGGACACGCCGGTGTGTGCTGGGCGTGCAGCAGCCACCTGGCCAGGTGGTCCTTCCCACAGAGCTCCTTAAGTTGGAATGCCAGGTACTGCACCCAGAATCCGGCTTCAAGCCAGTGACCCGCCTCCAAGAGGACTGACCCTTCTAAGGAAGCGGAGGCTACTACTTGGAGGCAGCGGGGGAGGAGGAGTCTGCGGGCAGGGCATGTGGGTGACAACGGGCTGGGGCAGGTGAGCGCCTCTGAAATGTTTCAGGTAAAAGGCAAGAGGTGAGTCACCTAGAACGGGCTGGAGCAAATCTTCTCAAGACACTTCAAGGACAAAAGTCATTCTAAGAGACGGAAATTTTTTTTTTTTAATGGGGCTATTTCTGTTTGAAAATTGGGTGTGGGTTCCTGGTAACTCTGCTTACGTGTGTGGTGTGGGCCAGGCCTGAGGTGGCCTCGATGGTGTGAGCCCTGGGGCCTCACCATTTCCTCAGGCATCCCCACATCCCCCACAGCTGCAGACTTATCACTGCCAAGTGCTGTGAGCTGCCAGTGGTGGTGCCTCAGGTGGTAGGAGACACAGGGAGCCCTGGGCCAGGCTGCGCTGATAAGGAGGCAGCCTTCTTCCTCCTGCCATTTGAGATCTGGGTCTGGGCTCTCGTCTGACACACACCAGACAGTCGGGGCTTGTCTGTGATGAACGCAGACAGCAGCAGAGGCAGCCCTGGCCCCACGGGACAGAAAGGGAGCCTCAGCGAAACGGCGAAAGAACAAAACCCCACGTCAGAAGTGCTTGTCTGTCCACCAGCATTGGCCTCGGTTGCCGCAGCTGTCTCAGGTGGGGCCTGCAGGCGGAAGCAGGTAGAACAAAGGGCCCCCACCTCCCTCCTGCTTCCTTCCCCGGGCGGGGCACTGAGCCAGGCCCACCACAAAGGCCAGCCACAGCGCGGAATACACGTCGGGAAACTGGGGTAGAGGAGGAGAAAGCAGCACCCCCAAGCCACCGGAGCCGAGTGGACATAGTGGACAGGGCCGGAGACACCTGTCCCAGAGGACCCTCCCGAAACAGCGGTGCCCGCGCCCTCACGGAGCAGCCCGCCACTTCTGTTTTCTTGCGATGGGCCCACAAGGTGTCCACTGTTCTGATGACAACCGTGTTACTTTTTTTCTGGAAAAAGACTTTGAGTGTCCCAAGATACAGTGAATAAGACACTGCCTTCTGCTTTAAGCTCAACACATGAGGCTGCTTTAAGCAAATCTCTCACAGAGACAGCTTAGGAATCTCTCTTTCTGTTCAAGACTCCACTCAAAAACTAACTAAGCAGAAAAACGGATACAGTCGTCTTGAGAAAATAAAAAGCACACTACCGCTTTCTTCTCAGCTCCTTCTTCCTACTAACTGTGAGGGCGAGTAGAAACAGGACTGAGAGTTGCAGCTTTTCTCCTTAAAGACATAGTTTATGGCCTCCGACCAGCTAAAGGGGGAAGACAGACGTTCTGATTTACACTCAGCACCTCTCCAGTGCTTTCTGCCTTCCGCTGGATTCTCCACTCGCCCCAAGTGAGAGGAGGAGGCAACTCAAAGCCCCCAGTGCGTCCTCTCTTCCTTACACTGCTTATCAGTGGGGTTCCCTCCTCAGGCCCCATCCCACTGCAAACCTGGAGTCCTGTAGGGTAAATGAATCAATCAGGCTTTCCCCTGTGGCCATCTCCTGTGGCCTGTGTTAATAAGAAGATGCTTGGCGTGTGGGTGCTGGCCACGCCAACCTGACTATGGACACCTAGAGCACAGGGGTGCGCATGTGCAAGTGTGCACCCCAATCCTAGAGGCGGGGCTAAAAGCCTCAGCCGTGGCAGCAGGGAGAGGACAGGGGGATTGACTACAGAGGAGGCAAGAACACGAGACGATGCGAGAGAGAAAGGCCAGAGCGGGCCCAGGGAAAAGGCGTAAAGATTCATGGGAAGAGGCAGGTCTGAGGTTCCCTGCTGAGGTTTGGATGTAGCAGGTGCTCAAGGAAGGACGGGGGTAAGACCAGCGGTGACCCCAAGAAGGCCAGACTAGCTGCTTTTCTCAAGTTGCAGCTGGGAAAGTCACTGGCATGGGTTTCCTCTGAGTTGAGAGCAGGGGCTGCAGGGTGGCTCTGGCTTGGCCTGAGGGGCTTTGCAGATGCCCAGCTCCTGGCGCTCATCTCCCTCTCTGACCTGACCACCCCCTTGCTCTGACCTTCCGCTGTCTGCCAAGTGCCTGCCTGATCCCTCTTCTAGGCATTTTAACTCCTGACCTAAGACAGAGGAGGGCGAGCAGGACAGGAAGGTATGAGAAGCATGTGAGGAATGGAGAAACAAAGATAACCTGGGGCAGCAATCCGGAAGGGGCCTGGCTGACCCCTGCTCTTCCTCTCACATCCGCTGGTTTTCCAAGAGTGTGCTGATCAGCCTCATCACCCCGAACCCCAGGAAGTCGGCTGTGCTAGGCAGAGCAGTGCTGTCCCTGGGACCCTGGGAGGGTGTAGGGGCAGAGAAGCAATGTCAGCCTGTGTCTCCACGAGTTAAAATTCTACGACTGTCCCCTAAGTCTTTGGGAACTGGAAATATCTGGAAGGGAAGCTTGCTAATTGTGACAAACTGTCACACATGTTAATTGTCACCCTTCTTGCCCCTACATGAATAAAAATCATTTTGAAGGGTTAAAAAAAAAAAAAGTACAGGACATTTTTATAGGTTTTCTCCACTCAGGAAAAAAAAAAAAAAAAGAAAAGGGAAAGGCTGGAACTTTCTGGCACCTCCCAGGGAAACAGGGCAGTGTGTCTTCCTTGAGAAGGAATGTGAGCAGGGAAATATGCCTGAACCGCGATCATATGCATTTTGATGCTAAACTCGTTGACGACGGAGAATGTAGTGCTGGTGGCTCTGGCAGCTACGTGACACCAGCCAGCTTTCTGGGGGCATTTCCCGGTTTCAGGGGGTCAATTCCAGGCTGCCATCAGGATGGCGCTGCATGAGCTGAGGAGAGAGGCTGGCCCCGCTCTCACTGGCTCCCACACAAAGCGGGGTTCACCAATCACCCATCCTCCCCTAACTTGGCTTTTGCCACTCACTAAGCCAGGGTGACGTTGTATGGACAAGAAAAGGAAACTTGCACAAATGCACTTTTTTGCCCATTGCAGGATCATTACTAACGGTCTGAAAAGTCTGCCGTTCACCCCAAAGTGCCCTCCAGGGAGCACGGGGTGGTGGGGAGTGGGGTAGACAAGGCTTCCCAGCCACGCTAAGGGAGCCAGTCCCTGACCTGCAGGGCGGCTGGCAGAGCTTCCCCCAGGGCAGGCGGTGCTATTCTCTGCAGCAGCCCCAGGTGGGCAGGCCAGGTCCTGGCTGAGGTCCAGGGACAGCCTGTGCCCTGCAGAAGAGCACTTGCATGCTCCTGGGCTGCATGCAGGCCGATGTGCCCTCACACCCACCTCGGTATCCCTGTGGAAAGAGAGGTGGGTGCACCCACGCACATACACACAGAGAGGCTGGGCAGCACTGGCCAAACCGGCCGCGGGCAACACACACACACACACACATACACACACACTGCCAGCTCAGTACACAGTATTGCCATGGAACCCACTGGAGGGACGGCACCCGGGCAGCCTGGCCAGAGGATGCTGCATCATCCGTGACCTTCCTATAGCAAGAGATGATCTGAGAACTGCTCCATTCAGAGGGAGAAGGTCACACATGTGTGGCTCAGCCCTACCCCTGCTGCCCCGAGACCCAAGCTGCTGGCTGGCAGGTCCCAACAGGACTCTTCTTACGTTCTGTTTCGGTCTCCCCGTGACGTGACTTCTACCCCGGTGGCCTCTGATGCCATCGCCCTCTTGGAGAGATGTCCCACTTTATGTCCTGGGTTTCTTCTCGGTTAACATGAAATGCCAAGTCACACTTACATAGAATTTCCAGCACAAAAATACTGCCAGGGTCTCTCTGGTGGCTCAGGGGTCATGTCTTAGCGCTATCAAACTATCACCAGCCACAGTGGCCTGAGTTCGATCCCCGGCCAGGGAGCTGACCTACATGGCGCAGCAGACCTCTCCTGTCTCGCCTGCTGCTCCCCCCAGCAGAGGATTTCAGTAGATCCACCTGTTCTGTTTTCTACTCTGTATCTGGTGGATCCTCTCACCCCCTCCCCCACATCTCTGGCCTACACCCCAGTACTTCTATACATAAGTAAATAAAATAAATCTTTAAAAAATTGCCGTAATGTGAGTGGGAGTCAGCATCCTGGGCTGCAAGGCTGGAGCTGTGGAGCAGGATGAGGCAGCCCCCAGATCGGGGCTCTGTAGGACAGGGCTTTGCCCAGAACAGGATACCCACAGAAGCCACTGACAGTGGTGTGGCTGGTGCCCAAGCAGGAGCTCAGATTCTAGCGCCCACTTTGTCTCACTGGCCAGATGGCCTGAGATCAGCCCCTGACCGCCCAGAGCCTCCTCCATAAGCTGGGAAGGGCCCCCCGTGCAAAGGCTGCAGTAGGAATCCACAGAGAAGGTCACAGCAAAACCTTCAGCAGGGTCTTAGGCCACGACGCATGTTAAAGCTCAGCTGTTATCTTGGTCGTGAGGTGACGTGACAGATGACATGACAGGCACACAGGGTGGCCACGTCTCCATGGCAGGGATGGACCCTGCAGACGCTGTCTGAGGTGGCACCACCGGGGCGAGTGTGCTCTGGGATCGGTGGAGCTGGCTGCCGCCCCTGCTCACGCAGTCCTGTGTTCTGCCTCGCATGGAGAGGCACAGCCGGGGAGCAGAAACAGGCTCTCACCTTCCCAAACACCTCTCCCAGAGATATTTGAATTCTTCTGCACACAGAACTTAAGTCCTATGCTCTCCACATGAGCTAATTTTGTTTACAGAAGAAAAAAACGAACTCCCCACATGACCTACAACCTCCCCACGGCCTAGCCCCGTGCGTCTCCCACTTCTGTGTTCATTTCCCACCAGATCTCATCTTCTCGCTGCATGTGCTCCACCTGATCCACCACGAGTTCTCATTTGCTCATTCCTTCATCCGTTTCATCTGGACCATGTGCTTGCTCATGCTGTGCCAGGAGCAAGCTGTTCTAAACACACAGCTTTTGGCTTTTAAAGAGCTCACAGTCTAGTAGAAAGGCCTGAAAAGTGCTCAGCATACAACCAGTAAGGTGGTAAAATCTGCACGAGGGGCCTTGCCTGGGCAGCGCCGTTTGACCTCTTCAGAAGAAGTGGTGGGTTGTGGGAGGAGGCTGTGAAACATGTCAAGGGTATAGTGGGCTTTATCCTGGGCGCTTGACGGTCAGGAAACTGAGGATTCAGTAGGCAGATGGCAAAAAACGTTCATGAGTCAACTTGACAGGATTAAAGCCTGGATCTGTAACTCACGAGCTGAGGGAAGCACGTGGGGGTTTGGAGAGCGCTGGGGGGACTTGGACAAGTGAAGAGGCTGCGGACAGGTCAAAGGCTGCAGTGGACCAGAACTGCGCACGGGATGTGCAGGATGCAGTGGTGCGAAGGGGCCTGGAGATATGCCAAGATGTGTGTGTGTCACAGTCTCTCAGAAGCAGGGCCAGTGGACAAGACGGAAGACAAACCCAAGGAGACCTGCCAGGTCCAGCTTCCATCTCTGAGAATGGAACCCTTCGTTCTCCAGCTTCCTGACTGCTGAAGTATCCCCAGGCCCAGCTCCCCCTGTCCTGCAGGGTCTTTATGCCCCAATGACCTGAACAGTCACCATTCTGCTTTCACTGCACCGCTGACCCAGAGCTCGACCTCAGAGGGCCTCAGGAGGGGGGCCCACCCCAAGGGTTCCTGACTCTGCTGGGTTCCTGATGCTGCTGGCCCAGGGGCCTCTCCTGGCGAACTGCTGCTTGAACACACTTCCTGTGGCTGCATTCCAGTTCTCCACTCCCCTGCCAGAGGAAAGCTTCCTGAGGGGGTTTCTGACTCATCTTCAGAAACTCTCAGTAGCTGACATAATGCTGTACACAAAACCAGAAGCCGAGGTGCTTTACTGCGTGATTAACGGTGGAGACAGGCACGTACACACGATAAACCCCCCTAGTTACGGTCCAAACATATTCCCTCCATGGAGAACTCTGCAGCTGAGAACGGTGAAGGGCAGCAGACACCTGACAGCCAGGGCTGCCAGGCTCCCCCACACCTTCTCCTGATTCCTTTTAATTCCCGGCATAAAAGGGCTGCGATTATTTTCAAATGCCAGAAAGCCTGAGGTGTGTGATTCTGCAGAAGTCACGACTAGTGTTGTCCTGCTCCCCAGGAGTTTCCATTCACCTGGCACCCAGCAGCCCGGGGGCAAACACTTCAAATGCCTTTTTTTTTTCATCCCAATAATTAGAAATGCTGCTCAGACTAACTGCTTTTATAGCTGTTCTGATGACAAGACATTCTGTCCTTCTAGACTTCTTTACCTTATACCTATTTAAAAACCCCAGATTCAGAATTATTTTTCAAACCACGTCACTAAAACGACATGGAGCCTGTGAGCTCAGAAAGGTGCTGGCTCCGACTTCTGGGTGTTCAGACCTGGACTTCCCATCGGCCTCTACCGCTTCCCTCCCCCTCTCCCTCCTTTTCTCCTCTGGCCTCTGGAATCAGACATGCCTAGAAACCCACATTCTGTTGCTAGGACCTTTCTCTGGTTTCCCTGCTGGGTTCTGAAGAGCCCACCACTCCCTCCAGGCCCCTCGATTCAGGGCTGAGGTCCTGGGTGGGTGGTGGATGCAGGTGTTGAGGACAGCGTTACCTCAGGCATCCTGTGACGTTGTAGAATATGTCAAAATCGAGCAGACCGTTGGCTTTGGGGTAGTCTCCTTCCGGCCACCCCGAAAAGGGGATGATGATGTTCTCCGTCAGGGTGAGCAGGGCTTCTGTTATCATCAGGTGCTTCAGCTTGTCGTTGGAAGACAAATTCCACAGCAAACCTGGGAAAGCAAAGGCACCATCAAGACACAGCCAAGGAGGCCAGAGCCATCAAGCGGGGCCTGGGAGAGCTTCTTCCCAACAGGAAAAAGAGCCTGCCAGAGGGGCCTCCCTGGTGGCACAATTTATGAAGCATCCGCAGCCACTGCAGCACGAGTTTGATCCCCAGTCAGGGAGGTGGCCCACATGGCGCAGCAGACCTCTCCTGTCTCGCCCGCTGCTCCCCTCAGCTGTGGATTTCGCTCAGTCTGCCTGTTCTGTTCCCTGCTCTGTCTCTGGTGAATCCTCTCACTAACACCCCCCCCCCCACACCACCACACACACACACCATTGGCCTTTACCCCAGTTCTTGTACACATAAATAAACAAATCTCTTAAAAAAAAAAAAAAAAAGAGCCTGCCAGAGACAGAAGCTGAGGTCTATCAGAACAGCCAAGAAGGACTAGGGGTGGAGAGGCCTGCATGGGAACCACCAGGCCTAAATCGACAGGGATGCCCGAGAAAGCCAGGAGCACTCACACACCCTCCTGGAGGATCCACCAAAAAGCCGACCTCGTTGGGGCAATAAAGCCCAGCTCTCCAGCGGGGAGGCTTGGAAGGATCCCATTGTACCTGAGGCTTCAACACATCAGGGAGCAGTGCTATCCCCTCCCCCCAGACATGAGGAGATAGCACCTCCCAGCTGCTACTCTCCGCTGCCCGGTGTCCTGTGCCCAGCCCAGCGGGAAGTGCCCATGGAGGCCTCTGCCCATCGGTCACCAGCGGGTGGGCTTCACCACCGGCTCTGGTGACAGCCACCCTGCTCTGGCCGCCACGGCCTCCTAGAACCGCGGTCCTCCCATGGGCATCTTAGGGGGCAGTGAGGGACATGCACTGGGCAGGGACAGTCACACCCACTCCTGGAAGCTCGACGCGCCTGCAATCCCCCACTGGGGAGAAAGGCACGTGGGCCAGCGCAGGAAGAGACCAGGAGAGCAGGGCCTGTCCTCTCCAGACAGACAAGCTGGGTCTGTGCAGGGACATGGCAGATACTTGGAGGGTTTGTATCTCTCACAACTTTGGGGCTCAAATTCTCCTGATTCAGCGGAAGGCCTTGGAGGATCACATGGTGGCCTGGGGCCCGGTGACGCAGGCTCTGCCACCTCAAGTTCCTCAGCAGGTCATGCCAACAGGCAGGGAGAGTGGACAGACAGCGGAACAACGAAGAGGAGATGGCTCCTCCTTTGCTCCCCCACTCACTCCCACCCTCCAACACTGTTCAGTCAATAACCCATGTCTTCGTCACTGCTCTGCAGGGAGCAGAAGAGCAACCCGGGCACCCAGAACAGCCTGCTTGATGGAAACAGCTATAAGACCGTCTTGGCTGAAGTAGGCGATGGCATCGCTGCTCCTGATTTTAATGACTGAAATAAAAGTCTGCGGGGAAAGCTCGCTAATTGTTCTGCCGTCATTGTGTTGGGCCGTCAATTATAGCCAATTATAGCCCGTTAGGCCTGACACATCTTCCGGGCTTGGCTGGTTTACTTTGGCTGCGTGCAAATAACTCGTTTTGAAACAATAACTGAATTTCCATGGCAGCCCACACAGTTCAACCAGGGACGGTGACAGTCACCAGCACGCAGGGCTGTGAGGACTAGGGGCTCTGGCTCCGGGAGGCCAGAGGTTGGTTGTGAGCAGGGTCCTCTAGTCCCAGGGCCTGCAAGACAATCACTTCATTTGGTCTTCACAGGCCCTGGGGGGGGGAGGGGTGTACAGACACAAAGAAACTCTGAAGGTGGCTGGAAACAATTTAAAGGCAGGTCTGAGGTGGAGGTTTAGTTACCAAGCTACAAAAGAAAGTGAAAAAGAAGAGAGGAAAAGAAAAAACAAAAGCTCCCAGTTCTAAATAGGCAAACAAATTAACAGTCTCTGCTGCCAGAGGCTTAAAATGTGAAGCCTAAAGAACATTCCTTCTTTTTGAAAAGGACCACACAGGGTACTCACAGGGAGAGCACAGGGAACAATGGGGAACCAGAGGCTTAATGTGAACAAAGGGAGTGGAACTTTCCTTCAACAGCCAACATCCCTTGCAGCTGGCATGCTATATTCTGTCTAAAGAAGCTTATGGTTTGGGGCATTTTAGTCCAACTTTTGATGTAGGATATTGAATAGAAAGCCTCGCCTGCCACATTTCTGTATGGCACAAAGCTAGGGAAGAGCTAAAATGAGGACTGGGGATCTGAGGTGGCACAGGCCGACCAGCACACCCTCATAATCACACGCAAAGTCAGAAAGTGATCACTTCAAGCTGGGAAGATGAGTGTGACATGAGACAAAAGAGAGGACCCTTCATCTAGAGAGCTTGCGATAATTAGAAATTGAATCTCAGGGAGAAAAATCAACCTAAAGCTAAAAGCTATTAGCGTGGAATATACATAGGAAGGCAGTCTCTCTGGTAACAAAAGACACCCAAGTTCAGCAGCTGTTTATTCTTTTCCCGACTACAGAGAACAAGAACAGAACCAATAGGTGGAATTTCTAGAGAAGATTTTGGTTCACAGAAAGAATAAATTTCGAAGAGAACTTTCAGGAAAATAGGAAGAATCGGCTTGGACAACCCAGGTCTAATCTGGATAAAAATACCGACCTGAGGGCCATCCTGGTGGTGCAGCAAGTTGAGCACTGCACTGTGAAGCATCCACTGCACAGCAGTGCGAGTTCGATCCCTGGCCAGGGAGGGGACCCACATGGCGCAGCAGACCTCTCCTGCCTCACCTGCTGCTCCCCTCAGCAGTGGATTTCAGTCCATCTGCCTGTTCTGTCACTACAGACTGAGTTCGATCCCTGGTCAGGGATGGAACCTACATGGCACAGCAACCTCTCCTGCCTCGCCCGCTGCTCCCCTCAGCAGTGGATTTCAGTCAACTTGCCTGTTCTGCTCCCTACTCTGTCTCTGGTGAATCCTCTCACTCCCTGCACCTCTGACCTATACCCCAGTTCTTCTATGTATAAATAAATCTTTTTTTTTTTTACACTTTATTTTATTTTTTTATTTATTTTTTTATTAGTTATATTTGACATCATTTGTAGTCCCCAGGGGGTGCCCACCACCATTTCACCCGTGCACCATCACCTCAGTCCCTTGTGCACCCTCTGGCATCTTCCCCGTCTTTGCCTTCCCCCTTTCCCCTCCCCTCCCCCATGGTCCCTTTGGTTTATCCCGGCTTTTTGGTGTTATTAAGTTTTTGTTGTTGTTGTTGTTTACTTTTGGTTATAATTGCCCAATTCCTTGAGCTTATTCTTTATTGTATAAATAAATCTTTACAAAAAAAAAAAAGAGAGAGGTACTGAAAACTGCATGACCTAGAAACGTATTACCAGCTGTGATATTTGCAAAACAACGCTGTGAAAGGGATCTTCTCAATATGAAGACCCATATTAACCTCTAGGACCTCTAGGATGGGGAAGGTAGTCATTTGCCACATCTGTGAAACTTGGGTAGCAAAACTTGAAAACTGGACGGTTCAAGGAATCCTTAGTTCAGTACAAAAGCAAGAGCGCAAGGTTGAGGCAGAGGCGACAGAGAATCGGCTGATTTTCACCCTACTTTTCAACACGATCACAGAGCGGGAGTGGTTTATTTTACTACTTCCCATGCTTGGATCTATCCCTTCTCTCACCTAAATTTTATGAATCCTATCTAGAACACCACACTACTGCAAAGACTATTTGTTCCAACTTATAGACCCAAGGTACATGACTGCACAAAAGTTAGGATAAAATACTAAGCCATCATTTTTAAAAGGTGCATAATTATTTAAAAGTAAACACCCATTTAATAGCAATCCGATTAAATAATCTTGTAAAACACACAGACTCAACATGCACTTTACACAAACCTCATTTCCCTCCATCCCAGACTCCCCCCAATGCAGGACAGGGATCCTGGCCCTGCTTGGTTTATAACAGGGCCTGTCTGCCCCACCTTTGAACCCAAGACAGAGCCCCCTCCAGCGGGCATTCCTGCCCCAGCGACCTTGAAAATGAGCCTCTGAGCAGCGGGTGAGCTGTTCTGTGGGTGCTCAAGGTAAGCAGAGGACAGTTTCAGCGGGAAGGTCTTAACCCAGGTCCTTCCACAGGGAGGGGAAGCCCTGCCCTCTCTCTGGCGTGGACAGAAACCCCACCCGGGCACAGTGGGAACTGGGCTTCCTGAATGGGGGCTTCTGGGGAGGGTAGAGCAGGATGTATAAACAGAGGTGAGGTGGAGGGGGAGAGGGAGGTGGACAGAGACAATTGGAGGAGACTCGGGGCTGAGACCCAGGGAGGCAGCTCCTGGTCCTGGGCAGGAACAGGGCAGCATTATCTTGACCTCACGCTGGATTTGCATTTTGGGTCTCTCCTTCTGTCCCAGCCTCTGGGACCTGCCTCACCCCTTTCTTGTGTTCCCACCAGAAGGTGCCTTGGGCTTGCGGCAAGCTCTTGGGCCTCAGCCGCCCCACTCTGAGGCTAGTGGTTTAGCTGGGCACTTGCCCATGAGGAGATGTGTGGTTTTTGGAGTTTTAGTGGCCTCTATTATTTGAAAGCCTTTCTTCTTTCTCTCTCTCAACACCGATTCCACTAAAATCTTTCACACATACCTTTGACCATATGGATGGCCAGACCCCCTATTTTAGAATGTCCACACCTTAACAGTTAGGGACTCCTGAGTACCCCCTCCATCACACACTTGCAGTATGAAAGAAGTGGGAAGCTAACATTAAGGGGTGTCCAGGCGATTCCCTAAAGCCGTGCTGAGCAGAGAGGGGCTAAGAGGGTCCATGAAGATGCTGGTGGAGAAGTGACCCAGGAGACACGGCCAGGGAGCACGCTGAGCAGGTGCTGGGTGTGGACAGGGCTCCAGGCCAACACAGCAGCAAGACCAAGGTGGGAGGACCAGGGGCAGACTGACCACAGGCCCTACAGCCGCTGGCTGCGAGGGGAGCGTCAGCGGGCTCACCTGGTAAATGCTTGAGCAGCACCAGCATGGCCTTTAGAGGGAACAGAACAGAGTGCAGAGGATGACTCTGATTTAAAAAGTGGACAGAGGCCTCCCTGGTGGCGCAGCGGGCTGAGTGCTGCGCTATGAAGCATCCAGGGCACAGTAGTCCAAGTTCGATCCCAGGCCAGGGAGGGGACCCACCGGGCGCAGCAGACCTCTCCTGCCTCGCCCGCCCGCTGCTCCCCTCAGCAGTGTACTTCAGTCCATCTGCCTGTTCTGCTCCCCACTCTGTCTCTGGTGGATTCTCTCACATCCCCGCACCTCTGGCCTGTACCCCAGCTCTTGTGTGCATAAATAAATAAATCTGTAAAACTAAATAAAATAAATGAAAAGTGGACAGACTGGGAACTCCGAGCTGTGGCGACCAGGCGTGTGACTCCGGGGGTCAGATGGAGAGGAAGGCTCACCCGAGACCATGGCCAGAGACCGAGGGTCAGGGGAGAGCCCCTCCAATCTGCGTCTCCAAGACAAGCACCTGCCCTAAGAAGTGTAAAACTGACTCAGCTCTGGCCCCAGGGCGTGGGTGTAAGTCGCTTGGTGACACAAGACACCCAGACAGAAGTGGGTTTAAACCTGGGCTTTGTTCTTGGCTGGATGTGCAAGCTGGGTAATTTGCTTACCTGCCTGCCTCCCCCAGCACCACTCTGGTTGTAGGTAAACTATCAACAGCCCCTAAGGCAGCTGGCAGCTGGCGGGAGGAAGAGCTGAGAAACGAGAGCCCCAGAGAGCCGGGAGCACCAACAGGGGCTCTGTTCAAAGGGGCCCGAGAAACTGACCATGAAAGACAAAACTGAGTTCCTCACTTTGTGTCTCTAAACCAAGATGTAAACAGCCTGTGTGGTGTCAACAATGTATTTCTGAGGCCCAGGAAGCACGCACTCAGCTCTTCTATTAACTGAGCCCAAAAGAAGTCACTTAGAAGGTTTTGCATCAAGCACTGGAACAGCAGCCCCACTCAGCCTCAGAAGACAGGCCCCAGGAAGGACCTCTGGCCAGCCTGCGTTATCTGCAGGTTATCTGAAGGTGACCAGTGGTTTCCGTGACATCAGGACCACAGAATGCTCTCTGACCTCAGCGCCAAACAGCCCTGGGAGAAGGAGAGTTCCCGTGGGTCACTTCCTGGCCACGTGTCCAGCCCTCCCCAGCTCTCCAGCCCCATGCACTCATCAGCCATGCTTCCTCCAAATGACCAGCCGCTGCTTTTGGCTTCTCTGCTTCAACAGTTATACTTACTTTGCTGGGAGTAACTTTCGTTCTTCTTCAAAACACCAACCCAAAGCCTACATCCCCTTTCAGGCCCACAAGGTAAAGTCTTTTCTGCCTGAACCAGTTAATCCAGAACTATATTTTAATGAAGAAAAGGTAAGGTTTGGTTCTTGATTGGCTAATCAATTCATAATCACCTAATTGAATTATTTGTCATAAACAAAACGTCAACCATCACCTAATCGCCCCTGCTTTAATAAACAGAAAATAGGACCCACAACCACCCGAGACTGAGACTCACTGCTGGACACTTGAAAGCTAAATGAGTGAACAAGTAAGACTGGCCCTGACTGCTGTGTTTATTCACCCTGCACGTGGAGGGCCAGAAACCAGCCTGGAACTGAGAGGATTTAGGCAGGGGGCACAGCAGTGCCCTTCACAGCTCCATAAAGTTAAAATGTGTCAAAGTAGAAAAACTGTGATATTTTAAGAAAAATGGACAGAGAGGCTATAATAACAAAAATGTTATAGAAAAGTCTGTATAATAAAGTGAGGATGGTAGAAGTGCAAAACACACACAGTTCAATCTGAAACACTTATGGCTCCTTTTTAATTAAGAAAGAACATTATCAACTATCACCACTGACACAATCACTTATTAACATGACATGTTAGGGGCCTACCTGGTGGTGCAAGGGGTTGAGTCACAGAACTATGAAGCTGTCCGCAGCTACTGCAGCACAAGTTCAATCCCTGGCCAGGGAGGTGACCCACGTGGCGCAGCAGACCTCTCCTGCCTCGCCCACTGTTCCCCTAGGCAGTGTATCTCAGCAGATCCAACTGTCTCTGCTCCCCACTCTTTCACCTAATTCAATTAGGTGATTATGAATTGATTAGCTAATCCTCTCACCTCCCAGCCTCTGGCCTGTACCCTAGTTCTTGTATGCATAAATAAACAAATCTTTAAAAAAATATATATGACATTTATTAAAGAGGGTTAACTTCTTTGAGTTCCCTCAGAAACTCAGAGTGAATATATAATACCAAGGTTTTTGTGAAAGTTAAAAGTGTATATAAATATATACATACTTAGATACATTTCAAATTTGTGTTTTTTATAACATATACATTTTTAAATTTACACACTTAAATTTTAAATTTACATGTATACATGTATCTATAATATATACTTTTTTATTTTTCTGCATAGAAGAACTCAGAGGTGAAGGCTGAGAGGATCCACCAGACACAGAGCGGGGAGCAGAACAGGCAGATCTACTGAAACACACTGCTGAGGGGAGCAGCGGGGGAGACAGGAGAGGTCTGCTGTGTCATGTGGGTCAGCCTCCTGGTTGGGGATCGAACTCAGGCCTTAGGGTGACAGCGCTGAGACTCAAACCCTAGGCCCTAAGGAGGCCCTGATGCAGGGAATTTTTTTAATTAATCAGAGTGGAAAATTTCAACTTGGTCTGAGCTGCGGCGAGGGCCAGCAGGGGCTGGGCTCCCCTTCACCACAGCCTCTCGACCACCTACCAGGACACCAAGGGGAGACACAGAGGGCAGGGGGCTGCCCTGACCACTCCCTCCGTGGGCCCTACCTGTGATCTGCTTCTTGGTCTCCAGGTCTCTGGTCTGCCTCAGCACCTGCAGCAGCCTGGGGACCCCGTTGAGCTCGGCCACCTCCACCTTGTTGTCGTTGTCCTCAAACACCAAGTTCCTCAGGGCCCCGCACGCCGCCCTCTGAACGTCTTCGCTCTGGACTTTGAGCAGCTGCAGGAGTTTGGGGATGCCGTGAAGCTGGTTAACCTGAAAGAGGCACCAAGGAGGACTCTGATGCACATTCCTGATGGGGCCTCACCTGGCGTGGCAGAGGAGGCGTCCAGCATCACGGGGGTACAGAGGAATCTGCCGAGGTGGTGGGGACTCCCAGCAATCAAGAACTGTGGTTGCAAGCTGAGCCCCAGGTGTGCAATGCACCCCCTGAGTGTGGCGTCTTTGAGGGAGGCGCACAATAAATGTGGGGTGTTAAGGCTGAAACCAATGAAAGAGGCTCGCTCAGTGGTGAACAGCGGGTGGCAGGTGAACAGAAAGGGCCAAATGAGAGCGTCTCAAGCACAATGAAGAAGCAGAGAACCAGGGATCCAGGGAATAATGGACGTTTTAGGGAAGAGCAATTTTTGCTGGCCAAATTCTACCATCAGTATAAATTGGTTAGAAGTCATCTCCGCCACTAGTAGAAATAAAGATTCATTTACCGCAGCAACTATAGTAGCCACACAAACGAACCCTACATGTGAGCTATTTTTGTGATGAGTGGCTTTGCATATTGAGAAAGATTTCTATAAATTACACCAGCACTTTAAGTCAATAACATTACACATTTAAAGATGCCATTTAAAAAGTATGTCCTCTACCCAAGTAGACAAGAAAGAGCAGGCTGTTAGATAAAGAAGCAGAAGGCCAGAACCAGGAGCAGGACAGGAAAATAGGGAGCAGATTCTGATGTTGCCCTTTAGAGTGTCAGCACTGTCTATGGTAATTGAGGGGTGGACTCGGAGGCTGGAGAAGAAGCTACGTAGGGGGCTGAGGGGGGAGGGTCCCATTAGCACCTTTCTGTGAATAGTTCAGCTGGTAAGAGCATCCTGTAAAGATCTCGGCCATTGCACCATCTTGACGTGGAGATTTGGGGGAATAAGCTGTCACGAAGCCTACATTTTAAGATAATCTATACAAGAACCATGAAAATAACCCTCAGCGGCATATTTCAGTCGATCTGCCTGTTCTGTTCCCTGCTCTATCTCTGGTGAATCCTCTCACCGCCCCCCCCCTCCCACACACACACCTCTGGCCTATACTCCAGCTCTTGTATGCCTAAATAAATAAATCTTTAAAAAAAATAAATAACCCCAGCAAAGTGACAGCTCTTCCTGACGTCTCCGTCTGGGGGAGCAGGAGGTGCTGAGTTCTATGTCGTCACCGGGTGGACAGATGGACAGATGGACAGATGGACAGCGTGTGTGCCGAGGAGGGAAGGCCACTCCCAGAGGTGCCCGCAGAAGCTCCTGCACAGGAGGCCACTCACCCTCTTGCGCGCCTCGGCCTTCTGGAAGCACTCGTGCTGGATGAAGGTGGCGGCCGCGCAGATCCTGGCAGGTGGCGTGTGGTCTGCGTCCAGCATGCCCACGGCTCGCTCCAGGGTCATCTCCATGTCCGCACTCCTGCACACACAGGCCTGGCTGCAGCAAACGTGCATGGCGACCCCTCCCGCCACCCACCAGGAGCTCCTGGACGCCTGAGTCCGGCCCTGCTCCCTGCCAAGGAGCCAACAGTGCCCAGATCGAGGGCACGAGGAGCATCAGCTTCTCCGGAGCCAGGCAGGGTGCAGAGGGGTCACGCGTCTCCCAGAGGGAGAAACGGGGCTCTGTTTAGGATAAGCATGCGTGGGTGGAGAGTTACACCTGAAAAATCACTTTAAAGCCCCAGTAAAACTCCAGATGACATTTGTTAAAAACCTGGTCACAGAAGTTAAAAATGACTCCAGCCCTGGAATGTCACACCTGGAGAGAAAATACCTCATTAGATTTTTCTCCCAGCTGCTCAGCACCTGTTATTTACCTGAAAGTGAGTTGTGTTGGGTTTTTTTTTTAAGACTTCTAAAAGTGTTCTTAGTTAACGACTACATCAGCGTACAGACAGCGAGAGCCATGGGGACGGAGCTTGTGGCTAGCGGGACAAGGACTACGGGAAGGCCATGGCTGGACTTGAGGACAAACAGCCTCCTCCTTAAAATGAACCATTTTATGCCCTCCTCATGGTCCTGTCCTTCGCAGATGCAAGCCCAGGAACTCACGTCCCACCCCCTCCTGCAGGCACCTACGGTCACGACAAAGCCCGAGGCATCGGACACAGAGGTGGGCTCAGAGCAAGAGAACAGTGTCCTTGTGAGCTCTAATTCCCCCCAAAGAAGCCGCTGCTTTCCTCCCTGTGTCCTCTGGCAGTCCTGTCCACAAACAGCATGGCCTGTCCCTCTGGACCCTCCCCATCAGGGAAGCCAGGCAGTCCTCCCTGCAGGGCCCGGGCAGCTGGCCTGAGCTGTGCGAGCTGGGCTTCAGGTGCCCAGCAAGACCAGCCTTGCACACCTGGGCTGAAGGTCTCAGCGTCAGCCCTTTGGCTTCCCAGACAGCCACCGAATCACTTGAGTAGTTGGGATGTGCAGAGGGCACATGTGAGGGTGTGTGTGTGGCGGTGTAGTGGCAGGAAGGGGCAGACAGGGTAAAGAAGGAGTCCTGGAGCCCTCGGTGGCTTTTTTGGTTTTTATTGCATCATTATGTTAGAGGCGACCAGGTACACGGCAGGCAGGGGGGCCGGGGGGGCCAGGAGGCTGGCAGGCCTCCTAGCCCCGGCTCATCTTTACTCTCTAGCCTCTCGTCTCTGCTTCTTCTCTTCTGCTCTGCTGCTCTCGTTCTCCTATTTCTCTGCTGGCATCCTCGTGACGCTGCCCTTATATGCCCGTGTCTAAGCCCAGGTGCACCCACTTGCGCATGCCCACTTAGGCACTCGCGCAGGACCTCAGGTGTCCATCGTCACACCAATGGTGGGAGGGTGGAGAAGCCTGGTAACTTTTCTCTGACCCTACACCAGGGAAGGGGGACCATGGCCTCATGACTGAGAGCTAACGGTGTCTTCAGAGACGCAGGTTCTAACACAGAAGTTACCGTGTGAGAAATCCAGCACGACAGCCTGGCAGCCCCAGAGGCTCCGACCATGACCTCATGTTCTCAAATGTTATGCCTGGGGAGTCAATTTAATTGGGGGAAAGTGGAGGCCATTACCATTTGTAGGGTAAAGGTTGATCAGGTATTTCCACCCGCCCACCACTGATGATGGACACCTGCGGTGCTGCGAGCATTCCAGGGTGGGCATGCGCAAGTGGGTGCACCTGTGTTGGACACGGACATAAATGGGCGGCGTCATCAGGACGCCAGAACTGTGAGAACTATGAGGACCAACAGACAGAACTGCGAGAATCAACCGACAGTACCAGCGAGAGAAGCAGCAGCCGAGAGGGTGAGACGCGCTGGGGGTTGGGAGGCCTGCCAGCCTCCCGGTCCCCCAGCACCCATGCCTGCCATGGACCTGGCCACCTCTACTAAATAAAAGTATGAAAAGTCACCGAGGGCTCCAAGACTCTCCTTCCTTGACCTGTCTGCCCAGAACCATCCCGAACCTTGTTCCAGTGCCCCCATCCTGCTGCTACATCATTAAAACCAGAATTTGAGTTACTTTTCATTTAATACAAACACACTTTTTCAAACGGATGGAAATATGTTCCATGCCTTTACGGAAAAGTCAAGAGGCTAAAATCTCAACCTCAGCAACAATTCTAACTCTATTAACCGCCTCCATATAACAGGAGCTTTCACTGAGAGATCAGCCCTGACATAAGAATGGCTTCTGTTTAATGCAGCTTTAAAAGAAAAAAAAAATGTAGTCATTAATCCACTTCATAAGTCATAAATGACTCAGGAGACTTTGAGTTTTCTAGATTTAATAACAGCCCAAAATAATTCCATTACTCTAGCCCTTTCTTTTCCTGAATGTGATACACAATTAGCTCCACCATCACCCCTACCCACCCCGTGCCCCTTCACAATGCCGCTGTAATAACTCCCAGCTGAACTAAGATTCCCTGGCAAGAAACCCGCGCACCAATAGGGCCCATTCCTTTGGGGTTCCAGCGGGGCGCAAGGTCTGGCCTGCCTGGCCCCTCTCCCCCATCCTTCCCATTCCAGTGACACTGGGCTGAAGTCCTTCTGAAGCGCTGCTGGCCATGCTCTCTGGCCTTTCTGGAAAGACCATGCCCCTGTCTAATTCCTATCCATTCTTCAAGACTCAACTCAAACATCCTCACTCAGTGAACTGCCCCTCCTCCCCCCAGGCCTGCTACCGGTTGTTCTTTCCCTTCCTCCTCTTCCTCCGTCCTGCTGTCTCTCCCCACTCCTCCTAAAGCACTCCTGGAAGCCTGGCTTGGGAGAAAGGGTGGTGGGAGGAAGAGCAGGTGTCCCTGGATCCCCTCAACCCCCGGGTCATATCCTTTAGTACAAGTCTCCTCATCAGCCTCAGTCAGAGCATGAATATGACAAAGTGGGTATGGCGAGGTGTAGGGTCAGAGAAAAAGTATCAGGCTTTTCCGCCTTCCCGCCATTGGTATAATGATGGACACCTGAGGTCCTGCATGCATGCCTCAGCGGGCACACCTGGGTTTGGACATGAGCGTATAAGGGCAGCGTCATGAGGCCACCACCAGCAGCAGCAGAACGAGAGCAGCAGCAGTAGCAGCGGGAAAACAGGATACCAGCAGAACAAGAGAACAGCAGAAGCAGCAAAGCAGCCGAGAGGGTGAGATGCGCCTATGCCTGCCATGTACCTGGCTGCCTCTGTAAATAAAAGCATAAAAGCCACCGAGGGCTCCAAGACTCCATCCTTTATCCCGTCTGCTATAACCATCCAGAACTTGCCCTGTACCCCTTCCTGGCACTAGACGAGGGTAAGAGGAAGCCGTGCACGGCATCACCGGTCAGAATAGGAGCTACTATGAGAGAAGAGCTGAAATGGTGCTTTCGAATGTGTGCGAACCCTCAGCCAGTGGAGCTCCTGAACACCAAAAGCATGGGCTGCTCTGTGGGCTCCCTGTTGCTGGACCCTCCCCCGCAGGAGGCCAGGCTGTTGGACCCCAGGATGCAAACCCCCTACCCCCAGGTGGAGGAGTCACGGCTTTGGAGAGATGACCCTGAGCGGGCACGGTTTTCCAGATGGTTTTGAGAGTGTAACTAGTGTCAGCGGAGGCCATAAACCCTAGATCGACCGGGCTATTCAAAGGGAAGCAGAAATAGGGAGATGGGGAGACTCAAACGACAAAGGCGCATGACGAGGAGAAGGTGGGGGATGCAAGTGACTGTGCTTTCTGCAGCGTCACACACTGGACTGGGACCATAGGGTTGCAGGCTGTCTGGGATGTCTCATGCTCTCCCCTTTCAGACAGCCGCCCACCCAGAGACTGTGTCTGCCCTTCTCCTGCCCCAGCCTCTCCAGGTGTGGCCAAGCGGGCTGGAGGGACCTAGCATTCTGAGTGCTCCTTCCTTAAAGGTACAGAAACCATGTTCTCAGAAAAAGCAGCCTAGATGTTTTTATTTGGTCATTTGTAACCCTTTTTTGTCGGTCTGACTTGGTCATTTTTTTAACCCTTTTTTGATGGTCTGATTTGGAGCAGACGCTGACTCCCTTTCACACCACGCTCTGGGCTTCCAGCGGAACCAGTAACTGTGGCCATTCTTACTGGGAAATAAAGACCTGCTGTGGTAGTGTGTGACATGCTGGTATAGAGTTTTATCAATTTTATAGCAATGGTCCCCACACATGAAAGAGTGCTTCTTGACATGTGGGAATTTCACTGAACATAAAAACGTCACTTCCAAGAACAGGCGCTGGGTAGAGCATTCAAGTGCATGCAGGGCAGAGTCTGGGAGGAAAAGGAGCCTGGGAACACCCAGGGGAGGGGAACCAGGCCCAGATGTCCCCTGGTCCAGCCTCGTTCCTGCTCCTCTGACCCAGCCAGAGGGTGAGAATTTCTAGAAGAATAAGTCCCATGGTTTCCAGTCTCTCTGATAGCAGCTCTCTTTGGGAGTCATCAAGAACAGATTCCTTGGCCTTTATTTCAAATGTCTCAACTCCAAGAGTATCTTCTATTCTCTGAAATGACTGATTAATAAAATTTGCCCTGTCCACTAAACCTGAAACAGCATGTTTTAATCCTTCTTCTAGAATTTGCACCACAGAAGAACCTAGATGGCAAAAAGTGAAGTATTTCCTCCTCCTTTAGTTCCTGCATTTATATCATGCATTCATAGACCTGCGCTGTTTCAGGCTGCTCAAAATATGAAGATAAGACACTCGAACAGTTCAAAGTTTAGAAAGCGTGCTGATAAGTAAATGAGTAATCACTAGGTACCATCTGATAATCACACCTCTGGCTTAGCTATCCGGGACACCCAAATGAGATTATGGGGGAGTGGTCAGGCAAATGGTCCCAGCTAACACCAGAGTGAGGGGAGCCAGGCAAAACCAGAGCTCAGTGGCAAGAGATGGCTGGGTGGTGGGCAGGGAGGCAGACAGATGAGATGGTGGTGGGTGAAGAGGAAGGAGGAATACAAGAACGTAAAGGTGGTCCCCAGTGACTTGGGAGTTGTATGGAGGTGGGTGTGGGGATAGTAGAGGAGAACACAGAGCTGATACTGGAGAGAGGCAGAGGGTCTGTGAACGACCCCAAAAAGCATGAAGACCTGGAATCACAGCAAGGTCATCAAGCAGAGACAAATCATCCCATTCGGGAAGATGGTTCCCACGTTCCCAGCAAACAGCTCTGAGCAAGAAAGACCTAAGCGGGGGGAAAAAGGCAAAAATCTAAAACCCATGAAGGAGATGAAAGTCTGACTGGTTGATATGTGAGCGCCAAGGGAGAAGTAAGTGTGCCGTCTCGGTGTGTAAGAGGAGACAGTGAGGGCAAAAGGGTAGGGAGGGGCTGACAGATTTCCTTTTGGACTGAGAGAGGCTGGGAAGCCCAGGAGGCAGAAAAGGAAGTGCTTAGGGGGATGAGAAGAAACAGCAGGAGGACAGTGGAAACAAGCACGCAGGATTTCAGACATAGGGCCAAATGTGCCCTATGTGATCCAACTACAGTTGAATCAATCCCTGTAGTGACTTTTTCACTTCACAAAATGTTGGCGCCAGCAGTAAACTTGATTAGGGGTCAAGTTCCAAGGCCTGAATTAGTCAGACCAGGAAGTAAGAGGACACGGGAAGGCCTGACCTGGAAAATTCAATTATCTTATTCAGTGTTGCCAAAAAATACCCACCCGCTGGTTGACATGGGACTCAAAAGCCAAAGTCTCAGGTCTCAGAGGAAGGAAATGTAACAGGGTGGTCCCAGGAAAAGGGGAAGTTCCAAAATCCTGGTTCTGCCCTAAGTGGGTGGAGCTGAGGAGGAGATTTTTTGCAGAGAAGAGAGAGAAGAAGAAAGGAAGATGGAGAATAGCAAGGAGACCTGGATGGGGCACATGGAGCAGAGGGACATGTGAAGAAACTGTGCTTGCTTTTTGGTCTTGGACTG
>JAGFMF010011800.1:488368-510926 GCA_019455555.1 Galemys pyrenaicus | reverse complement strand
GGAGTGGGATTGCTGGATCATATGGAAGTTCCATTCCTAGTAGATTGAGGAACCGCCATACTGCTTTCCATAATGGTTGGACCATCTTGCATTCCCATAAGATTTTTTTTTTTAAAGATTTATTTATTTATCCACACAAGAGTTGGGATACAGGCCAGAATCGCGGGAGGTGAGAGGATTCACCAGAGACAGAGCAGAGAGCAGAACAGGCAGACTGACTGAAACATACTGCTCAGGGCAGCAGTGGATGAGGCAGGAGAGGTCTGCCTCGCCATGTGGGTCCCCTCCCTGGCCGGCGGCAGGGATCGAACTCGTGCTGCAGTGGCTGTGGTTTGCCTCATAGTGCGTTGCTCAACCAACTGCGCCACCAGGGAGGCCCCGCGTTCTAAGATTTTTAAGGAAAGTTTGGACCAGTGGTGGTGGTGGGGGGGAGGTGGCGGGGCTCTTTTTAAAGGCACACTTAATCAGGATGGAAACCACTCTCTTGAAGGCAAGTCCCACTTTTCTGTTCAGAGAATAAAGTATGTAATCATAAGACAATTGAACAAGTAAAACAACTCAGCCCTGTCTGCCTCCAAAAACAGAAACAAGAAAGCAAAGGAAAACAGGTCCTGCATACAGACACATATACCTGCTTCAAATAAAGTGATCACGAAAATCCAGGTTTTCTAATATGGAAAATCAGGACATGACTATATGTCAAAGGATTGGTTTACTTCGTAAGAGGCGTAGGAATCTCCCCAAAGTTGGAGACACCTGTGTATGTGGTCTGCTCATGAAGATTTTGAGTGTACAGGCAAATTTGGATGCCTCCCTTTCCCTAGTTCCAGCTCCTGGCAGTTGCAGAGAGAAAGAGAGGTGAGGTGGGGAGGTGGGTGGGTGAGGGATGCATCAGGGGCTCTTAAGTTCTAGAAGCAACATGCAGAAGTGAGACACTATTTTTAAAACAGCATTTAGGTCACATAAACTTTGTTTTTCATGAACTAATGGGTTTGAGAAAAGGGGGTAGGCAGGTGTGCCTGCTTTTATTTGCACGGCACTATGTGTCAGTGTTTATTCTGGCTATTTCACCAGTCGTGTTGGATTCATTTCCTGGGTGTCTGTGATGAACCCAGCAGCTATGGGTGCAGCTCTTGGCCGGGGATCTCCCTTCCTTGCATGGGGCTTTTGCCTTCTCCTCAAGAAGGTGAGACTGATGGGAATACTTCAAATGAGTATTGGCTCAGGAAGCATTCTCCAAACCTTTTCTTCCCCAGAACACCATGGTCATTTTATGGAACCCACAGAAAAAAAAAAAGTTACAGAACAACCTTAAACTTCCTCCCCCTTAAATAACAAACAAACTGGTCAAAGCAAGTGGGGACCAGGAGGCATGATGCTGAGTTGGGGGGTCGGGGGTGGCTCTGCTGGTGGAAGGAGTCCAAGAGTCTAGAGAATGAAGAGTAGCGACACACCACCACCGCCGCCACCACCAGTCCTGTTCTGAATGTTAGTTTGCAACATGCAAACTGGTTTGCATGTTAGTGTTAGTTTGCAATGTTAGTGGTCCCTGAGCAGCATACACGGAAGTACCTCCACCTCTAGTCAAATACGAGTGTATTGCCCCAGGAACGGGTCCTTATTCAGGTTCAAAGAGGTGCGTTGCTTCTGAGCATGGCTTTTCCCTTTGTGAGTTGTGTGAGCAGATGTATCACCTAACTGGGGAGTCTGGTGTGTTCATGAAAGCAAATGGCCAAGTTTTTGGGGTGACTCCAGTGGGTTTTAAAGCATCAAGAACTGCTAACCAGTAAAAAAACAAACAAACAAACAAACAAACAAAACGACCGTACCGCCTGCATCTAATAAGACCGCTGCTCTCCCGTTCAGAAAAGCGCCTTTCCCTTCAAGCCCCAGCCCTCTGGACATGGACCAGGTTCATGCTGTGCTCTTAGGGGAAAGGGTAGAAATGGAGGAATCAGAAATTCTAGTCACACAGGTATGGTTAAAAGGTGCAGCGAAAGCAGCAGGTGTCTGTTACAGAGACACCTCATCATGCCCCCACAGGGGCCCCAGTCGCTGTGCCCACGGTGGTCTCTGGCGGACAGAGGCTGCAAGTCTAAGGCTCCTCTCCCAGTTGCTTTCTCAGCACGTCTGGGCAGCAGCCTCCCTGGTTCTCCGATGCACTGAGACTTCCACTAGAGCCCAATTGGGGGGCATCTTGTGACAGATTAGACCTGCCCTCTTGAACATATGGGAAGGAATGTGTCAAGCAGCTCATATTTAATGGCTCCTTTCAGTCGTTTACTAACCAAAGTCGGGACTTAAGAGAGAAATGAACCACGAGGACCCAGCGAGGTCCCCACGGCAGGCTCCTGGTCATTTGTCCATATGGCCACAGGCCGCACGGTTCATTCCGGGACTGTGTTTTTAAACAACGCTTCCTTTGCCCCCTTCTCTTCTTATGTCAAGAAAAATGGCCAGGTAGTCATGGAAACCCAATTCCTCACCTCCCAGGCAAGTCAGGTGCGCGCAGGCTCAGGCTGCTGAGTGAGTGGAACTTGTGGGTTAAAAAAAGAGAAACTATGGTGAAGATTTGTTTTCAAGTAGACCAAAGTCTGATAATGTTTTGCACTGCAGAAAATTGGACTAAGAGTATGCAGTGGCCAGTGACCGGTGTAGCATGGGAAATAGCTGGGCAGTGGGAGACCGGCCAAAAGGCACAGCGGGGGCTCTGGACAGACACCCTCACCCTGGAGAAGCGCCCTCGCCCCCATGATCCAGCAAGGCCAGTCCCACATAGCACTCTACCTGGCCACTGAGTCCTGACTGTTCTGTCCCCTCCCTGTCATGACAGGCATGGCCACCTGGGGGTCACGAGTCACCGCCCTAGATGACACAGAAACA
Organism: Galemys pyrenaicus; assembly: GCA_019455555.1. Classification (NCBI taxonomy): domain Eukaryota; kingdom Metazoa; phylum Chordata; class Mammalia; order Eulipotyphla; family Talpidae; genus Galemys; species Galemys pyrenaicus. Next base: position 508,043 of record JAGFMF010011800.1, on the reverse strand, counting down.
CCCAGGCGAGAGGCCCTTCTGCCCTGCCCCGTCCACCAGCGTCTCTTGTTAGCATCTCCAGAATATGCAATGCAGAATTTGTGCTTCCCAGCAGGCCACTGCACATGCTGGGTGGCACTAGGCAGAGACCCAGGAAGGCACAAACCTGTGGGCTCCTGCAAAGGCAGAACAGTGAGTTGCCCCACAGGGAAGCGTCCAACAGAGGGTGAATACACAACACCCCCACTGAATCGTTGCAAGGTCTTGCAAGGACTCTCGAACACTGCCCCTCGTGGGCCAGGCCCCTCCTCCCTGCCTGCCCATTCCTCAGCGACCGCCCCTCTCCTTGAGACCCTCGGATCTGCCCCATGCACTTTTAGAAACCCATCTGTCCCTTGCAAGGCCAGATCTGTAACCTGCTCCATGGCCTGGCCCCACTTTGGGGGGTTGGGTGGGCCCAGCCAAGGAGGACCAGCAGAACCAAACAGGGCCTGTGGAGTGGGCAGAGCGGGGCAGTGAGGAGCTCAGGCTGTGAGGTAGTGAGAAGCAGACTTTGAGAAGATGTAAATGTCAGATCCTGAAGAACGTGCACCGAGTGTCAATGCGGACACTGCTCCCGAGGTGGCATGGGAAACCCAGAGTGGGGATGGGCAGGGAGGCAACGAGGTCTTAGCAGTGCACAGACGTGCTCCAGCAGCTCTGGGGGACAACGAAAGCAGGAGGCAGTGCTCTCCTCCAGGCCAGCTTTTACCTCTTGCCATCTCTGATGTCAAAGAACTCCATCTTTGACTGCCGCAGGCAACACGGCCCTTCTTAGCACTGGACAGGCTAATGGGCCATCGCTCACACTTCCTTGCACACTCAAAATACCTTAGTTGTGCAAATTCAGTTCACCCTGGGCCCTTCAGGCCAACGTCTCCTCCCCAGAGACAACACATGAGGATGGCTGTGTTGTGTGAGCTTTGTCCTGGAGCACGTGTGGGGAGAAGGGGCTGGGACTGTCTAAGGCTCCTCTGTCATTCTGGGACTACAGAGAGGATATCCCACCCCCAACACAGCAAAGGTTTTCAAAACAACAGCTAAGTGGCCGTGTCTGCTTGGGCCCGGTGCTCCCGGCTCCTGGGTACCGTGTTTATGTCACACCCCCCTCTTTGTGTCTGGCGTGACCATCTGTAACATCTTGCTGGTCTTCAACTACCAACATTCCTATAATCTATGAAGGAAAGTTCGGTTGGCTTTCCTCCTCCAGAGAAACAAAGGTGATCAGGACACCATCATCCTCTCCCCCTCCCACGGATGTACTAGTGCAATTTAAGATTTAGTAGAAATGATTTATTAAACTTTCAATAAGCAACACTGTCTTTTGAAATTCCTACAAATCAAGGAGCTGCAGAATCTTGATGGTGACACTGGTCAATAATAATGTGTAGCCAAAAGTTGATGATTCTAAGGCTATAGTCTATGGGTGCTCTTACTGGGGATGGCAAGCTGTGTCTTCAAATGCTCAAGGTTTTTTTTCCCAATATACATTTTTGTCTGTTTTTAAAGATTTGTTTATTCATGCATACAAGAACTGGGGTTTAGGCCAGAGGTGTGGGAGGGGTGAAAGGATCCACCAGAAACAGAGTGGAAAGCAGAACAGGCAGATCGGCCGAAACACACTGCTGAGGGGAGCAGCAGGTGAGGTACAAGAGGCCTGCTGCGCCATGTGGGTCCCCTCCCCAGCCAGGGGCAGGGATTTGAACTCGTGCTGCAGTGGCTGTGGTTTGTTTCATGGTGCGTTGCTTAACCCACTGCGCCACCATGGAGGCCCCTCCAATATACTTTTTAATCTACATGTCCCATTGGGCTCCAGCTTCAAGCACTGTGCCCAAGAACCTAAGAGCTGGTTTCTGTCCAACAGCAGTCACCGTTCACAGCACTATACAAAAGACACACGTGGATTTTGTAGTATTTCTATTGTAAGAGAACCAGGAATTACTGGTCATTCTTACTCTAGTAGGTCAGGGGGTGAACTGCTCGCTCTACCACAAAGTGTCTGTTACTTCCAATTTGTCTGCCCGTTTACTGCCTGACCTCAGGGAAGGGGAGTCACGTTTCTATCTCCGTACATTGTGCCCACAGTCACATTCCTCTCAGAATCGTATGGTGTAAAATCCTTGAAGGTCACTTAACGTGGAAACAAATGACCTTATGACGGGCCACATTCGTCAGGTCTGAGGACACATTCCAGGGATATTAGCCACATGTTTGTCACGGCTCGCCGCTATCAGAAACAGGTTGCTAATAATACACTCGGTTCTTGCAGAGATGAGAAATAAAGCTTCTAATTGTTTTTACTGATTGGACCCACAAGTAAGTTCTAGCATAAAATTGCTGTTAGGGACGAGAACAAAGAAGGCAGGGGGTGGTACAGGGACTGCGGGGGCTGTGGGTTCCTGAATGGTGGATGCACTATGGCAACTACCCCAAAAGGGAACCCTACAATTCTATTATGGGATCAATATAAACCAATATGAACTCAATTAAAAACATTTTTAAAAAGATCAATGTTGACTACATGGGAAGCTAAAAGAATGTAAATGTTTATTTTAGTGAGAAAAAAGCTTTTCAGCTGATAATCAAAGCACTTTAGGAGAAAGCATTCAAGCGAACAGCACATCCCCAGAATGTCTAAGTCAATGAGCTCCCCACAAAAAAAAAAAGCCCAGGTGGAGCCTCCCTGGTGGCCTAGGGATTGAGTCTCAGGCTGTCACCACTGTGGCCTGAGTTTGATTCCCAGCCAGGGAGGTGACCCACATAGGGTGCAGCAGACCTCTCCTGTCTCACCTGTCACTCCCCTTAGCAGTGGATTTCAGTGATCTGCCTATTCTGCTCCCCACTCTGTCCCTGGTGGATCCTCTCACCCTGGCACCTCTGGCCCACAGCCCAGTTCTTCTATGCAAAAAAAAAAAAAAAAATTAATTAATTAAAAAATAAAAGCTCAGGAGAATGCCGCTTCCCTGTGAGCTATACCTGGGTGTGACTCCACAGGCAGGGCTTTTGCAGCCCAGTATATTGATTCTGAAGCGCCCCCACCACACACGAGAGCTGTGGTTTCATCGTGTCCAGGAAAAGTGGAGTTTAAATTTTGCAATCACCATTTCATTAGCATTCTACTTCTTTTGACTAATTATTGTAGAATTAGAAGAATTTCTGAACACACACATATTTTGGGAAGGAGGGTTGCTCCCTGCACTCCATCTGCTACTCATTGAGCTCAGACAAACGAGGGGACCCCAAGATGCAGGGCACACACCCCCATTTGGGGCAATGGGCCAGGCCCCCTCTGCCCCACCCGGCTGTTTTCTGCCTTCACTGTTTTCTGCCTTCAACGGTCTCTCCCACCATCTGAACGACTAGTTATTTAGCTCCCAGAATTGCTTCATTCCTGGGATTCCTTTTTTGAGCCAACCAATAACTCATTCAAGATTTGAGCAATGTCTGAACTTCTGCTCACCCCCTACCCCATGCCGGAAACACCTATTGCCTTTTTTATGACCTTAGCCAATTTTCAGCCCTTTCTCCAGGGTTCCCTCTGATCGCAGACATTGATGTTGCTTGGTTAGCAAAATCATCTAAGTATACGGCACGCTTCGGCTTTGACAGCAATGTTCAAAGCAGCTATAAATTTTATTAGGACATTGTTCATTGTGCTTTGCAAGTATTGCACACCACAGCTCAAGCCGTGGTTTTCTCTCTGTGGCAGCCCCTGGGGGACAACTGTGTAACAAGTTACATGGGTGCTTTCAAAGTTAATGGAACAAATAAGACACAAACACCTAAAACGCTTTTCCCTATGTGAACGCTTGTAATTCTTAACTCTCTCCCCTGTGACTTTATCAAAGACGCTTTTTAAAATTCCCTCAGTCTTGCCCAGCTTCACAACGATGCTGTTCACCTCTGACACCTGGCCTCTTCCAAACAAGCCCCACAGGGTTATGGACAACTTTAAAATGTTCAGCACAGTTAATAAAATAACAGAAGTCGAGTGATTTATAATGAAACCACCCACCTGTACTAAAGCCTTCGAAGATGCTGACCATGAAAGAATCTAGTCAGGAATTCACAATGAATCAGCCACATCTATCTCATCCCCTCAGCCCGACGGCCCCCCTGCAAGCATGCCAGCCAGTCCCAGGCATGCCGCTCACAGCAGATAACACGGGCCCCTCCCGCCTGTGCGCTGCTACAGGGCTCTTTCCAGGCCAGTTCCCTTTCAGCAGCCACTGCTGCTTCAGCCTTTGAGACATGAGAATTACACGGAAATAATAAAAACAACGCCCAGGTCACCACCAGCCCCCTGCCTTTCCAGAGAACTCAGTAAAACCGCAACAGAGAACTGCCCCAGAGTGTTCCCTGGCCTGTGGGTGTGAGTCCATTGAGTCTCAGAAAGCTGAGGTTATGGAGTAAGTGGGTGTTGTCTGCTACCGTTCTAGCCTGTCTCACCCTGCTGTGCGGTCATGGGGTTTTGGGACAGGGAGGTGGCTGCATTCCCCCAATGGTGTGAGCCCTTGGATCCTACTTGGGGGTGCCACTCATGTCACCCTGAATTCTGGCTTGGGCCCCATGAGGGGCCAGCTTTCTGCTACAGTAATCTGTGAACGATGAAGGGCTTCTGCTGTGTCCCCAGGAATGCCACGTCCTGGAGCCCATGCCAGGGAATTTTTGAGGTCCTGAAGCCCAAGTCCTGCCAGCAGCTTTCCAAATCTCCCTTCAGCTCACCCTCTAACTGACACTTCACACTCCCTGCTGTGTTAGCTGGTCCCCTCTCTTGCTGCTGATTTTGGAATGTGGTTTTTAGAGGGGCACTGCCTTCTTGGGATTTTAAACTCCTTGCTCTACAGCGAGCGGGAGTCTGGTTCCATTCAGCCCAACGTGCTCTGCAGGCAGCATGGGCTTTAGGGTCATGGATTCACTGAGCGAAGTGAATTCACAGGTGGCAGAGAGGAAGGTCACATGCAGGCAGGGGCAAGGAGTTCACATCTATCTCATGTCACTGTCTCAAGGATATAATGAAATGCACACATGAAGCTTCTAGAACATGGGGGTGGGCCTTAGCAGACACTCAGCTGAGTGCCATTTGCTTTGCTCCCACCCCCATGTACTGAACACTTGATCCATGTCATTCTCCTGACATCCTTGTGTGTGCCATTAAGCATTAAGGGACACCCCTCCTGCACCAGCCCTCCCCCTTCTCCCCACCCCACTCCCCACCTCTAGGCAGTAGCTAGTGTGGTTCAAGCACAGACTAGGGGGAAGGGGAATCACCCATGGGCAAGCCTAGCTCAGCTGTCCAGTCTGCGGTCAGGCCCCCTGTCCTAAAGGAGGTTCTTTCCCCAGGTCCTGGGTCTCCTCCTACTCTATCCTCAGGCCTCCCTTCCCTCAGTTTATTAAGAGGAAAATAGGAGGGAGCCACAGAGGGGCTTAGCAGAAGATAAATCCTAGCTTGTATTAGTATTTTGAAGAACTGAACAATATAACTGATCTGTACTTTAATAATTCAGGCTTGGGAGCTTAAATACCAGTCCCGCCACTTACTACGGGAACTTCAGTGTTATTTAACTGCTTAGCTTCCTCATCAGCCAGATGGGGATTAAAGCAACTCCCTCGCAGGCGTGCTGGGATTTTTTTTTAAATCTCAAATGATATGTGATGAATGCAAGCCACGCAGTCCAATTCCTGGCACACGCTAGACCTGCCATCATGTTAACTCTAATCACCCAATATCTCTTCTTTACCTTTCACTTAGGTAAATATTGACTACCTGACCCTTTTGGATTCTTTTGTACAAATCAAAAACATACAGTGTCCCAAGGTGCACGGTTTTAAATCTTCCAACTCAATATCAAGTTCTTTCCTTTTCTGTAATATGTCTTATAGGAAAAATTAAACAACTGAGAAAAGAGGTGCTAGGTCTCTCTGCCCATCTGACTTCATTTAGCAGAGGAGAAAATGATAGATCACGTTCTTTAATTTTCTCAGCTGGTTCTTACTATCACTTACTAATGTACTTGTGTTTTTTTAACCAAGGCTAAACTCCAAGGCTAACTTTCTGGAGTGAGCGCTGTGCCCAGTGAGTTGGCAGGCCCCTACAGTGCCCCCCTCCCCAGCACCCCTCCTCTTCCTGCCATCCCCTCCACAGGATCAGCGCCTGTTCTGAGCTGAAGGCTGAAGGCTTGGGCCCCTAAATCACCCCCTAACTGGTATACTGGGCTGAACTTCCCACCTGCACAGCCTAGACAAAGCACTACAATCCCGTTTACAGGCTGTAAGCACCCCAAGACACTCAGACTTTTCCCAAAAATTATTTATGGGGGTCATAGACTCTAAAAAATCTAATAAAAACGAAAGGCGCTCCCCACCCCACCTCCCGCAGAAAAAAATCATAACAAAATACCACATAGAATTTAAAAGTGTTTAGACACCCGGAACCTGCTGGTTAAATTCCTAGGTTTTTTGGAGGGGGAGAGAGGCGCTCAGGCTAAGCAAGGGGCTAACATCTGGGAGGGACTCTTTGGCGTACACACACACACACACACACACTCTCTCTCTCTCTCTCTCTCTCTCTCTCTCTCTCTCTCTCTCTCTCACTCTCTCTCTCTCTCTCAGGTAGCAGAGACAAAGCTCAGTAAGAGGTGGTGAGAAGAACGCTTTCCCCAAGCTAGCCGGTCTCAGTCTGCAGGCGAGGGGCAAGGACCACACCGCGGGCGCCCCAGCCACAGGTGTCAAGTCTGTGGTGTTGCCCCCGGTGAGCGGGCGCACGGCCAGGGCGACAGGGAAAGGGCCACACCGCGGGCGCGCGAGTCACAGGTGTCGAGACCCGGCCCCACACCCGGAGAGCCGGCGCACTGCCCCGCGCAGGGCTGGGGCGCGCGAGGCGGCGCGCGTCGCACTCACCGGAGCCCAGGGCGCTGCGGCCCTTCCGGGCCAGGGTCTGCTGCACCTGCTCTTGGATCCGCAGGCTCTTGGCCACCCCGCTGCGGCCGCTGCTCCCCGCCAGCCGCAGCTTGGCCTCGGAGGGTAGAGCCAGGCTGGAGCTGTCCAGCTGTCCCAGGATCTGCTGGCCCAGGACGGTCCGAATGTAGCCGCACTCAGCTGGGGAGCTGGAGGCGGCCATGGTGGCGGCCATGGGGCCGGAGGGGCGACCGACCCAGCAGCTCGCCAGCGCGCGACCTGCGGGCGAAGCTGTGGTGGAGCCGGGGGCGCCGGCTGCAGCCCCGGCCCCGCCCCGCGCTGGTGAGTGGCCCGCGCTGCCACGCCCACTTAGGGACCCGCCCACCCGAGGTCCCGAGCCGCCCAGCCCCGCCCTTCCTTTCGCGGCCCTGACCCAGACTGTGTGCCCGTGAGGTTGGAGCCTTCCCCCGGCCCCGCCCACGAGTCTCCCCGCCCCTCCGACCCCGTCCATGCCGTCCACCCCAGCGACCCAAGACTACCAGGCACCCGACCCCGCCCCTGTGGTCCCGCCCACCCGGGAGCCCGCCCTGCCCTCAGGCCCCGCCCCTGAAATATTCTGGCCCCGCCCCCTAGTGACCCGACCCCGCTCTCAGGCCCCCGCCCCCGCCCCGGGCACGCGCGACTCGGGGAGGGGCGACTCCGCAGTGCACGCGCACGCGGCCCTGGGCGGGCGGGGCAGCTAGCTCAGACACCTGCACCGCAGACCCAGCAGCGGCAGGTGGAGCAGGACACACCCGGGTCCACGCCGCCCTGCCGCGTTGTGGATCCGCTGCTGGCGGGCAAGGCAGGTCCCCGAGGGAGGTAGTTCTCGTCAGTCCGCTCTGTCGACTGTCGGGACATTCCGCGGTTTCCTGACCTGGGCGCGAGAAAGGCTCCGGGTGACGGGAGAGCAGAAGGCGCCAGGAGAAGTCGGCGCGGCGCCGGGTCCTGGGCGCCCGGCGCTTGAGGCCCTGTGTTCGGCGCACAGATGCAGGCCCGGAGACATATGTCCCTGCTCCGGCGGAGCGGCTGTCCTCCCTCGCGAACGCACAGCCTGTCCCCGGCCGCCGCCTCCCTGCCGCTCCAGGCACGCGCCCCCACACCGCGCCGCGGGCACACGGGGAGGGGAAACCCCTAGGTGGGGGCACGAGGGGGAAGGGAGAACTCCTGAGGGTTCGGGAGAGGGGGACCCCCAGGGGAGAGGAAAAAGGGGGACCAGCGCTTGAGGAAAAGGGGGCCCCGGGAGTGAGGGAAGATGGGGTCCCAAGGGGTTAAGTGGGGAAGGGGAACATCTAGGGGGCCGGGGGAGAGAGAGTTCCAGGGGGCTGAAAAAGAGGGTTTGGGGGGGAATGCTGCGGAGAGGGGGCTGGAGGGTACTGGAAGAAAGGCCAGGAAAGGGGAGGACCTCCAGGAGAGTGGGAAGAGGAGGGGAGGAATGGGGGGCCAGGAGAGAGGGCGTCGGGTGGGGGCGGGGAGAGTGGGCTCCAACTCTCAGTGGCACAGCCTTGTAGAGCCCGTCCCACTAATTCTGGATGATGGTAACGCCTCCTGAGAACCTGAGAGCCCAGCGCCAGGGAAAGGGCCCAGACCTCATGTTTACAACCTAAGTTACTTGTCTTGCTTTTCCTCTCTGGACTGGGAGGCAGAAAGAAAAACATCGCTCTCTGGTATTAGGTAAAATAATCTTCCCGTTGATTGCTGGAGTGTGTAGGTTCACTTGCCCTGCAGTCAGTCATGGCGGCAGCCCTTCCAGCGGGGTCTGGAGTGGCTGGAGAACACAGCACTGGGCCCCTTTGCCACACCCCAGGCCTTCAGCCTGAGGAATGTGGGGCTGCAGGATGGGGGGGGGGGGTGGCCCCCCTCCAAGCAGGACCCATCTTTATGTAAATTATAGCTTGAGACCAACTCAGTTTTGTAGTCTGCTGTAAACATCTGACCTCGATGCTGAGGACAGAGGGGGCTGGAAGGGGAGTTGATGACAGAGGCTCCCAATTGCAAACTCCCTTTCTCCTCTGCAGCCCAGAACTGTCTGGCCAGCCTGGCCAGCTTTCAGCACCTGCCTTCCAGGTCAGCAGGGATATCCTTTGTGCCCAGAGAGCCCCAACCTACAAAGTCAGTCCTGTTTCCTTTTCACCCCTCACCAGGAGCACAGAGGAACTTTTCCCTTTTGTTTATTTGATTGAGCCCAATTTCCTTTCAATTTTCCCTCCTAAATTGGTTTTCCCTTTTGAAGTATGATGTCATAATTGACTGTACTATTAAGTAGTACCATCCTAACCACATAGATACCTTCTTAGAATGGAGAACTCAGTGTCTCCATGGGAGGAAGGTGGTTCAAAGCATAGCCTGAAAGCGGAGCCCTCTCCTGGTTTGCCTTGTAAAGAGTGTGACCTTATGCAACTTTCTTTAATTTTTAAGCCTTCGTTCTCTTACCCATAAAGTGGGAACAAGGGCTTCTCTGGTGGCGCAAGGGGTTAAGACGCAGCACTATGAAGGTATCCGCAGCTGCTGCAGTACTGAGTTCAATTCCCAGTCAGGGAGTTGACCTAACCCACAGCAGACCTCTCCTGCCTCACACGCTGCTCCTCCGTATTTCGGTTGCTCTGCCTATTCTGTTCCCCAGTCTGTCTTTGGTGAATCCTCTCACCCCCTGCACCTCTCGCCTGTGTACCCTAGTTCTTGTATGCATAAATAAATAAATCTTTTTTAAAATCTGGTTAAATGTATGGTAAATGTATCCATATCTTTATTTGAAAAAAGGGGAGGGCCTCCCTGGTGGTACAACGGTTAAGCACCGCACTATAAAGCATCTGCAGCCACTGCAGCACAAGTTCAATCCCAGGCCAAGGAGGTGATGCACATGGCACAGCGGACCTCTCCTGCCTCGCCCACTGCTGCTCCCCCAACCTCCTGCTGCTCCCCTCAACAGTGACTTTTAATAGATCCACCTGTTCCGTTCCCCACTTTGTCTCTGATGGATCCTCTCACCCCCTCACTTCCTCCCTCCCCCACCTTGGGCCTATATCCCAGTTCTTATATGCATAAATTAAAAAAATCTTAAAAAAATAAAGTGGGAGCAATGTTGTCTACCATGAGGATTAAACGAGTGGGCCACAAAAGTATTTAATAAATACTTGCTCAGAGCTCAGTCATAAACATTCCTGAGAGTCAGCTCATATATCAACTTATCTCTCACATATTCCCTCCCTTCTCTATATAATTCCCCACAGTTCTTCCATCTTCCTGACACTTGCTTTAGGCTTTCCTTCTTCAATTGTCAATTGTTTCCTGCTAGAATATAAGTTCATGACCTTAATGGTTTTGCTTTGCTCACCGCAGTTCTCCAGGACCAAGAGAACAGTCCACATAGCGGCCAGCAAGTATTGTTGAGTGAATGAGTGACGTATCCAAACACTTAGCACATCACAGAGTATATAAGGACTGCATCACAACTGCTAGTATGCTACTTAGGCTTTCAAACTTTTGGTAATGTCACCTTTGAACACATCACAGAGATAATATATATATTCTAGATACTGATGGTGCATAAAAGTACAGCATTTAGAGTAGAGGTGTCACAAGGGCAAAAACTGGAGCTGGGGGTAGAAATGATGAGCATAATTCTTAAACCAGCTACGGGAATAAAAACCCTTAGGCCCAACTGCTATAGGAGTGTCAGAGCGACAGGAACGGTCTGGAGGCGCAGACCAGAGGTAGAGTATGGAGACAGAGACCATTGTAGAGAATCTGTCTTTACAGATCAACCTATTCACATCCTAGAATTAACAATACGTACAATTCCTCAAAGGAATGAACCCCTAAAAAGAACACCCCATCAGTAAAACTTCTGCCCTGGTGAGAGGCAGCCCTTCCACCACATGTGACTGTGCAAGCACGTCTCTTTTTCTTTCCCCTTTTCCCAATAAACCTGTCCCTTGCCTGCATGCCTCTGTGCAAACATCTTCATCTCCTGGGTAAACTCACCACGTGCCACTAATAGGGGAACTCTGCTGAAACTTTTTCAGAGGTAACCCAAGGACCCCAGCTCACAACCCCAGAACCCTATCAAACAGACTTCAGGTATTCTACTAATTAGCTATGCCATATTTTCTGTAAATTAAAAACCAACTGCTTTCAGAACTTAGTGATTTAACAGAAGATACAAACTCATTAACTGGGTTCCCTTGGAGGTGAGACTCCTATTGCAAGAGCAAGAGTTAATTACAGGGTGAACAGGTATGCAGACTCCACATTGTGCCCCAAAGGCAGGCTACAAGCCTCTGAGCCAACAGGAAGCAAGCCCTGTCTCGCTCTGCGCCCATCCATCCTCTGGGAGGGCTGCCTGACAGCTGGAGAGTGGCCCAGAATGCCACAAAAGGCAGCTCTGGCCAGCAAGGGGTAGCAGGGACCCAGGTGCTGGGAATACCTGGCAGGTTCTGGTGTGCAGTGAGGGTGACTTCCCAGTGCTTGGGTTCAGTTTTGCGAAGTCCTCCACTTCTTTCATTTTTTTCAACGACCCACAGAATCTGATAAAAGGAAAAAGAAGTAAAACCAGAGGAATGTGGAAGTGGAATGTAAATGACTACATGAGTGACCAGGCCACACTTCCTTCTGGGGTAAGTCCACATGCAGGACCCAAAAAATCTTTTATTTCAAACTTGTGTTTTTATCTGAATTATGTATGCTAAGCCTTACTGAATCAACTTAAGGCTTCTTCAAAGAGTCATCTTTATTTTCTTGGCCAAATATACATTCCAGTATGGGAAATTCCATTATGTAAAAATTTCAAGGATTACTAGGAAGCTAAATATTGTGTAAATTTTAGAGCGAAGTAATGTTTCATGGAGAACATGAACTACTAATGGCATCAAAACTACTTCACATTTAAAAAATAAAATATTTTCATGAGTATCTTCTCTTATGGAATATTTTCCTGTTACTATTTGCAGGCTATTAATATCTCTTGCTTTTAAAAATCATTCCCTCAATGAGTGTGGGAGACCTGGCAGCTAGAAAATGGATAATAAACCTGGAGTTCTAGCTCCTCTTTTGGCAAGTGGACACACTGGCAAGGCAGCAGGTGGCAGCTTTGTCATTGGCACATTCCTGACATCCCAGTGGCAGGACGGGAGGCTCTGGGCACTCAGGTCCCCGGTGTCACTGTCATGGGGAGTCCCCAGCAAAGAGAGCTGAGGCTTCATCTAAAGGCAAATACCCCATCTGCTGTGTAAGATGTTTTTATTATTTTTATTATTATTATTATTTTGCATAGAAGATCTGGGGTTTAGGCCAGAGGTGTGGAGTGGGACGATTCACCAGAGACAGAGTGGGGAGCAAAACAGGTGATTCACTGAAATCCACTGCTAAGGGGAGCAGCAGAAGACAGGAGAGGTTTGCTGTGTGATGTGGGTCAGCTCCCTGGCCAGGGATCAAACTCGGGTCATCCTGGTGGGCCATCTGACACTTAACAACTAGGCCACCAGGGAGGCCCCTGACTTGGATTTTAAAAGGAACTTCATGCACGTCATCATAGAATAAAGACTCAAGACATCTGCCTGGAATGGCAGAGTAAGATGAACAGGGTTTGATGTGCTGCGTCACATGTGATCTCACTTACTCCACTGAGTTTCATGTCCCTTATGTGTAACATGGGTCATTCCTGGTGTCAGCTCACCAGCTGATCTGGGGCACCATTCTGGCAGCAAGGGCTGAAGCCCCATTCTGGTCAGGTCTGGGCTCTGGCCTTTGCATGGAGTCCTTTTGATCACATCCTATTGGTTATACCAAGTCACAAACCCAGCCCAGATTCAAGGGAAGCCCTCATTTAAAAGAGAGACAGGTTGTGTTATAAGATGTATGGATGTCAGTCGGCAGCAAATGTTGTGGGCAGACCTGCAAACTCTTCATGCAGCAAAAGAAGCAGGCATATCACCATCACCACCATCATCACCATCACCATCAGCACCAGCACCATCACCAACCACCACCTCTATCATCATCACCAACATCATCACCATCAGCACCACCAGCTTCCCCACCACCACCATCATCACCATCACCATCACCTGAAGCAGGTGTGTATCTCCTGCAGCTGGGCAGGATCATTTGCTGACTGGAGGATTGAAACCAAAGGAAGGAGATCTAGATTCACCCTGTCTTAGTGAACACCTGTCATTCTCTACTGTTGTACAGTGGACTCAGAGGAAGCCTGCATGTCTTTAGGCCTCAAGCATGTTAATACAGACATAGCTCCTTGGATGAGGAGGACTCCCTGCCAGTTCTCTGCTGTTTCGGGAGTGAGTAGCGCTCCAGCTGGTCACTGTACCATGCCTTGTCTGGTGCAGCAGCCACCATACCGCAGTGCTATTCAGACAGCACTCATTAATAATTTAAAGTAATTCTATAAGTGCACGATTGAACTTTAAAAGTGGTTAAAAGTATAATTTAAAGTTACTGTGGCATTGCTACTTGTAATGGGAAGCAAACCCAGAATTTCAATAGTAAGTAGATACACTGGTCAGAAGGAAGTGTCCTGCTCACTTGGAATCCAGTTCTCTCTTCTAGGCACGGTGGGATAGGACAGGATGGGCAGCGATCAGCCCAACCACTTTAATCCACACGTCGCTGCACTATTGTCTTGGTCCCTCCTGGCTGCTGTACAAATTACATTAAACCATGTGCCTTCACTAACATCTGTCATTTCTCATAGTTCTGGGGCTGCAAGTCCAAGGGCAAGATGCCCACAGATATGTCTGATGAGGGCCCCTCCTGTCTGTATGTGGCACCCTCCTCCTGAAGGCTCTCCCCTCGTGACCTATGGGCCTCTCCTTTGCCCACCAAACCTCACCACACTGGGCGCCAGGTGTCCACATGAATTCTGGAGGGACACATTCAGACTACAGCAATTATGTCCTGTCAGTAAGTCTGCAGCATGGACTCCAACTTAAAGACTGTCCAGGTACAGCTGGGCAATGTGGGAAGTGCCCCTTTTTATTTTTTTATAAGATTTTTTTAAAGATTTATTTATTTATGCATACAAGCACTGGGGTACAGGCCAGAGGTGTGGGGGAGTGAGAGAATTCACCACAGACAGAGCAGGGAGCAGAACAGGCAGATCAAAAGGAAGTACACTGCTGAGGGGAGCAGTGGGCACAGCAGGAGAGGTATGCAGAACTATGTGGGTCCCCTCCCTGGCTGGTGGCAGGGATTGAACTCGTGCTGCAGTGGCTGCGGTTTGCTTCATAGTGCTGTGCTTAACCCACTACGCCACCTGGGAGGCCCAGTGCCCCTTTTTAAATTTCTAAATAAAACACACCTGCACATTCATTCTCTCTTTCCAGGAAGATGCTTTCCCCAGGTCTTTCTGGGATCAACATCTTTGTTGAACCATCTCCTCTGAGAAAGGATCCCCCCACCCCCAAGTAGCTACTTGGTGAGGCACTGACCTGGCCAAGAGTCTTCTTTGCCCAGAGTTGTATGCGTTCACCTGTGCTCTTTCCTCCTGAATGGAAGATATGGGCAAGCAGACCCTGTCTCGGTCACAAGTCATCTGCAGTGCTTGAATCCACGTGCTCACATAGTCAACTCACCACAGAAATACATCATCCCTGGGGCCTCCCTGGTGGTGCAGGGGTTAAAGTCTCACTGCTATCAAGCTCTTGCCAGCCACAGGCAATATAATATTTCTTTAAAAAAATAATAAAAATAAAGCTCTCCTTTATTTTCTAAACTTATTTATAGGGTGTAAGCCAGAGGTGCAGGGGGTGAGAAGATTCACCAGAGACAGAATGGGGAGCAGTGGGCGAGACAGGAGAGGTCTGCTGTGCCATGTGGGTCCCTCCCTGGCCTGGATCACTCAGGCAGAGGCAGTGACAGTGCTGACATGTAATCCCTAAGCCACCAGGGAAGCCCCTAGCTCTTCTCTCTTTTCCAATAGAGCTTAAACATGGGGACAAGTCTGTCGGTGTGTTTTCCTCAAGAAATGGTTGATAAGGAACCCTGGCATCCTGGTATTTGTGTTTGTTTCTGGTTACTAGTGCTATTTCCTGGCTGAATACTCCAAGTGACCGTGTGTGTAAAATAAAGGTGCAGTGAGGCAATTGCCTGTTTTCACAATTTGCTGTGATCCGGGAACCTGAAACCCCAAGATGAAACTCCCGCTGAGTCCTGGAAAGTGTCCAGGGCCGCCCCCGTGTAGGTGGGGCTCTCGGCCATCCTCTCCAGGGCAAAGGGCTTTGGGGAAACTCTGGATTTTCGGTTTCAGGGACGAGCCTGGACAGGGACGCATACCTTTGCGTACCTGACGTCACTGGTTTCATCTTTACAGACCAAGTTTTTCCGGCAGCAACTGACACTCCTCCAAATCCCCACTGGCTTGGACTCCAGGCTGGAGCCTGTCCGGGTCTAGTGTCTTGAGTCTGAAGGGCTAGATCTTGGCAGGACACAAACCCAAGTGTACTAGGGGTCCCGGTGATGGCTGTGACAAGGAGCGGTGACAAGGGCGTCCCCTGAGGTTGTCTGCACCAACAATGCCTATGAAGATGACTAGGGATGATTTTCTGGGTATTTCTGATTGACCCTGCTAATAATTCGATGTTGTCGATTTTAGCAGAAATATCAAGCTTTAGGGACATGACTCACAAGGCAATTATTGAGTCAGTAAACCAATTTGCAGTGCTTTTATCAAGAAAGTACTTGGGTGAAGAGATGACTCCATTTCCAGTTAAGTATGTGAGACCGAGACATCCTCAGGACCTGGGTGCCCTAAGATCTTCCTTGCTGGGCTCCCCTGCTGAGCTGACCGCCCCACACAGCATGGGAGCTCTGGCATATTCTGCAGCCAGGCCAACATTCCCAACACACCCTCCGCTGTGGGTATTATTTCCTCTTCTTGTGGCTGCTTCATTCATTTCTCCCTCCCCGCCCGTCAGGAGATGATCTGGCTTCCTCCCCTCAACCAGGCTGAAGCCATCTGCCCTCACAGCCTTGCTGCTGCCACACCTCTGCTTTCTTTAGGGTCATTGTTTTGCCTCCTGGGAATTTTTTAAAAATTTATTTATGCATGCAAGAGCTGGGGTAAGGGCCAGAGGTGGGGAGGGGGATGAGCAGATTCACCAGAGACAGAGTGGGGAACAGAACAGGAGGATCTACTGAAATCCACTGCTGAGGGGAGCAGCGGGGGAGACAGGAGAGGTCTGCTGTGCCATGTGGGTCAGCTCCCTGGCCAGGGATTGAACTTGTGCTGCAGTGGCTGTGGATGCTTCATAGTGCTGAGACTTAACCCCTTGCACACCAGGGAGCCCCCTCAACCTGCCCCCGGGAATTGACATTTATATATAATTTCACCTGGGAGGTCACATTTATAATCCAGTGTCCTGAATAAAGATGACTTCTGTTTGCTTGTCTGTATAACATGCTTTAAAACTAGGGGATGAAAAGGAAGAGAAACTGTGCTACAGAAAGAAATGTGGTATAATAGTGAGGCCTCAGGGCTGAGCCTCGCTCTCTGCTCTGCCCTGTAGCCCAGCCTGCTGTCACAAGACAAGCCCTGGTCTGCTGTCACACTTCCCCTGGAGGCCTCCAGTCTGTCTTGAAGAGGGGTTAGGGATACTGGCACATCTGGCTGATGTGACAAGTGAACAGGTAAGAAGATTCTTTATAAATCACAGGGTGCTTTGTGAATGTTCAATATTATCTTGCATATTTTAAAAAATTTGGCTCATTTGTCTATAAAGTGACAGATTGCTCTCAAGTCAGCAATATGCCAGAGTCGCTGGGACGCTGGTGTCCAAGGAGAACAAGACGTGTCCCTGTTCCGAGGGCCCCGAGACAAAGCGAAAATCTGTCAGGAGTAGGGCTTTTGAGCTTGATCTGCAGAGAATGGACAGGCAAGCACATCACGATCTGCACACAAGTGCGTGCTCTGAACAGGGGCAGGTCAATAACCGTTTGCTGCAGGGGGGCAGGGGGTGGTGCCCAGTGGACAGTGGACGCGGAAGAAAAGGACTTCGTTGGCCCTACATGCTGGCAGGAGACACCATCCCCGCGACCAGGTGGGAGGCGTTTTTATGCAGACGCGTTGGGTGGCAGGCGCTGCACCAGAGGGTGGGCAGGGTTCCCAGGCGGAAGCGGGCAGGGAGGGGGGAGAGGGGAGGAGGAGGGGAAGAGGGGAGGNGGGGGGGGGGGGGGGGGGGGGGGGGGCAGCAGGACGCGGGGGAGAAGGAAAGCTGAAGAGAGACTGTCCCGACCGCGCCTCTCTGGCTAGTGTTCCCATGCGAGGAAGAGAACCAGAGGAGACGAGAAACTGCTACCGGAATGACTGAGAGGGAGGTCTCTAGATGACCCTGGGGCCTGAAGTAGCTTTCACTGTGATGCTGATGAGCAGTCAGGTGTGGGAACAAGAGGGGAAGGGGTCCAGGAAGTGGACCTAGAAGCAAGAAAGTGACCTGAGGCCCAAACTGGGTGACAGCTGGACAGCTTTTATAGGGCAGATGTCTCTGTGGAGCTCTGAAGAAACTGCAGAAGTGGGTGGCCTAGGGTTGAGGCTCAGGCAGTCCCTGGCACAGCCTGAGTTCCGTAGTGAGCCAGGGAGGGGACCCACAGGGCACAGCAGACCTCTCCTGTCTCGCTGGCTGCTCCTCTCAGCAGTGGATTTCAGTAGATCTGCCTGTTCTGCTCTCCACTCTGTCTTTGGGGAATCCTCTCACCCTCCAAATCTCTGGCCTATACCCCAACACACACACACACACACACACACACACATACACACACTGCAGAAGTCAGCAGTCTCAGAAAGTCCTGGGGAGTGAGGTGCTCTGAGACCACCTGTTTACTCACAGTCTCCCTTGGCCTGGAAGAGAAAAAGTAGCAGAGATAAGCCCCATAAGCAGAGTGCTCACAGCCCGGGTGCAGGGGCTAGGAAGGGGATCGGAAGGCGAATTCAGTGCTCTCCAAAGACTGCTTTGTCAGCCCAGCAGAAGAGGGGGCAGCCGCTGCTTATCCACAAGGGATGCCCAGCGCCATCCAAAGGCTGGAGGTGAGGAGGTAAAGGCTACCCCTCTTCTCTCTGCCCTCTGCCTCTTCACACGGCAACTCCTGGGACACTTTCTCTAATTTCTTTGGGAACCCCAACTTCCTAGTCCTTCCTTTAAAAACCAATCCCCATATCTCTGTTCAGATAGTGAGTTTGAGAAGGTGGTTTTTAAAGCACAATCAATCAGCAGAATCTGAAGGGGTGCTGGGGACTCTCTGGGGGAGTTTTGCAAAGTGAGTGTTCTCAGAAGACAGATGTCACTGCTTCCCTAGCACACTCACACCCACACTGATGCTGGGGCGGGGGGGGGGGGGGGGGGGGGGGGGGGGGTCCCCATGCAACCTGTGGCGCCACAGCCTAGGGCCTGCACTGAGACAACAGTGTTGCTTAGGGACGTCCTATAGGGAGCAGTGAAGAATACTGGTTTTATTAAATCAGGCCTGAAGGATCCACCTTTCAAAAATTCCCTATTAGGAATTTGGAAGGACACAGAAAGAGGAACACACAGAAGTATGAGGAAGGATTATCTCGAGGCAAAGCATTTGGATGTGTTGCAAGTCAAATAAGACACTTCTTTTATATATATTTTTAAATTTATTTATGTGTACAAGAGTTGGGGAATAGGCCAGAGGTGTGGGGGGGGGGGCGGGTGGCAGTGAGAGGATTCACCAGAGACAGAGTAGGGAGCAGAAAAGGCAGACAGACTGAAATACACTGCTGAGGGGAGCAGTGGGTGAGACAGCAGCCTTGCCATGTGGGTTAGCGCCAAGGCTGGGGATCTAATTTGTTCTGCAATGGCTGGCAATAGCTGCATAGTGCTGAGACTTAACCCTTTGTGTCGCCAGGGAGGCTCCTAAACAAGACACTCTTTTTCATGAGATATCTGTGTGCTTATAATGACAGACACAATGGAATTATTTTAGACAAGGATAACTGGCAGATATTTTCTGGAAAATAAATAAGCCAGTTAATTCAAGAGCCTCAACTCTAAGTCAATTTTTTTTTATGCATACAAGAACTGGGGTATAGGCCAGCGGTGGGGAGGGAGGCAGTGAGAGGATTCACCAGAGTAGGGAACAGAACACGTAGACTGACTGAAATACATGGCTGAGGGGAGCAAGGGGCAAGATAGGAGAGGTCTGCTGCGCTATGTGGTTCAGCTCTCTGAACCACAGGAATCAAAGTCGGTTCTTTAGTGGCTGTTGATAGCTTCATAGTGCTGAGACTTAACCCCTTGTGCCACCAGGGAGTCCCACCAACCCTGTCTTTATTAAAAGTGACAAGATTCAAGCTTTTAAATTAAAATTGGAATTTTTACAAAATATGTATCTGCTACAATTGTGACCTTGAAAGAAAAAAAGGTTCTGATATTTTCCTGATGAGACTGATTGATAAATAAGAGTTCTTGTCATTGTGTAATGAAATACACCAGCTTTTGGAGGAGCTAATCACCCTGTGAACCAACATTTATAATGTTACTAGCAGGCATGTGTGAAAGAGCTATTCAAAGTGCAACAGGGACAAATGGATTTTAATGTAACTGAGTAAGAAAAATTCATGAATACAGTTTCCGGTCCCAGGTGACAACCAGCTTTTTTTTTTTTTTTAAAGATTTATTTATTTATGCATACAAGCACTGGGGTACAGGCCAGAGGTGGGGGGGGGGGTGAGAGGATTCACCACAGAGAG